>JBBBDQ010000496.1:1847500-1857500 GCA_037127315.1 Ascarosepion bandense
GCCATTTTCAAGGGAATTTTGTTTTTGGTTTTGTTTGTTTTCCCTCATGTTTTGACTGTTTAAGTTGTATTTTTTTGTATTGTTTAAATAGGATTGTTTATTTCAACCCTTCACTTGTTGAATAGGGCTGGAATTCATGTGAGCATCTTTTTATTTAAAAAAAAAGTTTAACACACCATTTCCACTATTAAATAAAGTGAGGTTGATAATAGTAGAGAGATGTTTAATATACAAGACCTCTCTAATAGCAAATATATATATATATATATATATATATATATATATATATAATTAGTTCCTTCAAAGTTCAAATTCTCTAACGTATTTTTATGGCATTTAAAATCTTTAACAACCAAGTATTCCATATAATTCACACATCTACGTGAGCACATATCTTCACGTGTGCATGTTGCTTACATTATTACTACCTTTGAATTTAAAAATTCTTCATAATATTTATTTATTTTCATTTAAAATGATGTAACACTTTTCCTGCTATATGGCAATATTTGATTTTTAAACTGTAATATAGTCCCTGATGATGAACGATGATGTTCATAAGTACTAAGACAACATTTGGACAATTTTTATACAAATATAATTCGGAAATAAAAGGTCTAATCAGAAAATTTGAAAAAATTCAAAAGAAAATACATAAGACTATGTTGTCTCTATCGTTTAACACAACTTGCTTATATATATATATATATATATATATATATATATATATATATATAGAACACTCTTACTACTAGTGTATGTATACATGGTATATCACATGCTAAAAGTCTGCCTCCTTCTACCGAGCACCAATAACTCAGAGATAGAATTGCCAACTGATGCCAATTCGGTCGTATTTCAATCCTGGGTAAAAGCAATCAGATGTATAAATGTACTGATGAGCTGTGATACAGCAAAACAGATCTGTCTGTGGATGACTATATATATATATATATATATATATATATATATATATATCTGTGGTGGCAGTACATATGATAATCTTATATCTCATGTATAAAGCAGCACCCTTAAACTTAGCTCAGATAAATAGATAACTGACTGTGATAGACAGATAGATAAATTAACAGACTGAGATAGATAGATAGATAGATAGATAGATAGATAGATAGATAGATAGATAACTGACTGTGATAGATACATAGCTAGCTAACTAGCTAGATGCATAGATAAACAACTGACTGTAATAGATAGATAGATAGATAGATAGATAGATAGATAGATAGATAGATAGATAGATAGATAGATAACTTTTTAAGAAAAAATATTTTACAATTTTTCAGTCTGTCAATTTGGGATTTTCAGGTTTCCCAAATGTAATGAATATAACATAATTGACCACACAAAACAGCACTCACTCATTGAATCAATCAATCAGTTGATCTCGTTGCACAAAATCCATTGATCTCTCAGATGTATCAAATAGAGCTTGTTCATTTAAAGTGAACACATTATGAATGGAACAAGAAAATAAGTCAACTCTTTGTCTGTGTCCTTATTCAAAAGTACATGGCAACCATCCAGTAAGCCACTCATACTTTCAGACGTCTCATATTACAAAAATGGCTGGACTAACTGCCAGCTAAGGACAATTAACACGAAACAGGAAAGATTTATCCCTCTAAAGCCTGGATTCCTGCTCAAAGGCCAAAACTCAAAATTAATCTGATACAGCTTTTTATGTGGCTAACTAAACGACAAAATGAAAAATAATATCATCTGTGCAAAGTGAAAGGAAATATGTGAGGAAATAAGATATTTTGCCACGAATCCAATAAATGGAAATATGTCACAAACAATGGTATGTCACAAATTTAGTACTAGAGAATTTTCACAAAACACAATATGTCACAAGTCTAATATTGGAGAGATGTCACAAAAATGATATATCACAAATCTAATATTAGAGATCTGTCATAAAAAATATGTTACAAATCTAATGTTTGATATCTGTCCCAAAATACAATATGTCTCAAATCTAATATTAGAAATATGTCACAGATCTAATACTGGATATCTGTCATAAAATACAATATGTCACAAATCTAATATTGGATATCAGTTACAAAATATGTTTCAAATCAAATATTGAAAATATGTCACAGATCTAATACTGGATATCTGTCATAAAATACAATATGTCACAAATTTAATATTGGATATCTGTTACAAAATAAAATATGTCTCAAATCTCATATTGAAAATATGTCACAAATCTAATATTGGAAATACGTCACAAATCTAATATCAGAGATTTGTTACAAAATACAATATATCACAAATTTAATATTAGAAATACATCACAAATCTAATATCAGAGATTTGTCACAAAATACAATATGTTAGAAATCTAATATTGGAGATATATCACAAGTCTAATATTGGAGATCTTTTAAAAAGCACATGTTGCAAATCTAATATTAAATATCTATCACAAAGTAAAAGGTGTCATAAATCTAATATTGGAAATCTGTCGCAAATCAATTATCAAAGATTTGTCCCAAAATACAATATGTCACAAAATGCAATATATCACAAAACTTATATTGGAGATCTGTCAAAAAACACATGTCACAAATCTAATATTGAATATCTGTTACAAAGTACAATATGTCACAAAGCTAATATTGTTGATATATCACAAATCTAATATTAGAGACACCACAAAACATGATATTAGAATTAGAGATCTGTCACAAAATATGATATTTCATAAAACTAATACTGTTACAATGTGGGATATTTCTTTATGGATTTATTTTTAATTTGACATTTTTATTATTATGAATGTGATTTTTAGTGGATACCTGTATTTGAAATAAGCACCCTGTTTTTATTTTTAAACAGAGAGCGGCAGAAAAACATCCCATATTTTAAACTGTCATCTGTGTGGTGTTAATGAACTTAGACAAGTCGCAATGGTGTCTTTATTTAACTAATGTCTTACCATTTTATTTTATTTTATATAATATTAGTTACTATCGTGGCTTGGACCAGTGCACAGTATGCATTTGCTGTTGAAATGTTTTAAAACTGTAAAATCTGTAAATGCAACCCAGAGAGTTTTTTGTTTTCATTTTATGTTATGCTGAAATGATGCTGTTCTGGTTAAAATATCAATAATGGTAAGGGTTGAAAAATTCAGAGCCACACGTTCAGTGCTTGAAAGATGAACTCTAAGTCCTCAGTCTCCAGAAAATGTCCAGGTTGTAGAATAGTCTGTTCTGCAATTTCTTACACGTTCAGTCTGTAAAAATTTTTCTGCTTTGGTATTGTTTGATAGAGCAGCCACAAGAATTTTACACACTGAAGTTCCATCCATACAAATTAATGGTTGTTCAAGAATTGCAAGAAGGCAACTAGGAAAATGTGTGACGATATGCTTCAAAATGTTCCTGCAAATGCTGTTCTCACAAGTGAAGAAGCTCACTTTCATCTCTCTGGCTGCATCAGTAAGCAGAATTTTTGTTCAGTCAGTCAAGTGCCATACGTAATACGCTTTGGTGATCATGTCTCAAAAGAGACATGACTGACTAGGCAAAAGATTTTCATGCAGTAGGTTGCCATTACTTTCTGTGGTAGACTGATTGCCAATGAAGGCTACAGAACAGACCCTGTACTGCTATTTAACCCATAACTGGAGGGAGAAGTGACAAATTAATACTTTTTCCCAAGGGTATTTCATATAGAAAATAACCCTAGATAGCTTTATGAAAGACCACCACATAGTAAACAAGTGACTGTATGATGTGAAGTTGTGAAATTTGGTGTATGGGACCCTTACTTTTCTGACGAGAGAAGCCACTTGGTTATCTGACAAGTGTGTAGATATGCTGTGGAACGAAAACCTTGGGAGTTTGGATACATAGTATCAACAGGTTGATGACACCACACACAGCGATATGATCAACGGAAGCCTTAAGGGAAATTTTTTTTTTTTTTAATCATATCACCCCAAGCAAGGCGGTAACACCACTGATGTGCCGAGGGCTACGTAAAAGTGAAAAGATTAGAAGAGAGAAAGCCGGAAACCACATCCTAAACAGGGAACAAGGGATGAGCCTCTCCACCTGTTCAATAGACGTGGGTGGAGTGTGAACCGGGCGATAGTTTAGTCTATCTACTCCAATTGAAAAAAAAAAAAAAAGTGAAGATTGGAAGAGAAAACCAGGAACCACATCCTAAACAGGGAAGAAGGGATGAGCCTCTACACCTGTTCAATAGACGTGGGTGGAGTGTGAACCGGGCGATAGTTTAGTCTATCTACTCCAATTGAAAAAAAAAAAAAAGTGAAGATTGGAAGAGAAAACCAGGAACCACATCCTAAACAGGGAAGAAGGGATGAGCCTCAACACCTGTTCAATAGACGTGGGTGGAGTGTGAACCAGGCGATAGTTTACTACTCCAAGTGAAAAAAAAAAAAGGTAACGGTGGTGAGTTAACTAAGTTTTAACTTAGTTAAAGTCCGGTCAAAGAAATTTCTTTGAAAAAAGGTAAAGAATACTCGTTCAAATAACCATGAAACTATTTTAAAATTAGCCACAAAAAATAAAACAAAATAAAATCAAAGCAAAATTATAACTTACTTTTAAGAATATTTCAAAGCTGATCCTAAACCAAATGCACGTGTACTAACGCCAGTAGAGAAAAAGAATTATTTTATCTTTTGGCTAAGGGGTGGTGGGGTCAACTAGACAATGACCGGGCAAAAGACGAACAAGGAATTTAACAGGACTTTTTTTTTTTTAAATAAAAAGGACAATAATTATTCACATTTTTCTCAGTATATATGAGTGTTAAAGTTCTTTGTATTTGTTTGTTAAGGTTAAAAAGGATGTGATTTCTTTGCATGTATGTGTGAAAAAAGAGACAAAGAGAGAAAAGGAGGAGGAAAGTGTAAGTGTCATGCAGCTTAATGAGGAATAGTGTAAGTGTCATGTAGCTTGGTGAGGAAGATGAGTGAACAAGTAAGGTAATTTTCTGAAGCTGCTGTCAGGAACTGATGTTGCATATATCCATTTTTATCTCCTTCATCATCATCATCCTTTAACCAACCATCTCACTCCACACAACATGGTTAAGCATTCTACTCATGATATCTCCTATCCAGCCCTGAGTCTCAGGCAATTGTGTGTGGATATGTAAGTTTTCTTGTTATAACACTTCTAGAGGAATACCAAAGGAGCAAGGATGAGATCCCCTTATTCTGCACTTGAAAACTGTCATGGTAGCATCACCCATTACAATGAACTGAACTCTTCCTACAATTACATATACTTCCTCTCACAAGAGGTGGTAGATCAGTGAGAGATCAGAGTGGGAGAGATCAAGAGATCAAGAGCTCAGCGTGAGATATCTGCAGGAGACCAGTATAAGCAGATCAGCGGAGAGCGATAGGCAAAGATAGCCAAGACAGCTACCATATGACTATTGTGAGTCCCAGTTTTAGTATTACTTCCTAACCCATATTTATTCGTTCTACTAACAGAGTTCCACGTATTTGTATTTTGCTGTGTTTAATATATATATATATATCGTTATTTCCTATTTTGGTGTTTGTATTATTTTTTGCTGAACTCTTAAGTGGGTCCATGACAAAAACAGTGGCCAGCAAATTACAGCCACTTCCACTTAAGCTTAAGAGATAATTCTGTGATATCTTTGTAGATGTGGGTCTATGTTGGGCATGATCTCCAACTGATGTTTTGGATTTTTCTCACCATGTTGGTATAAGTTCCATCAAGTCATTTCTCCAAATGAGCAAAGTTCAAGTCTCTGAGCCATAGGAAAGGACCAGCTCAGTCAATACTAGTAAAGTTTGAACTTTTAAGAGATGTGAAAGGTTAGCACTTCTGATTTCATCAAGTTTGTTGCATGTATCACAAGCAAGAGCTTTTCATATGAGAAAGTTTTTTCTTGATTGTACTATATAGGATCTAAGGTATTTAAATTCCTACCTGTTTGTCTGGTCCATAAACTCTGCTTATATGCTCTTCATAGGATCACAAAGTATGTTTTTTATTGTTAGCAGGAGCACGACTCATTGGTTGAAAAATGTTAAATATTCATGTTCAAAGGATTAATCTGTTAACCAGAAAGATGTGCATCCTTCAAATCAGAAATCATTGTTTTGTCATATGTTCCATTAATCACCTTCTTTGAAACCTCAAGGATTCATTCTCTTGAATTCATTTTTAATCATTGACCTGAAAAAACAGTTGTGTCTATATGATAGTTTGCATATTTCTGAATGAGTTGGATGTTATGCATGACATCCACATGAGAGTCTAGATTTTCCGGGACTATTTCAGAGCATGACCCTAGTTCTTAGCTTAATTTTTTGGTTTTGCAGCACTTTGTAATGAGGGACCAAACTATATTTAGAACAGCGTATTCTGTGTTAAATATCCTTACCTCCAATACTAAATTTGTTATAAATGATCCATACACAGAGTGTTTAGTCTTTACTAATTCGACATCCTGTCATCACTGTAGTGCCAGTCTATAAGATCTGATGAAATATCATTT
Organism: Ascarosepion bandense; assembly: GCA_037127315.1. Taxonomy (NCBI): domain Eukaryota; kingdom Metazoa; phylum Mollusca; class Cephalopoda; order Sepiida; family Sepiidae; genus Ascarosepion; species Ascarosepion bandense. The sequence goes on from JBBBDQ010000496.1 coordinate 1,854,050, forward strand.
TCTTTGAGACTTGATGATTCATTCATTTGAATTAATTTTTAGTTACTGGCCTAAGAAAACAGTCGGACACTATTCATGATATTGTCACATGTCCGACAAAAGAAATAAGATAAAGGTAAAGCAAATGGAACAGCAGAAAGACGAAGAAAGTTTTACAGTAAATAAAAAATGGCTTTATTATACTTTTAGTGATTATGGTCAGTGGCTGAAACGGAAAAACATGAAGTCTAATAAGCAAGAAGTCAGAAATGCCTAGAGATAACTTCAGTTGGGAGGTGTTGGGGTTTTGTAGTATAGCTTACATATCGTGTTTTTTTTTTTAATCATATCACCCCAAGCAAGGCGGTAACGCCACTGATGTGCAGGGGGCTACGTAAGAGTGAAGAGATTGGAAAAGAGAAAACCGGAAACCACATCCTAAACAGGGAACAATGGATGAGCCTCTTCACCTGTTCAATAGAAGTGGGTGGAGTGTAAACCGGGCGATACTTTAGTCTATCTACTCCAAATGAGAAAAAAAAAAAAAAAGAAAAAGAAGTGAAAAGATTGTAAAAGAGAAAACCAGAAATCACATCCTAAACAGGGAACAAAGGATGAGCCTCTTAACCTGTTCAATAGAAGTGGGTGGAGAGTCAGCGAATGGTAGAAAACAGACTGTTCTTAAGCAGATTTCTTAGCGAGTGAGCAGATGACTTAGTGAGTGAACTAGCTTAATTTTAGCACCAACCAATGAATACAAATACCTGGATGAAATACCTCCACGTTGTAAGGTCATTTGATCACATCAAAATCACCAAGAACTTTGAGAAGTTTCAGCCATAAAAATAGTTTCTCTTAACAATATACACAACTGACCATAATTATTAGGCAACCCCATACTATTTTTAGTATTTATTGCCAAGTGGATAATTCTAGATGAAAATAGAATGGTTCTTTGGATGAGTGGCAATCAGGAAGCCTTTGATTTGGCCAGCAAATAAGAAGAAGAGACTAGCATTGTGAAGAGAGCACAAAAACTGGACACCGAAACAGTGGTCAAAAGTGTTGTGGACTGATGAGTAAGTTCAAACTGCTCGGGAGTAAAAGGAGGGTGTACATGCGGAGGAGGGTTGGAGAGTGAGTGAAAGATGGGTGGATACAGTCATTGATGAAACATCATGGTTTGGGGCTTTTTTGCGGACACAAGTTCAGGTGACTTGGTTGAAATATAGGGGACTATGAAGAAAGAACAGTACCATTAAATCTTACAGAGATATGCAATTCCATCTGGATTGCGCATTGTGGGTCAAAATTTCATCCTCCAGCAGGATAATGACCCGAAACATACCTCTAAATTGTGCCAAAATTATTTAAAATTAAAAGAAACTGCTGGAGTGTTAAAAGTTATGTGTTGGCCACCTCAGTCCCCAGACCTCTCATCAACTGAACTTGTGTGGGATGAGTTGGACAGGAGAAGTAAGAAGAAACAGCCTGGTAATGTTTGGGATTTAGTTAGGTGTCTAAAGGATACCTGGAGTGAGTTGTCGGAGGATTATTTTAAAAAACTCGTGACAAGAATGCCCAGAGTGTGTGCAACCATTGTGAAGGCAAAAGAAAGTTGTTTTGATGAAACTGTAATATAGGTAATTATTCAATATTTATAAATTCATTTGATGCACATGTTATTGTGCAGTATTAACAAAAGAACCATTCTATTTTCATTTACAATTATTCACTTGGCAATAAATACTAAAAAATAGTATGAAATACATTATTTTTTTAAAACACTGGAGTAGCCTAATAATTATGGTCGGTAGTGTATATATGAGTCTAGATCTGACAAGAGAATCTAAGAACATCACTCTATTATAGCCTATTATTATTATTATAGCCTATTATTATTATAGCCTATTATTATTATAGCCTATTATTATTATTATAGCCTATTATTATTATAGCCTATTATTATTATAGCCTATTATTATTATTATAGCCTATTATTATTATAGCCTATTATTATTATAGCCTAGTGGTTCTCAACCTTTTTACCTAATACTCCTTTTCACGATAATTAATTTCCCCTACTTTTAAAGATTGTCTGACTAAAAACGGTAAATTCCAAATAATAAGCATATACTATTGAAGACCTTCATTTTTCAATATTAGGACAATTTACTCATCGCACCCTGTAGATTTGCTCTCTCTCTCTCTCTCTCTCTCTCTCTCTCTCTCTCTCTATATATATATATATATATATATATATATATATACTACCAGCCATAATTATTAAAAAAGAAATGATGTATTTCATACTATTTTTAGTATTTATTGCTAAGTGGATAATTCTAAATGAAAATAGAATGGTTCTTTTTTAATACTGTACAATAATATGTGTATTAAATGAATTGTTATGGTGTCCAGTCTTTGTGCTCTCTTCTCCATGCTAGTCTCTTCTTCTTATTGACTGGCTAAAGTTAAGGCTTCCTGGCTGTCTTGTAAAATTTTGCAAAGTAATAATAACAAAAGAACCATTCTATTTTCTTTTATAATTATACACTTGGCAATAAATACTAAAAATAGTATGAAATACATCAATTTTTTAAAACTTGGGTGGCCTAATAATTATGGCCGGTAGTATATATATATATATATATATATATATATATATATAGCAAATCTACAGGGTGTAATGGGTATATTATCGCTATTTGCCTTGTAAAATTTTACAAAGTAATAATAACAAAAGAAACATTCTATTTTCATTTAGAATTGTCTACTTGGCAATAAATACTAAAATTACTATGAAATACATCATTTCTTTTAAAAAACTGGGGTTGCCTAATAATTATGGCCAGTAGTATATATATATATATAGAGAGAGAGCAAATCTACAGGGTGCGATGGGTAAATTGTCGCTATTTGCCTTGTAAAATTTTGCAAAGTAATAATAACAAAAGAACCATTCTAGTTTCATTTAGAATTGTCCACTTAGCAATAAATATTAAAATAGTATGGAATAATCATTTCTTTTAAAAAATTGGGGTGGCCTAATAATTATGGTCGGTAGTGTATGTGTACATAGTTTTGAGTATGTCTTAATAAAGTCAGTCAGTTAGTCAGTTAAGTGCCATACGTGATACATGCTTGGGCGATCATGTCTCGAAAGAGACATGACTGACTGGCCAGAAGATTATCCCACAGTAGGTTTCCATTGCTTTCTATGGTAGACTGGTTGCCAACCAAGGCTATAGAACCCAATCTGTCCTGTTATTTAACCCATAACTGGAAGGAATAGACGGATTAATACCTTTTCCAAGGGTATTTGCGCGTAAGTGAATGCAATGAATTCAGCTGGAATTTGAACTCGGCTCCCCGATTTCTCGTTTCGAGCTGATATCCAATGCACCACAACGAAAAGTCTCTTTGAGAACAAAACATGTTTGTCATTCTTCTTCCTTTATGCCATTCTGCT
>JBBBDQ010000496.1:1862500-1910000 GCA_037127315.1 Ascarosepion bandense
ATATATATATATATATATATATATATAAAGAGAGAGAGAGTGTGGAATGTATTTGTTGTTTTTTATTAATTTCTGAATGTGGTCAGCATATCGTGGCCATGTTCATAGCTAATATTATTCTTTTTTATTATTAATACTTACATTTTTTAAAGCATTTTTTTTGCACTGGGATGAGACAATTATGATCAGATTATCCACAAATTTATTGCAGACAGAGATTGGTAGGTCTTCATGTGTATTTTATATATATATATATATATATATATGGAGAGAGAGAGAAAGAAAAAGAGTGAAGGATAGAAATATTTAACTGCTTTAAATTGATGAATTGCCTTTTGAATATTTTTTCAGAAGTCAGTACAAAGCAATATGTGCATGTGCGTGTGTGCACTTGCATGTTTTGAATTGGTTTGGGAAATATTTTTGTGCACCTGTTAGGCAAGTCTTTCATTTTCTGTTGTTTTTGCGATGAGAATCTTTCAGAAGATGTTCATGTGTCTATTTTTATAGAAGGTGCAGTGAATCACATGGAAAGGAAAATTGTTTCTTCGACTAAAACGGAAAACGCATTGTGATGTTGCCTAAACAGAAATATTGATTTTCAAATAAAGAATGAATGTATTTGATAGACACACATACACAGAGAAAAAGTGTTGTACACAAGTAGATATACACATGTGAACATATATAGAATATATGGAATTTTAGGCAATAATATACATTCTGATATATAATCTTTCTTTTAAACGTTATTTTTAGTGGGCAAGTGTGCTTAAGTTGCTATACCTGTTTTTTGACTTCTTTAAACAGTAGACCTGTGTAGTGGAGCAATGAATATCGGCTTGGGACAAGAAATTGGAGATGTTCAATTCCAGCTCAATTCATGGCATTCACTTATTCACAAATACCCTTGGGAAATGTATTAATCCATCTCTTCTCACTCCATCTATGGGTTAAATAGCAGAACAGATTGGGTTGAATTCCAGCTCAATTCATTGCATTCACTTATTTGCAAATACCCTTGGGAAAGGTATTAATACGTCTCTTCTCACTCCATCTATGGGTTAAATAGCAGAACAGATTAGGTTCTAAAGCCTTTTTTGGCAACCAGTCTACTGCCGATAGTAATGGCAACCTACTGTGGGAAAGTCTTCTGCTCTGTCAGTCATGTTTCGAAAGAGATATCCCCACCCAAGTGTGTATCCCGTATGGCACTTAGCTGAAAACAGTGAAATGAATAACAAGCTGTCTAGATTGAGAAGTCGTACTAGGGAAAGATTGTACCTCCAACAGAAATTGAACCTGTATCCCTTTTTTATCAGTCATGTAGGTTCAATTCCTGTTGGAGGCATAATCCTTTTTTAGTAGGTCTTCTCAATCTAGGTTGGTTTCTTGGAATCACATCCATGATATTTTCCATTAAACAATTACCTTCCATGGAACAGGCACTTTTTACTTTACAGTTGCATCTAGCTTTGTTTTGTTTTACAATCATCGTTACTCAGCAACAATATATATAGCCATCCGCAGACAGATCTGTTTCGCTGTATCACAGCTCATCAGTATGGTTAGACTCCGATTGCTTTTAACCCAGGATTGAAACCCGACCGAATTGGTGTCAGACAGATCTGTTTCACTATATATATATATATATATATATATATATATATATATATATATATATATAATTATTTAATTACTTAGTTTTTTATCATAATTAAGTTAGACCAGTACACAGTTGTATTCAAAAGTGTTCAATACAATTATATTGTTGAACTTTTTGATATTTTTTTCATTTGTTAATGAGTTATTATGCAACCTAAGTTTCTACCATGTGGTGTTTTCATGTGATTTGCAATAATTGATTTTACCGGTTTTTTTAAGAATACTCAGGTAACAGGGATTTTTCATGACTGTGCAATTTTCAAAAATTAGAAGAAGCTATAATGTTTTGATCCATGGTTGTATGACCCTAAAAGATATTTTTATGGCATTTTTAAGGTCATACAGCCATGGAAGAAAATGTTATAATTTCTAATTTTTTGCAAATGGCGCATTCATAAAAAATTACATGTTACATGAGCGCTCTTAAAAAAAACAGTTACTGCAAATTGCCTGAAAACACTACATGGTAGAAACCTATGTCGTGTAATAACTCATTTACAAATGAAATATATATATATATATATATATATATAACTGTAAATTTATCTTTGAACACATCTCGAAAAACCCACCGAGTATAAATGCGGAGAGGAAAAAATGTAAACAAAAAAGAAACGAACTTAGTACTTGAACAGAGTGTTTGGTGTTTTCTATTTTTAGTCACGTGGTTGCGGAGTGTCTTATATAATACCTCTTTATATAATACCTCTTTATATAATACCTCTTTATATAATACCTCGTTACTTCAGCCTAATTAGCCAACTTACCCTGATTATCCATTTGGTGAAACCTTGGGAGGTCCGTTGGCTCTAGGTTAGTTACTTAAATATATGTATATTATGTATGTATACACGATATTTTAGCTATCAGAAAAACAAACGGATCTCAATATGTAAAGTCACAAGATTATTTGCCTGAAGAGAGTCAACTGTAGACTTGAAAAACATGTAGCAACACAAATACCATAATGGACACACAATAATATATCATACAAAATACAAGTAATATTAATGATAACAACAACACGGCTTCTCACACGTTTTTCTTATATATATATAAGTGTAAATTTATTTTTGAACACATCTCGAAAAACCCACCGAGTATAAACACGGAGGGGAAAAAATGGAAACAAAAAAAGAAACAAACTAAGCACTTGAATATTAGTCAAAGTACTAGTCGAAAGAAAAAAAACCCCGAGACAAGGAACCTAATAAGTAAAGCGCTCAATACAATAGCAGAACAAATAAATAAGTAAGTAGCTAACCTAGAGCCAATGGACCTACCAAGGTTTCACTAAATGGATCGTCAGGGCAAGTTGGCTTATTTAGGCTGAAGTAAGGCAGTAGTATATAAGAGTGTTGTAGAGTGTCTTATATACTACCACCTTACTTCAGCCTAATTAGTCAACTTGCCCTGACGATCCATTTGGTGAAACCTTGGGAGGTCCGTTGGCTCTAGGTTAGTTACTATATATATATATATATATATATATATATATATATATATATATATTAATTATTTAAATACTTACTTTTGGTCATAATAGTTTTAGACCAGTACACATTTGTATTAAAAAGTGTTCGACACAATTATATTGTAGAACTTTTGAATATTTTCCATTTTTAAACGAGTTATTTTGCTACCCAGGTTTCTACTATGAGTGGTGTCGTCAGGCGATTTTTAATAACTTATTAAAAATCGCCTGAAAACACCACGCATGGTAGAAACCTGGGTAGCAAAATAACTCGTTTAAAAATGGAATATATATATATATATATATAAATAAACTTATTTATAAATGGTACTTTGTCTGTGTGTGTGTCTGTGTGTGTGTGTATCCGTTACCTAAAGACTTCAAAACGGCAGAACCGATTTTCTTGAAAATTTACACAGTTGTTCTATAAGCGTCTGCGAGTGTTCTTAGCTAGGTTTTGAGTCCAGGTACCCCCGATAAATAAATTTGACTGACATTCATTTATTTTTCTTTCAGTCTACAGTTTCACTTTAACTGGAAACTTTTTAGCCTTTCGTGCCAACGTCTAAAGAGCCTGAGCTCCAGAAACATGGATTAGTTTTAAAGCTTTCATTACACCTGAGCAACGCCGGGCTATACTGCTGGTGTATATTGACATATGTACATGGACATTCAGTTAACATGCATGTTAATTTGTATTATTTATACTGATGCAACCATGACTACACAGATGCTGTGTCAGATAATTGAGAACATATTATAATATAGAAAACAAAACAACTGAAAATATACATAAGAAAGGATCAGTAAGTATTTAAAACACTTTTTCTTTTGTGTCCTGTATCCCTTCAAGATGTGGGTGACCATGGCTCTCCACAGTTGTTTGATCTTTGTAGCTCTTTGTAATTTTTGATGATCTTCAGAAGTGGTTCTATACTTCGCAGGAACCTCTACTGAGTAACGCCACCAACAGAGGAGGACATGACTAAGGATTGTACGTACACTATTCCATGTAGCTGTGGAAAGAAATATAAAGGAGAAACAGACGGCCACCATAAGGTGAGGCTAAAAGGACATTGCAAGGCTGTAACACGAGGTGGGGATAGAAAAATTAGGCGTAGCTGATCACCAATAGAGGAAGAAAAGGGATCATCATCCCCTATGGGATGAAATTGAAATAATAGATAGAGAACGTCACTGGAAACTACGTAAACTTAAGGAACCAGCACATATGCTAGGCTACAAAAATCTCCTAAGCCAACCAAGCATAGAAATCCCTATGGGATGAAGTTGAAATAATAGATAGAGAACGCCACTGGAAACTACGTAAACTTAAGGAATCAGCACATATGCTAGGCTACAAAAATCTAAGCCAACCAAGCATAGAAATGCCTATGGGATGAAGTTGAAATAATAGATAGAAAACGCCACTGGAAACTACGTAAACTTAAGGAATCAGCACATATGCTAGGCTACAAAAATCTCCTAAGCCGAGTAATTTCAAAACTCGACCCCCATAAGGCGTGTGGAGACGATGGAATCCCGGTGAAAGTCCTTAAGAGGTGTGTTCCTGAACTTTCCCCTGTCCTCTCTAAACTATTTAACTACTGGCTTTCTGCTTCCTGCTTTCCTGCATGCTGGAAGTTCTCTTCAGTCGTTCCTGTATTTAAGAATTGTGGTGAACCCTCGGACCCATACAACTATCGCCCTATCAGTCTTCTACCGATTGATTATAGCCCCGAATGGCTATAATCAATGCTGAAATAGTCCACCATCTCACCGCCCACAAACTCTTCTCTGACAGGCAATATGGATTCCACTTTGCCAGGTCCACGGCCGACCTGCTAACAACCGTAACGGAGTACATGCTACAGGCCCTTGATGAGTCTGACGAGGCTCGCGCGGTTGCTCTGGACATCTCCAAGGCTTTCGACAGGGTTTGGCACTCTGGCCTCCTATGCAAACTACGCGGTTATGGTATTACCGGTCGCCTGCTTGACCTAATCCAATCTTTCTTAAATAACCGCAAAATGAAGGTCGTTCTGAATGGGCGTGCCTCTTCGTCCTACAGCACGAATGCTGGTGTCCCACGGGGCTCTATCCTGGGCCCGACGCTCTTCCTTATTTTCATCAACGACCTCCCAGATGAGATCAAGTCCCAAGTCGGCATCTACGCAGATGACACTACAATATACTCCCGCTCCAGTAAGAAACCTGTCGTGGCGGACAGACATAATCTCGCTGTTGACCTTGAGCGGGATCTACACTCTGTGGTGAACTGGGGCAAGAAGTGGCTTGTCAACTTCAATTCATCTAAGACCAAGCTGTTGTCTGTCAACCATTACAGGCAACCTCTCCTGCCTCTCATAAGCATGGACCAAGCGATTCTCCCGGAGAGCAATACACTACGCCTCCTCGGACATACCCTGTCCTCAGACCTCAAATGGAACCACTATATTGAATCCATAGCAAAATCTACTGCTAAGAAGGTTGGGTCACTATGTCGATCCAGGATGTTTTTTCCACCTGAATCCATCCTGCATATATACAAGTCAATCATCCGTCCGTGCATGGAGTACTGCTGCTATTTATGGTCAGGTGTCCCTGCCGTTCTCCTCAGTGATTTTGACAGGCTCCAAAGGAGAGTCTGTAATGTGATAGGTACTGATCTGGCGGCTCGACTGCAGCCACCTCCCCATCGTCGAAATGTGGCCTCCCTTTGTCTGTTCTATAAATACTCTCATGGCTTCTGCTCCAACGAACTTAAGTCACCGGTACCTCCTCAACAGGTGTTTACTCGTGCAACCAGACTGGCAACTGGGTCCCACCCATTCACAGTCAGGTTAGCCAAATGCAGACGACAATTCTACTCCTGCAGCTTCTTCTCTCGCACTTCCCGCCTGTGGAACTCGCTCCCGTATTCTTGCTTTCCTGACGGCTACAACCTCCAGAAATTTAAATGCAAAGTCAATACTCATCTACTAACCACTGGCCTCTAGCTCTCTCCCCACCCCTGTATAACCTTCCCTTTCTCTCCACCTATGTATCTGTCATTGCACCTGCTTTCACAGCTTTCTATTGTTCCTTTCTAACTAGTTTGTACTCCTCACTCTTTTCTAATTAATCTTTTTACATTTATGTATCCCCCTGCACATCAATGGTATTTCCGCCTTGCTCGGGGTGAAATGATTAAAAAAAAAAAAAAAAAAAAGAAAAAAAAAGCTGACCAAGCATAGATGGGATGAAGTTGAAATAATAGATAGAAAACGCCACTGGAAACTACGTAAACTTAAGGAATCAGCACATATGCTAGGCTACAAAAATCTCCTAAGCCAACCAAGCATAGAAATGCCTATGGGATGAAGTTGAAATAATAGATAGAAAACGCCACTGGAAACTACGTAAACTTAAGGAATCAGCACATATGCTAGGCTACAAAAATCTCCTAAGCCAACCAAGCATAGAAATGCCTATGGGATGAAGTTGAAATAATAGATAGAGAACGTCGCTGGAAACTACGTAAACTTAAGGAATCAGCACATATGCTAGGCTACAAAAATCTCCTAAACTGACCAATCATAGAGATTAATACCATATGGGATCTAGTAATATGGAGTGCCTGAGAAAATCATTAGTGTCAAAGATTGCCATATGAACTCTGGTAAAAATACTAGAGAAAACCATTAACCTCAAAAAATACTAGAGAAAACCATTGACATCAAAAATTGCAATATGAACCATGGTAAAAATGTTACTGAACATTAGGTTTATAAGTCCCAGAAAAGTAATCCTTAAGACAATAGTCCAGTAGATATAGACATTGGTTAGTTCAAGTGACTTGACCCAAAGAGTTCAATACCAGGCTACAGCAGTGGTGAACTTAGTGTCGAGTTAGAGGGAGATAACTCAAAAGAGACTTCGCATAAGGAATGAGCCTATATATCCCAGTGATCGTAATAAAGAGTTCGGTTAGAAATTTCTAGCACCAGAAGAAGGCCGCAGCGTACAAAGGCCGAAACGGTGTACAAATGGCAACAAAGATGAGGACAATAAACCGAATAATGTAAACAATGTAAATACTACCTCATCTCCGAAATATAGACAAATACTGTTTAGTTTCGTTTTCCTATACTTCATAGTTACTCAGATATTTACATCTCAAATGACATTTTTTTAAAAACATTGTACAAGAAATCTGACAGATCTAATCAATATATATATCATAAACACACACACGCACACACATGCTCTAACACACACACACACACACACACACACACACACACACACACACACACACACACACACTACAATTAACGACAGCAGTAACAGCGAAGGATGACCATCCGCTGAAAGGCACGGGCGAACGCAAAATCAAGCTCTCCTACCATTCTGAAGATGAGATTTTGATCTTGAAATATTAATGAATAATAAGTAGATAATACCCAACAACTTCTTTACTTTGTTTTATTTTACTAAACGCATTGTGATAGCCTTCAAGACCTAACTATACACCTAATATACACAATGCTTCAGGCAAATTACAAAACTTTCTAGTTTAGTTTCATTTGCCTAGACGATGTAATTACTAAGATGATACATTTTTTAAACACTCTTTATATATTTATTCTCTATAAAAAAATATTCCAGTCCAACAAATGCGACAAAAATTATATAAAAATATATAAATCCAATTCTATGTATGTATCGAATTCATTTATTCTGAGGTTTTAAATGGTTGATGAAATATCCAAGTGTAGGTTAGGTATGGATGGAATAAAATTCCGTATCCAAGAAACACTATTCCTAAAAAGTGCTCAATATAAAGTAGAATGAATAATATTTATTTAGAATATATAACATAAATATGTTATAATATCACTACAAAAATAGCTATTTTGTTTCGACAATACCTAAGGGGGTTTGGCTAGTTTTGAACCTTTGAAATTCTTCAACTTGAAATTGACATCATGACTTGATAAGACAGGGGTAGTGTTGAAACAAAATAGCTACTTTTGCAGAGATAGTATAAAATAATTACGTTATAAATTCTGAATAAATATATGGTTGATAAAAAATATAAATACATATAAAATCAAATCTATGTATTGAATTCATTTTTTCAGTTATTTAACCCCAAGCAAGGTTGGACCACCACTGGTGTGAAGGGGGTTACAGTGAGAAAAAACACTGGGAACATGGGGTATTGAGGAAATGATACAAGATGAATGGGATTCAAGGACACAGAAGATGTCAATTGATGTTGCATTTAAATTTTTGGAAATTTTAGCTATCAGGGAAGCAAGTATACAGAAAGGAGTTCCACAGGCGGAAAGTGCGAGAAAAGAAACTATTGTAGTAGAAGTGTCAGTTACATTTAACTATTTCAACGATAAAAGGGTGGGACCTAAGTGCCAATCTAGTATCACGCTTAAATTCATGTGGACAGGGCACCAAGGAAAAAAAGTTTGTCAGAGCAGTTTAATTGGAGTAGATAGACTAAGCTATCGCCCGGTTCACACTCCACCCACGTCTATTGAACAGGTGAAGAGGCTCATCCCTTGTTCCCTGTTTAGGATGTGGTTTCCGGTTTTCTCTTTTTCAATCTTTTCACTCCTTTTTCTTTTCTTTTTTCTCTCTCTCAATTTGAGTAGATAGACTAAACTATCGCCCGGTTCACACTCCACTCACGTCTACTGAACAGGTGAAGATGCTCATCTCTTGTTCCCTGTTTAGGATGTGGTTTCCGGTTTTCTCTTTTCCAATCTTTTCACTCTTATGTAGCCTCCTGTGCATCGGTGGCATTACCGCCTTGCTCGGGGTATTATGATTAAAAAAAAAGGTTTCCATGAAACTATTTGTAGAAAAGACGTAGGTTAAACGATGTTATATCGGTGAGAAAGTGACTGAAGTCGAGATGCCAAGTCAGGACTGATTACCGTCTTTGGATTTTGCCAAGAACCTCGAGACGAATAGCAGGAGCACCCGACCAGATATAGCAGCAGTAGTCAATGCATGGACGAATGGTAGATTTATAAATGTGCAAAATGGATTCTGACGAGAAAAACTTTCCGGCCCCACACAGTGACCCAACCTTCCTAATCATTTCACCCCAACTAAGACAGGACTGCCACTGATTTGATGTATTCATTCCACTTGAGGTTGGCTGAGGTCGTGAGGCCTGGAAGGCACAGCGTATTACTTTCAGGGAGACCAACATGATCCATTGTGATGGGAGGTAGGAAAGCTTCGTGTGATGAATGAGATGACTTGCCTCCCACAAAATACCTGTTTGGTTTGTCAAGTTTCCTTGAAAGATTAGAATTAGCTGGAATAAAATTGACAGTTATATTTGACTATTTTGACATTAAAAGGGTGAGACCTAGTTGCCAATCTAGTTGCATGTGTAAATTGATGAGGGAGGAACATGAGGAAATATAGCTCGTCAGAGCTGAAGCCGTGAAAATACTTGTAGAAAAAACAGAGGGAAGCCACATTCCATCAGTGAGAAAGTGGCTGAAAGCAAGCAGCCAAATTGAGACAAATTACATCAGAGATACTTCTTTGGATTTTTTCAAGAAACCCCAAGATGAACAGCAGGAGCACCTGACCAGATATGGCAACAGTATTCAATGCACGGACGAATGGGAGATTTGTAAATGTTCAAAATAGATTCTGACGAGAAAAACTTTCTGACCCAACACAGTGACCCAATCTTCCTAATCATTTCACCCCAACCAAGATAGGACTGCCACTGATATGCAGAGGGTTAACAGTGAGAGAAAAAGATACAGGGGATATTAAAGAAAGGATAAGAGTAATATGAGAATCAATGAGATAGAAGATGGCAATTGACGTTGCATTTAAACTTTTGGAGCTATCAAGGAAGTAAGTGAACAGAAGGGAGTGCAAGAAAAGAAACTGTTAAAGTAGAAGTGACAGTTAACTACTTCAACGGTAAAATGGTTGGACCTAGATGTCAGTCTAGTAGGATGAGTAAATTTACGTGGTCATGACACCAGGGAAAGAAGCTAGGCAGGGCAGAAGCCGTGAAAATTTGTAGAAAAGACAGAGGGAAGCTACATCCTGTTGGTGAGAAAGTGACAGAAGTTGAGCTGCTAAATCAAGATCAGTTATGTTGCCAATCCTCTTCTGAGAACCCCAAAATGAATAGCAGGAGCACCCAACAAGATACAGCAAAAGTATTCAATGCATGGATGATTAGTAGATTTATAAATGTGCAAACTGAATTCTGACGAGAAAAAAAAACTTCCTGGCTCGACACAGTGACCCAATCTTCCTCACAATAACTGCAGCTATAAATTTGAGATTTTAAATGATGGTTTGAAGTTTCTTGTAAGGTCAACAACCAACTTGCAAAATCGGGTAGACTAGGTTTCATAGCAAGATATACAATCAGTGCAGTGCTGAGGCAGCATTGTGTAGCGGAAGACTTGCTAGATGGAGTCCAATAGCTCAGTGTTACCTCTAATGGTCACTTCCATGGCCAAGGTGAGCCCTCATGTTGAAAGACCTGTGCTGGAGACGAAATAAAAATAACTTTCTTCTTCATGATTTGCAAACTCATTATGTCATAAGATAAAAAATACTACTTAGCTATCATAAGTCAATTTACTAATCGTAGCTTGGTGACAATTTATTTATTTATCGCTTTATTTTTACGAGTTGAATTTTGTGCATTTTTTTAGAATGCAGGCGCCAGCCAGCTTTCTTAATTTTTCTAAAACTCGAAATCTGGCAAATTCACAAACAATATTTCTGCACGAAACGCAATTTTGATCTACTTCTGCTACAATTTAAAGAAAGAAACCTGGCAAGAAAGACACTTCGGTCCGGAAGCAGACGCTCGTGTACATCCGTTATGTAGTGTAATAACAATCGCTCACTTCTTTCGCCATGCGGCGCTAACTTGAATGCTGATAACAGAATCCACGTTAATACGAACTTCACTCATTTATTTCACCCAGTTTAATAATCACGACAAAAAAAAAAAATCAGTCGGCGTCAGAGAGAAAGAAAGCAGAGAGTACGCGTCACCGATGTTCATTTCCCGCTAATACATTATTAGCCTTTAATGATAACACATGATTGTAAAGACTCTTTCTACTGTTGAAGCTAAGTACTTGGAAATACATCTGAATTCCACTGTAATATTTTAATAGGAAAATGAACTTTTTCAATTTGTTATAATCATTTTGGAAACCTTGTTTGTATAGAATTCAACTTAATACATTTGTGTGAAAACGAATTTTGGCAATGTACCTAGTGTGCGTTGTGGTACAGTGGATATCGGCTTGGAACGAGAAATCGGGGAACCGAGTTCAAATTCCAGTTGAATTCATTGCATTCACTTACGCACAAATACCCTTGGGAAAGGTATTAATCCGTCTCTTCCTTCCAGTTATGAGTTAAATAACAGGACAGATTGGGTTCTATAGTCTTGGCTGGCAACCAATCTACCGCAGAAAGCAATGGCAACCTACTGTGGGATAATCTTCTGCCCAGTTAGTTATGTCTCTTTCGAGACATGATCGCCCAAGCGTTTACCACGTATGGCACTTTAACTGACTGACTTAGTGTCTAATATTTTATCATGTATATTTTCTCTATCAAATCTACAAACTTTTAATGTGATTACTTTTCTTGAAATAATCTACTGACAATTTGTGTAAATTTGTAAATAAATTCCTTATTTTGTGTTGTAAAATTATACACACGTATTTACTCGTCATGATACGCAACCACGCCTCCTTTTTTCAGACCCCAGCTGGTGTTTAACATCGAGAAAAATGGCTTCTGTCAAGTTTTACTTGCCCAAGATACACAATATTTTTCAGCTGCACAAAGACAAAGACATAAATGAATGATGTTAACAGTACAAACAGGGCAACTTACATCACTTACTTGAACCTATAATGTTTACTCATACATATTGGGGCCTGGCTGTAGTCGATAATTACAACAAGACATATGTGACCTTAACTACTTGCTTTCCTTAATTGTATAGATGTTTTTTTAACATGCCTCTGTCCGTTCTGAAAAGAGGCCGAAGCTTCATTTATATTTCGTTCGTTAAGAGTTCCAGTAAGGGGAGATAACTTCTTTTAACTAACTATTACAGTACGCATATGCTAATTAGTGATAGCCTTAGGATGTGCGTTGTGGCGCAGTGGATATCGGCTCGGAACTAGAAATCGGGGAACCGAGTTCGAATTCCAGTTGAATTCCTTGCATTCACTTACGCGCAAATACCCTTAGGAAAGGTATTTATCCGTCTCTTCCCTCCAGTTATGGGTTAAATAATAGGACAGATTGGGTTCTATAGCCTTGGTCGGCAACCAGTCTACTGCAGAAAACAATGGCAACCTACTGCGGGATAATCTTCTGCCCAGTCAGTCATGTCTCTTTCGAGACATGATCGCCCAAAGCGTGTATCGCGCACGGCACTTAACTGACTGACTGACTTAGGCAACCACTACAACACATACATTCTATTTTCTTACAATTGATGTTTAGTCAGATTCATTTCAAATCATCTTCATTCCTTTCGTATCCTGATAGTAAGAAAGAAGTTTCACTCAAACATAATCTTTCCGAGAAACACTTTTTATGAAGAAAAAAAGTGGATACTGAAGACGTAGGGGTGCGTGTTCTTTTCAGCCGTCGGGGGTCACCACTGAAGAAAAGTGGTGCGTGTTTTTTGTACGTCGGGAGTCACCACTGTAAAGTGGGGTGCGTGTTCTTTGTACGTCGGGGGTCACCACTGCTACAATAGGGAGTTGGTTAATTTTTAATTAATTCGGCCTTGTGTCACGCATAACCGAACTCCCTACAGAAGATTATCATCAGAAGATTATCATCAGAAGATTATCATCAGAAGATTATCATCAGAAGATTATCATCATCAGATTATCATCAGAAGATTATCATCAGAAGATTATCATCAGAAGATTATCATCATCAAGATTATCATCAGAAGATTATCATCATCAAGATTATCATCAGAAGATTATCATCAGAAGATTATCATCAGAAGATTATCATCATCAGATTATCATCAGAAGATTATCATCATCAGATTATCATCAGAAGATTATCATCAGAAGATTATCATCAGAAGATTATCATCATCAGATTATCATCAGAAGATTATCATCAGAAGATTATCATCATCAGATTATCATCAGAAGATTATCATCAGAAGATTATCATCATCAGATTATCATCAGAAGATTATCATCAGAAGATTATCATCAGAAGATTATCATCATTATCAGAAGGTTGGTTGTCGGCAGGTTGGAATGTGTGGAATTATGTGGAATAGTGTAAGAATAAAAAATACATTTTTTATGTTAAATAGAAATTTATTAAAAGAATAGAATAACATAAGTTGTAGAAGTTAATATACAATTAGAAACATTATTAAGAAGTTAAGAATAAAGTTCGTGTTCAATGAGAAAGTTAAGGGTATCAAGATTTGTAGAAAATGTTCGTAGTAGTAATTGTCGAAAGAGTAAATGTGTACGTACGTACGTATGTATGTATTCAGTAGGAATGTTTTTGGATGGAGAAAAAGAAATAAAAGAAATCAGTACACGAGAAATAAGGAGAAAGAGTTGATTTGAAGTTGAAGTTACATTTTAGTTTTGTCTTTCTCGCTGCTTCTATCTGACTGGCCGACTGACGCTGATCGGGGCCCTTTTGCTGTCATTAGATTTTTCGCACTGACTCGTGAAGTCCTCAAGTCTTGCAAGTTGCTCCCATTGGTCAAAAATCAATTTAACATTTACTTGCGAAATCTGGTTTCGACTTTTTCTTTAAGCACATGGTCAATCCTTTTTCTATTTGGGAAAAAAAACCAGGATTTCACACGCCATTGTGAATTTTTGTAAAAGTGAAGAAGAAGGTTGATTTTAATTCTTAATTTCTTATCCCACTGCAATACTTCTCTACTCGCTACAATGTTAACTTTCTCAAGTTTAGATTTAACCATTATCTACCTTGCATCTTCTCATATACTGCATGATTTTTAATCATTTCCCCCCAAGCAAGGCATTCCACTGCCACTATAGTGCAGGGGGTTACATAGAGGAAAGTGATGAGAAAGAGGGGTTAGTTATAGGAAATGTCAGAAGGGGGGGTGATAGACGAGTAAGGGGGTACATAGGAAGAGTGTTTGAGAAAATGAGTGCGAGTTAGTGTGTTAGGGGGGTGTCTATTGACCTTACATTTAAACTCCTGGAGGTTGTAGCCGTCAGGGAAGCAAGTATGCGGAAGGGAATTCCACAGGCGGGAAGTGCGAGAAAAGAAGCTGTTGGAGTAGAAATTGCGGTTACATTTCCTCGGTTTCACTGTAAAAGGGTGGGACCTAGTTGCTAATCTAGTATTTCATGCAAATTCGTACCTAGGGGGAACCAGTGATCTAAGTTCATCGGAGCAGAAGCCGTGAAAGTATTTATAGAAGAGGCACAGGGAAGCCACGTCACGCCGGTGAGAGAGTGACTGCAGGCAACACAACACAAAAGTCGGTATCAATCACATTACAGATTCTCCGTTGTATTTTGTCAAGAAGCCCGAGGAGAACAGCAGGGGCACCCGACCAGATGTGGCAGCAGTATTCAATACACGGTCGGATGGTAGATTTATATATGTGTAGGATAGATTCAGACGGAAAGAACTTCCGGACCCTGCACAGAGAACCGACTTTTATAGCAGCGGATTTAGCAATGGATTCGATATAGTCATTCCACTTGAGGTCCGCTTAGAGTGTGAGGCCAAGCAGGCGTAGTGTTTTACTCTCTTGTCTATGGTGGTTAATTGATAGCAGCTTCGTTTTGAAAGCATTGAAATTTACGAGCCATTTCTTACCCCAATCCACCACGGATTGGAGGTCCTTTTCAAGCTCGGCAGCGAGGTTCGCTTTGTCGCCCACACCAGATTTTTTATCGAGGCGAGAGTAAATTGCGGTGTCATCGGCGTACATGCCTACTTGGGATGTTATGGCATAGGGGAGATCATTGATGTAGATCAGAAGAGAGTAGGACCTAGGATAGAGATTTGAGGTACACCCGCGTTTGTAGGGTAGTTCTGGGAGGCATGTCCGTTTAATACCACCTTCAATGTGCGATTAGAGAGGAATGACTGGATTAGGTTCAACAAAAGTTCAGTTATACCATAGCTTCGCAGTTTCCGTAGAAGGCCAGCATGCCAAACTCTGTCGAATGCTTTAGAGATATCCAAGGCAATGGTTCGGGCTTCACCATTCTTGCCGAGAGCCTGGTATATATACTCGGTGATGGTCGTTAGCATATCAGCAGTAGACCTGGTGAAGCGGAAGCCATACTGCTTGTCCGAGAGGAGCCTGTGGGCTGTGAGATGCTGAACCACCTCGGCGTTGATAATGGCTTCGAACACTTTGCCAAAGATCGGAAGAAGGCTGATAGGGCGGTAATTTGCGGGGTCCGAGGGTTCTCCAGTGTTCTTAAATATAGGAACTACAGAAGAAGACTTCCAACAGGCAGGAAAGCAGGAAGAAGATAGGCAGAAGTTGTAGAGCTTAGAAAGGACAGAGGAAAGTTCAGGGGCACATTTCTTCAAGACTATGATTGGGATTCCGTCCCCACCGCTCGCTTTATTCCTCTTAAATTCATACAAAAATCTCATTCAGTAAATGTAGAGACATTGAGTGGATCTTGGACCTTGTATTGGGGGGGGGGGGTAAAAAATTAATTAAAAAAGCACAACACAGTGACCTGCGTGTTCTGAATGCTTGGATTTGAAATAATTTGAAATAATGGTTATCTAAAATGCTGAAAGTTCTGTTTGATAAGATAATTATTAACATTATGTTGTGGGATTTCCCCTTTGTATATGATAATGAACTTGACTTGATATACATATACTCCTGCCATAGAGAGAACAGCGGTTGAGAGTTGAGAGTAATCGTAGAGATCCGTGCGAGTTATCGGAGAGTACCGGAACTGATACATAATTTACCGAGAGATACCGAAGTTACCCAGAGACGACCTCGTCAGAAGTCAGACTAGCTCTGAACTCCACTCAGCTAGAATAATATACACTGATATACTATTTCCAAGGACTTCACTTCAAGACTTGTATATATTTATTTCTTACTAATAGTATTCCTGGATTTACTAACCTGCGTTCAAGTTTCTATATTACGTTCAATATAACCTACTTTTCTATTTCAATATCTGTTTTTGTTGTTCATTATTTTATGCGGTTCCTCACCCGAAATCCACAACACATTATATCCGAAACCTAAATGGTAAGGTAACAGAAAGGTCTTCTTCATCAAATAGTTTTAGTATGAATTGAAAATTGTTCATAAATGGGAAGTCATTTAATCTGAACAATTTGGAATGGTTCTGCAGGAAAATAATAGAATATGAGTAGAGAAAAGCAGAGGCCTTTAGTCAGTCGATTAAGACGTTGCCACCATACTCCGTAACTGCAAAGAGCTTCCAGCTGAACTAACACTAAGACCGGAGAAGGGGGGTGAACCGAGAACCCCTTCCTAAACAAGAAACAAGGCGATCACCTCTAAACTCATTCAAAAGAAGTGGGTGGAGTGTGAGACCGGGCGATAGTAGGAACTATCTACTCCAATTAAAAAAAAAAAGGAAGAAAAAAAAGTGACTGAGGTTTACAAAGTTTTAACTTAGTATAAGTCAAAAATAACCTTGAATTGCAAAATAATTTACACAGACTAACTGACAAAAAAAAAAAAATCAAAGACGAACAAA
Organism: Ascarosepion bandense; assembly: GCA_037127315.1. NCBI lineage: Eukaryota > Metazoa > Mollusca > Cephalopoda > Sepiida > Sepiidae > Ascarosepion > Ascarosepion bandense. The sequence continues at coordinate 1,879,427 of JBBBDQ010000496.1, forward strand.
AAAAATTTTTTTCCAAAAATTGCAGAAAAACAGACTGAAAAATGGACTGAATCCCGGTTGACTTACCACAAGCAGCTAACACTGAAAAGTTGATTTAATTAAATTTCTGAAGACAAAAATAGAAATTAAACCATTTTTTACAGAATATAGTCGAGTCGCTTAACTCGACTATATTCTGCTGGCCAATGTTCGCTGGCCAACCGTTACGAATTGAATGTCTCGAAGACAGAAATTTAACTCTTCTACAAGACAAAACTAATGGAAATAATTGAACCGTGATACTATTTATCTAAGTCAAAAATAACCTTGAATTGCAAAATAATGGATTCATACCTTTCCCAAGGATATTTGCGCATAAGTGTGGTGTGTAGTAGACATGAAATAAAAAGTAACTCTCTTTTCTTCACTTTTACAAAAATTCACAATGACTTTATCAGTAAACAGTTAATCTTTCTACATACACACATTCTGCTACTTACTATTTCTCATTGAACATTTAACTCCGACAAATTCATGTTATTCTGTTCTATTATTAAAATTCCACTTATTTTACAAACAAAACAATTTTATTCTTCCATAAATTCACCTTCTGATGATTACAAAGAAGAAGACACCGGAAATAAACAATATAAATGTGCTATCACATCAAAGATATCAACGTCTACATCTACAACCCCGATCCACTCAATACACAATTATCTCGTTCAAAATTCAATCTATTACTGCCTTGTCACATTCAACATTCTTAAACTCTTCTAATTAACCTTATACCACACAAAGAACATTACTAAACTTTCCTAATCAATCTTGTATCAGATAAACAACGTTACTAAACGTTTCTAATCAGTTTTGTACCAGACATAAGAACATGTAAACTACAGAATTGTTTAATGTATATAATAAAAAGTTATTTTATCTTGATTAGGTCTTCTTACTTATAATTTATACATTTTTATGGAAAATCTCAATAGAAACGAAGAAAAGAGTTCTAGACTGCTACGTGATTTCAGTTCTTCAATACGGCTGTGAATGCTGGACAATATCATCGAAAATGAGGATAAAACTGGAAGCAGCGGAAATGTGGTTCTACAAAAGGATGCTGGATATAAAGTGGGGATCAGTTCCATAATACAATCAATATATAAACTGACCCCTCACTTTGTGACCACTGCAGTTTCTTTCCATTTATATATTCCTGAGATCCAAAAACACAAGGATGCATTCCAGAAGCTGAGCAAAGTACTAACACACAGGAAAATTTCACTAGAAACAAAGAAAAGAGTGCTTGATTGCTACGTGATGTCAGTTCTTCAATACGGCTGTGAATGCTGGACAATATAATCGAAAATGAGGATAAAACTGGAAGCGGCCGAAATGTGGTTCTACAGAAGGATGCTACGGATATCGTGGACTGAGCATACAAGCAACGACGAGGTGTTAGAAAGAATGGCGACAAAAAGGAAATTGATGCTGAGCATCAGGAAGAGACAACTGAAGTTCCTGGGACATGCAATGAGGAAGGAGAGCCTGGAGAACCTGATACTGACTGGACAGATAGAAGGAAGGAGAAACAGAGGAAGGCAGCGGATAACATATTTGCAGGGACTGATCAGGTGGATGACGGAACGGGGGTTGCCAGGAGCAACAAGAGCAAACATACTAAGAGCCACAAGGGATAGGGAGACGTGGAGAGCCATGATCACCTACGTCCTGAAGGGACAGGGCACATAGAAGAAGAGAGATGGTAGACTAAACCAAACAAAATCAAATCCAAACCACCTAAAAAATACTTGGTTCACTATATATGAATATGTGTTTCTGAGATTCAGTTTAAATGATATCCATATCAATTTAAGACTATATCATACTTTGGAATTTAATTAATGTTGGGGATCACCCCTTTTTGGATACAAGAATGGACTCGCCTGATGTGTACATATAATTCTGTCTATACAGAGAACTGAAGTGGTTACCAGCTCGCTGCGACTACATCTCTCACTGTCAGCACTCTGCCTTCGGGTGGAGGGCGCTCTCTGCTTCCGAGCAGAGAGCAGTAACCCAGTCGTGGTTCCGCCGAAGGGTGGAGGCACGACTGGGGAAAAATAGACAGGTATTTTTTGGCCGGGCCATATAGCCCGGAAATTCCCACTCATAGCTGACCATGTGTCACATATTGCCCTTAGAGGGAAGGACAACTAAATATAGTGATTGCCAGCTCGCTGCGACTACATCTCTCACTGTCAGCGCTCTGCCTTCGGGCAGAGGGCGCTCTCTGCTTCCGAGCAGAGAGCAGTAACCCAGTCGTGGTTCCGCCGAAGGGTGGAGGCACGACTGGGGAAAAATAGACAGGTATTTTTTTTGGTCGGGCCATATAGCCCGGAAATCCCACTCATAACTGACCATGTGTCACATGTTGCCCTTAGTGGGAGGGACAACTAAATATAGTGGTTGTCAGTGAGAGAGTTAGTAAGGAGTCAGTTGGCCCGTAAGTTGGTGCATATTAAGTTGGAGTTATTTTGGATATAGACTCATTACTCGGACGTACTTCTTCACTACAAGACTGTATATATTGATTCTACTAACAGTATTCCTAGTATTCCTGAACTGACTAACCCGTGTTCTAGTTTGTATATTTTTGTTCAATATAACTTACATTTTCTATCTCCATCTCTGCTTTTGTTATTTATTATTTTGCGTGGTTTCTTAACCAGAATCCAAATCAATTAGAATTAGTGATTCTTGAGCTAGAACCTTTTTCTGTTTTTACATTTTTAAATAGAAACTTCAGTATTTGTTTTCAGTAAACATTCTTTTATCAATCTGCATGCATGAACAAACACTTGCATCTTATATTCCAACTCTTACATATGTTCAAATAATAAACATTCATAATTACATGGAAAAATGCGCACATGAAAGGTAATACTTTTGAGTTTGAGTTTGTGTTTTGTTTAACGGCATATCAACACCTCTGTGGGTTATTTAATGCCAAAAAGGTGGGGTGTAAAGGTATTTTTTTAATGTTCGGTTATAGGACTTTGGATGTGCGTTGTGGTGCATTGGATATCGGCTCGGAACGAGAAATCGGGGAACCGAGTTCGAATTCCAGCTGAATTCATTGCATTCACTTACGCGCAAATACCCTCGGGAAAGGTATTAATCCGCCTATTCCTTCCAGTTATGGATTAAATAACAGGACAGATTGGGTTCTATAGCCTTGGTCGGCAATCAGTCTACCGCAGAAAGCAATGGCAACCTACTGCGGGATAATCTTCTGCCCAGTCAGTCATGTCTCTTTCGAGACATGATCGCTCAAGCATGTATCACATATGGCACTTAACTGACTGACTATAGGATTTTAGTGATTTTTTGTACGACAAATGATCACTGACTGATCTTTTAGGGAGACTGAGATTGAGTTTGAATTTTGTTTAAAGGCATATCAACACCTCTGTGGGTTATTTAATGCCAAAAAGGTGGGGTGTAAAGGTATTTTTTAATGTTCGGTTATAGGACTTTAGTGAGTTTTTGTACGACAAATGATCACTTATTGATCTTTTAGGGAGACCGAGATTGAGTTTAACTTTTGTTTAACGGCATATCAACACCTCTGTGGGTTATTTAATGCCAAAGAGGTGGGGTTTTTATGGTATTTTTTAATGTTCGGTTATAGGACTTTACTGATTTTTTATACGACAAATGATCACTTATTGCTCTTTTAGGGAGACCGAGATTGAGTTTGAGTTTTGTTTAACGGCATATCAACACCTCTGTGGGTTATTTAATGCCAAAAAGATGGGGCTTTAAGGTATTTTTTTAATGTTCGGTTATAGTGAGAAGATTGGTTTAGTCAGTTTGAGTTTGAGTTTTGTTAAACGTGGGTTATTTGATGCCAAAAGGCTGGGGTTTTAAGGTATTTTTAATATTCAGTTTTAGTGAGAAGGCTAATTTAGTCAGATTTTAATGAAAATTTTTTGTTTTTATTCTTTTTTAGTTTAAAAAACTGAAAATGTCTTCTAGTTTGGTATTAAAAATGTATTTCTGGTAATAATTTTTTTCCTTCAAAAATGTGTTATGGTAATAATTTTTTCTTCAAAAATTTATTTTTGGTAATATTTTTCCTTCAAAAATGTATATTTTTCTATAAAAGTCTATTTTTATGTATACATTCTATAAATATATATCTTTATATTTTCATAATGCTTTTACCCCAGTTTGGAGGTTAACTATTTGCCCATAGCTGGGACCCTAACAGGTGCTACCACTCCGGGTCAGGGTGGACCTGAAAACAGCAGCAATTAAGAGGTAGTTCCATGCTCCTCACAACCTCCTTGCTGCCGGATAGTAATATTTTTAAGATTATATTAAACCTGGAAAAGAACAGGACAAGATATTTTAGTGAAGTAAAAAATAAGAAATTTGTTACTTAAAATATTGCATTCAAATTTTATTTTAGCTGCAATATTTTCAATGAGAAATTTCCATGTTGACTGTGATGACCAGTGGAACAATAAACTTTCTTTCACCATCTTTAAATACAAATTAAAACGTGTATTTGATAATAAAATCGATAATATTGTTACGTCATCAATTCGTATCATGAACTGCTTTTAAAAGAAACCTAAGGGGTTTTATAGGTGGTCTAGCTGTCACGTAAATTTTCACTAACTCAAACCTCGTATTTTTCTTTCGTGCTAAATAATTTCCATATATTGGTGCCTTAACTAGAGACTTCACAATGCATGTATTAGATACATCTGTCTGTAGTGAGATTAGATGATAAATGAGGTATTGAAATATACCCTTTCTTTCTAAATGAGAAGGATAAAATATTTCTCTCTTTCTCTTTTTTTTTTTTTTCACACACACTCTTTTCCTCTTGATGTCCTTTTGACACACTTCTCCAATTCCGGATGGAGACAAATCAGACAGAAGAGCCAGAAAATCTGATGCAAGTCTTTGGTCAATGAAGTTCACAGTAGGTGGAAGGAACCAAGAAATACAAGATCCGCCAATAATCATTTTCCCCGCCTAAAACATTAGAAAAAAAGTGTTGGCGTGGTAGAAATTATAAAAAGGAAAGAACATGTGCTTTTCAGTCAGACAAAGCAATTCAGAGACCGAAATGAAACTAAGACAGATTCAAAGTCATGAATCAGATGCAAACGACATGGTCTTAAAAGAAGTAACCTTTGACACTTATGAAGATGAAGAGCAACCATTAATGAACTCTCTGAAACACACAAAAACGCACAAAACGTACGAATCAATTGTACAATGCAATCTTAAAAGGCAAACATTTGATTCCTAATTTAAACACAACAAACATACAAAAGGAAAAATAAAAATGACAAACTCAAAACTAAAGAAAAACTATTATATACAATATCCGACATCAAACTGTATCGTGGGTGTGCGTATTCCTTGAACGTCGGGAGTCACCAGTGTTGCGTGGGAGTGCGTGTTCCTTGAACAACGGGATTCACCAGTGTAGCGCGGGGGTGAGTGTTCCTTGAATGTCGGAAGTCACCAGTGTAGCGTGGGTGTGCGTGTTTCTTGAACGTCGGATGTCGCCTGTGTAGCGTGGGGTGCGTGTTCCTTGAATGTCGGGAGTCACCAGTGTAGCGTAGGGGTGCATCTTCCTTGAATGTCGGGAGTTGCCAGTGTAGCCTGGGGGTGCGTGTTCCTTGAACGTCGGGAGTCACCTAGCGTGGGGGTGCGTGTTCCTTGAACGTCGGGAGTCACCAGTGTAGCGTTGGGGTGCATGTTCCTTGAACGTCGGGAGTCACCAGTGTAGCGCGGAGATGCGTGTTCCTTGAATGTCGGGAGTCACCAGTGTAGAGCGGGGGTGCGTGTTCCTTGAACGTCGGGATTCACCAGTGAAGCGTAGAGAGCTGGTTAATGTTTCTTGTATTCGGCCTTGGGGCAGACATAACCGAACTCCCTATAGCTTACTAGTTTTATATGCAGAATATATCATCATCAAAATTATCATCAGAATGTTTTTGTCAGAAGTTTGGTTGCCAGCTGGAATGTGTGTATTAGTGTAGATGTGTAGAATAATAAAATATACATTTTGAATGTTAAAATAGAATTTTTTTTATAAGGAAAGAATAACACAAGTTGTAAGAGTTAATGTTCAATTAGAAACATTATTAAGAACTTAAGGGTTGAGTTCGTACAAAATGTTCTAATAATTGTTGAAATAGATAAGGAGAAAGAGAAAGAGGGCAATGTCCGGGTCGCTTGAAGTTGAAAGTTACATTTTAGATGTGTGTCTCTTCTTCGCTGCTCCAATCTCTCTCTCTCTCTCTCTTAACAGACGCGAGGTCATTTATATAGTCTTTTTTAAATTTAGCACTGGATCGCTAAGTCCTCAAGTTATGCAAGTCACTCCCATTGGTCAAAAATCATTTTAACATCTACTTGCGACTTTTTCTTTAAGCACATGGTCAATCCTTTTTCTATTTGTGAAAACCAGAATATGCCGTAAGCACTTGGGAATACCAGGTGCTGTAAGCATATAGTGACGGATGTGCGTTGTGGTGCAGTGGATATCGGATTGGAAAGAGAAATCGGTGAGCCGAGTTCGAATTCCAGTTGAGTACTCTGCATTCACTTAAGCACTGGTATTCTTGGGAAAAGTATTAATCCGTGACTTCCCTCTAGTTATGGGTTAAATAACAGGATGGGGCAACCTATCTAATGTTGGTGTCACAATAAAAACACTCTTGGTAGCCCTGGCGAAGCATAAAGTATTCAGCTATTTGAATTATGAATTTCACTGCAAACTGCGCCAGGGTTCCAAATGTACAGGGAATACTGGAGGGGTGTAGTGAGTTCTATCTTGGCCAAGGCCACAAGACAATGACGATTGTGCTGTAGATGCTTTATCTGGTATCATACTAGCACCTCGGTGATACAACAGACTGGCGACAAAGACATCAACAAACAAAATCTGTATACAACAGATTTGGTTACGTAGATTAAAAACAAGGAAATCTATAATAACGATTTCAAACGATAAATATCGACATTGTCGGGCCATTACCGTCATCACAGAAAGGAATCAGAGTATTATACCAGCCCTTATCGATATTTACTTACCTGTATAGATCATACGACACGTTGGGTTGAAGTCTGTGAGAGAAATCACTGCAAAGTCAGTAGCACAAGCTTTTATTGATGCATGGATACCACCGTTCGGCGTACCTCTATACGCTGTTACCGATTGTGGTCGCCAATTTGAAAGTGAATATTCCAAGAATTAGCAAAAGTAATAGGATTCTATTGATTAAGAACTGCATATCATCAACAATGTAATGGATTGACAGAAAGTTGCATCGCACGCTAAAAGCAGCAATAACAGCCTGAAAAGAATCATGGTTAACAGCTATAATCATTGTACTTCTAGGCATCTGTAGAACTCCAAATCAATCTAATTTTGCACCATTCACGGCAGTTACTAGAGTGTCAATATTGATTCCTCACTAGTCAGTTGACAATGCAGATGTTAAAAACAAAGCCTCTGTACAAGAAGAGTATATAAAAGATTTATCTATGTCACATTTTAGTCATTCAAGTGCCATACGTGATACACGCTTTGGGCGATCATGTCTCGAAAGAGACATGACTGACTTGGCAGGAGTTTATCCCGCAGTAGGTTGCCATTGCATTCTGCGGTAGACTGGTTGCCAGCCAAGACTATAAAACCCAATCTATCCTATTATTTAACCCATAACTAGAGGGAAGAGACAGATTAATACATTTCCCAACGGTATTTGTGCGTACGTGAATGGAAGGAATTCAACTGGAATTCGAACTCGGCGCCATGATTTGCCGTTCCGAATCGATATCCACTGCACCACAACGCACATCCCAGTTAATACCTTTATAGTGTTTTGACCGCAGTTTGGGGATAAACTATTTGCCCATAGCTGGGATCCTAACAGGTATTACCACCTCGAGTCAGGGTGGATCTGGGGACAACAGCAATTAAGAGGTAGTTCCGAGCTCCTCACAACCTCCAAATCAGAGGTCTTGCTGCCGGATGCAGTTTATTGTCATACCCAGGACCAATGTTTGCAAGTAGATATATTAAATGATGACAGAAAGTATTATATTACAGGAAAAAAAAAACATTTTCATGCTAACTTCTTTGCATACTTGTAATAAAGTATGGCTTCGAGTAGATCAGGTACAAAAACCACTGGAAGCATCTTATTCAAGCCTTTACAAAGTTTTGCAACGGTTGCCGAAGCGTTACTTAATAAATTTAAATAATGGTGTACATACACTAGTATCAATCGCGTGATTAAATCCGTATATAGAACCATCTGTACAAGAAAATAAAACTAGTACCAAATTACAGGCAAAATCAAATGAATACACAGACAGTGAGAAAGATGGTACTATCAGTAAGTCTGATGAAAATATTACAAGGAGTAATACCAAACCATACACATCTAGAGTAGGTAGACGTGTAGCGAAGAAAACAAGATCTTTATTTAAAATTCAAATCTGACTCATTGTTAAAAATAAACGAATTTTCTCGAATTTAAAAACTTTGCTTAACACAAATAAATCTCGCGAAATTTCACACCTCGATGCTAAATGGTTGTCGTCCAATGGAAAGGCCAGAATCACATCCGGGAGTGAATTCCCAAATGACCTGTTCTGAGTCCCAGAAAACGAAAATTATTTTTTAACCTAAGAAAGGTATTCCAACACACGTTGCAAACAAACCGCAAAGATGGGCGACTATCTTACTCAACTATTCCTTTAAAATTGAGTATTTATCTTAAAAAAGACAGCGCATGCAGACAGATTGTCAAGATTAGTTCCGAGAGTGACCGAATCACTGGAAGAAGCAGTACTAGCTTCATTAGTTTGTCAGAAATTTTAAAAAAAAGTTATGTACAACACTGTGAGGGAATTACCTGTCACAATTGCTGACATTAGAAATAAAGTAAAGTTTAACAAGTTCATAACCTACAAAAAGAAAGAGCTATTAAAAAAAAAAAAAGGAAAATAAGAAAATATTTTTTTCAATTTGTCAAGACATACTATTGTACGGTAAACAGGTGGTCATTCCGGTAGTATTAATAAAAAGAATATTATGAAGTTTCCATACGGAACATCCGGACATTTTACTTATGAAAAATCTTATGCGAAGTTTCATGTATTGGAACGGAATGGATGAAAACGTGGAAAACTTGGTCAGAAATTGCAAGAATTGCCAGTTAGCCGCAAAATCTCTACCCATAAATTTTAATCCAAGGCCAACAACCGACGAGCCTTGGTCTAGGCTGCACATAGCTTATGCAGGGCCGATAAGAGATATATCCTACTTTGTTGTGGTGGATAGCATATCAAAATGGCCAGGAGTATTCAGATGCAAATCGTCGACAACAAAAACCGCAATAGAATTTCTACACAAATTGTTTGCAAGACTTGGTGTACTGGATACGATCGTATCAGACAACATGACACAATTTTCTTCAAGGAAATTTGCAAATTTTTGCAAAATGCATACAGTGACTTATTTGACATCTACGCCTTACCATCCATGATCTAGCGGGTTAGTAGAATGATTTATAAACGTTTTTAAAAAGGCAATAAAGAAGTTGGAAGGAATAGAAACAAAAAATGAGGAGCTACAGAATTTCTTATCTGTCTACTGTATCAGACCAAATACAAATGCAATTTGAGGAATGTGCATTGTGGTGTAGCGGATATCGACTCAGAAAGACAAATCGGAGTGCCGAGATTGAATTCCAGTTGAATCCCTTGCATTCACTATAATACAAATACCCCTGGGAAAGGTATTAATCCGTCTCTTCCTTCCAGTTATGGGTTAAATAACAGGACAGATTGGGTTTTATAGCTTTGGCTGGCAACCTACCACAGAATGCAATGGAAAATTATTATAGGATAATATTCTGCCTAGTCAGTCATGTCTCTTTCGAGACATGATTGCCCAAGCGTGCATCATGTATTGCACTTAAGTAACTGACTGACTCCTGCAGAGCTAATGTTTGCAAAGAAGATCAAAACCATTTTCGATAAACTGAAACCAAATAAAGAAAAAAATATGAGTGATAGAACTAAGTGCGACAGCAAACGCTTCTACTCTAGTGACAGAGTTAATCTTAAAAAATACAAACTCAGTAAAGAATCATGGGAAGAAGGCATTATAGACAAGCGAATTGACCACATGATGTACCTTATAAAACATCGAAAATGAATTATAAGAAGGCATGTAAATCAAATAAAAAGAAAGTAAACTATCAAACAGCCTAGAGAAGAACCCTATGGAAGTAATATACGACATGTTAGATGTGCCGATGCTTCCAGGGGACGCTTAAGAAAGCGAACAAGGAGAGCCACGGGAACGATCAAGATCGATTTAAAGAGAAGAAAATATATCATTTAGGGAATGAAACGATTTGGGGGGGAGGTGTTGTAGAGCAGCTGGCACCCTTCTAGTGCTCTCAAAGATGGAATGGTCTGTGGACGAAAATAGCTATATAGATAAAGATTAATAGCAGTCAGAAATTCGGAGTATCATTGATGATTATTATCGGACTGTGCTTCCTGCTAATACAACTTAACCTCTTCTTTCTTCTTATTGTTGTTCTGTCTTATCTATGCTTGTCTTGTTTGTACTTAATATCCATTATCACGGATATTGTGCTGTAGATACTTCAGCACATAGCACCTGGTATCGTACCGCTATCTCGGTGATATGACAAGTTCTATTATTTTCATTAAATAATAAAAAAAGAAAAGCTAGTGTACCAGTATAGTAGTAGTACAGAACATAATCATACCAAAATTTTATTTGCTCCGTTATCTGGAGGAAGACTGTGTAATGATGCATTAAAATATACCCATTCTTTCTAAATGAGAAAGACAGAAACTTTCTCTCCCTCTCTTTCTCTTTTCACACACAGTTTCCCTCTATGTCCTTTTGGCACTATTCCCCATTTCCAGGTAGACACAAAACCAAACAAATGGCCCAAACAATCTTATGCAAAACTAGCAGTATAGCCCGGCGTTGCTCGGGTGTAATGAAAGCTTTAAAACTATTCCATGGTCCTGGAGCTAAGACTCTTTGGATGTTGGCACGAAAGACTAAAAAGCAATAGTTGCTTCCAGTTAAAGCGAAACCAAAGACTGAAAGAAAAATGAATGGATGTAAGTCAAATTTTGATTTCCTGGTATCGATATCAAATAAGTTTTTTTTTCATCATAAACTGAATTTTGAAGGTTAAATAAGTCCTCTGAGTAAATGGTATCATGGCTGAGAGTAAGAACTACAATTATACCTACTTAGAGCCAAACCCGAAGCAAAAACTAAAATAAAAGCGCTGAAAAAAATACAGACATACAGGCAGATAAACAGACACACACACAAACATCTTGCTTTATATATATATATATATATATAGGAAAGAATATTAATAAAAAGTTTTGAATTTAAAAACGTACTTTTTTAAACAGTATTTGTTTATTTTTATAGTGTTTTATATTTCAGACCGCCCTCGGTCCTTCATCAGAAACAAGTGATTTTTAAATTAGAATTGGAAACGTATTTTTACGATGGCGTCCTAATACTTTTTTGTTTACATCACGTGGTGTCGATAATCTGTAAACATCTAATAACAGACAAAACATTCTCTGTACCCAACACAAAAATAAAATTACACCCACCAAACCTTACTTGTGATAGCAAAGACATCATCTACTATCTCTTCTGCTCAATTTGCCCCAACAGTGGATATATCGGCGAATCCGGTAATAGCTTTAGATTTCGCTTCAATAATCACAAACTAAATATACGACAAAAAAATGTATACTCCCCAATTGCAGCACATTTTAATCAACCCGATCACACTTTAGAAAATTGCAAATGTTTACTAATAGACTCCAATTTTAGTTCTACATACACACGCAGAAAGAAAGAAAAATACTGGATTTTAAAATTAAACACACACAAGCTAGGGTTAAACAGGGACTTAGGTGTGTTGAATCTCTACAAATATTTCAATAGGTAAAAAGAATGTTCTTTCAGATATTCCAAGGAATTTTTTATCTAAAACAAACAGACTTTCTCCACGGAGGTGTCGCGTGTTGATTGGTTGACCGAAAATAAACAAACGGACGTGCCGCATGCTGATTGGTTTATCGACACCACGCGATATAAACAAAAAAATAGATATTCCAAGAGATTTTTTGTCTAAAACAAACAGACTCTCTCCACGGACGTGCCGCGTGTTGATTGGTTTACCGAAAATAAACAAACGGACGTGCCGCATGCTGATTGGTTTATCGACACCACGTGATGTAAACAAAAAAGTATTAGGACGCCATCGTAAAAATACGTTTCCAATTCTAATTTAAAAATCACTTGTTTCTGATGAAGGACCGAGGGCGGTCTGAAATATAAAACACTATAAAAATAAACAAATACTGTTTAAAAAAGTACGTTTTTAAATTCAAAACTTTTTATTAATATTCTTTCCTATACATATTAAGACAGTATACGTGGATGATCATCACTATATATATATATATATATATATATATATATTATCGATTTTCTGCACTATTGTAAGAACTGCAAACTTGAAACTTCTGAATATCATTTCTTATGTCTTTGTCTATGAGTGTATCAAATTTGATTAAAATCGGACCACTACTTCGATAATCCGATTTTTTCGATTATCGATTTTCGATATTTATCGGGGGTACCTCGACACAAAACCTAGCTAAGAACACTCACAGACGCTTATAGTACAACTATGTAAATTTTTAAGAACATCGGTTCAGCCATTTCGGAGTCTATAGGTAACGGATACGCACACACACACAGACACACAGACACACTCACACACACACAGAGACAATGTTCCATTTATAAATAAGTTTAGATTAGATTTTGGTCAATAAAGGTCTGTAGCTGAGAAGAAATTAATTAAAATCAACCTTCTTCTTCACAATGACCTGTGAAATCCTGGTTTTTCCCAAATAGAAAAAGGATTGACCATGTGCTTAACGAAACCAGATTTCGCAAGTAGGTGTTAAAATGATTTTTGCGGAATGGGAGAGACTTGCAAGATCAAAAAGGACTTTGCGAGTAAGTGTGAAAAATCTAGATTACAATAAAAGGACTTCATCAGTCAGTCAGTGTCATTGGGAGCCCGAGACAACCATCTATAATGTAACTTCAACTTCAAGCAACTTGGACATTGTCCATTTTCTCTTTCTCCTTATCTCTTTCAACAATTACTACTACAAAGATTTTGTACGAACTCTTGATACCCTTAACATTCACATTGAACATTAATTTCTATGAATTCTTGCTATTCCTCCTTTAATAAATTTCTATTTTAAAATGCAAAATGTATATTTTTCTTCTTACTCAATTCTCTACACTATTCCACACAATTCTACATATTCCAACCTGCCAACAACCAACCTTCTGATAATAATTCTGATGATTATATAACTCTGCATAAAACTTGTAAGCTGTAGGGAGTTCGGTTATGTCTGACACAAGGCCAAATCAAAGAAAAATTAACCAGCTCCCTACAGGTCACAGTAGGTGGAAGGAACCAAGAAATACGAGATCCACGAATAACCATTTCCTCTCTTAAAGCATTAAAAGACATGTAAGTAGAAATTATAAAAAGGGAGGTACACATACTTTTCAGACTGACATAGAGCAATTCAGAGACTGAGACGAAACTAAGAATGATTCAGTCAAAGTCATGAATCAGATGCAAACGACATGGTCTCAAAAGAAGTAACCTGTGACATTTATGAAAAACATGTAAAAAAAATGAAAAAAAACATGTAAAAAACATGTAAGTAGAAATTATAAAAAGGGAGGTACACATATTTTTCAGACTGACATAGTGCAATTCAGAGACTGAGACGAAACTAAGAATGATTCAGTCAAAGTCATGAATCAGATGCAAACGACATGGTCTCAAAAGAAATAACCTGTGACATTTATGAGGATGAATAACAAGCATTAATGAACTAACAAAAATAAACAAAATGTATCAAACAATTATATAATGCAATCTTAAAGGACAAACATTTGATTCCTAATTCAAACATAAACACTCATACGAAAGCAAACATAAAAATGACGAACTCCAAAACTAAAGTTGTAAAACTGTTGTATAAGATATCCGGCATCAAACAAACAGAAAATAGGAAACGAATATTTATATGAAGAAAAGAAGAAACAGAAGAACATTTTACAATTTCATTACTATGATACGTGTAAAAAGAAGCAAGAAATAAAAGTTGATATTGTTTATTGAAACACTTTTATTCTTTTCAACCTTCTGATGATATTTTAACTTGTTCCGTTATGTTTGACACAAAGCCAACTTAATAAGCATGATCGAGCTCCTCTGTAGCCCTAATGAAAATATCTTAAACATGAGTATTATAAAATATTTTAATAATCAATAACACAAAATAATTAAAAATAATAATTAATAAGAAATGTAAATAAACAATTATTATAATTGTCTACGTTTGTCGTATACACATTTTTTAGATAAGTGTATTTTATAAGAAAAAATTCTTTATGAAAATTTGTTACACTTGTGTAAAACATTCTATTTTGGACAAGGTAGATTGTTTTTTTTTTTCTTTTATCATTTCACCCCAAGCAATGCAGTTTTACTGCCACTGTTGCACAGGGGGTTACATAGGCGGACAGTGATGAGAAAGAGGGGTTAGTTATAGGGGATGTCAGGAGGAGGGTAATAAACGGATGAGAATATCGGTGTAATGGGGGTGGAGTGGATGGAGAAAAGAGCTTGAGAGAAAGGTGCGAGTTAGTGAGATAGGAGAAGTCAGGGAGGCAAGTATATGGAAGGAAATTCCACAGGCAGGAAGTGCGAGAAAAGAAGCTGCTGGAGTAGAATTTTGCGGTTACATTTTATCGGTTTCACTGCAAATGGGTGGGACCTAGTTGCTAGTCTAGTAGCTTGTGAAAATTCATGCATAGGGGACACCAGTGAGCTAAGTTCACTGGAGCAGAAGCCGTGAAATTATTTGCAGAAGAGGCACAGGGAAGCCACATCATGCTGGTGAGAGAGCGACTGCAGCCGAGATGCCAAGTTGGGATCGATCACATTACAGATTCTCCGTTGGATTTTTTCAAGAATCTCGAGGTGAATAGCAGGGACACCCGACCAGATATGGCAGCTGTATTCAATACATGAGCGGATGGTAGATTTATATATGTGCAGGATTGTTTTAAACGGGAAAAAACTTCCTGGCCCTGCATAGTGAACCGAACTTCTTAGCAGCGGATTCAGCTATGGATTTCATATATTCATTCCACTTGAGGTCCGCTGAGAGAGTGAGGCCAAGGAAGTGTAGTGTTTCGCTCTCAGGGAGGCTATCCTGATCCATGCTAATGTGGTGTAGGAGCGATTGTCTATGATGGTTAATAGATAGCAGCTTCATTTGGGAAGCATTATGCTTTTTTTTAAATTCAAAGGATATATATTTCCATTTATTATCGAATTAAAAGCCTGGGCTTACAACCACGTTAATTTGAAGTTAAGGTCTGTTCACCATCAAGTTTAGTTTTCATTCTGGCGTGCTTCAAAGATGACCATCCCGTCCTCACTCTGCCGATTACAGTCAGTCAGTTAAGTGCCATACATGATACACGCTTGGGCAATCATGTCTCGAAAGAGACATGACTGACTGTGCAAAAGATTATCCTGCAGTAGGTAGCAATTACTTTCTGTGGTAGACTGGTTGCCAGTCAAGGCTATAGAACCCAATCTGTCCTGTTATTTAAGCAATGGTTGGAGGGAGAAGAGACGAATTTTATTATTATATTCATAAGTATTAATTAGTCGGGGATCAGTTTATTACTTCGTAACAATATAAAACCAATCTCCCACTTTATGACCAGTAGAAGGTTTACTTATTTCTCCAACTATAATATTCAGCCAGTCAGTTAAGTGTCATACTGTTATGTCGTGAGTAAGGATAAATAACTCAACAACAGGAATAGGTTAATTGTTGTATTCCGTGAAAATAGTATTTACAAAGGTTATTAGTATCCAATACAAGAATAGAGGTTAATCGTCTCAACCGTCGTAAGACGTAGTATGAGCAATGGGTACTTCCGGGTCGTCACCGGAAGTCTACGACTGACTTGTCGATCGGCTGCTCGGCACACTCTTTTACGTAGATGCCACCATTACTTTTCATAGTAATGGAATAGTCCATGGTAGCCGAATAGACGCGGGCGTCCCAACACATACGTGATACACGCTTGGGCAATCATGTCTCGAAAGAGACATGACTGACTGTGCAAAAGATTATCCTGCAGTAGGTAGCAATTACTTTCTGTGGTAGACTGGTTGCCAGTCAAGGCTATAGAACCCAATCTGTCCTGTTATTTAAGCAATGGTTGGAGGGAGAAGAGACGAATTTTATTACTATGTCAATAAGTATTAATTCATAACAACAGAAAACCGATCCCCCACTTTATGACCAGTAGAAGGTTTACTTATTTCTCCAACTATAATATTCAGTCAGTTAGTTAAGTGCCATATGTGATAAACGTTTTGGACAGACTGGACAGAAGATTATCCTGCAGTAGGTTGCCATTGCTTTCTGCGGTAGACTGGTTTCCAGTTAAGGCTATAAAACCCAATCTCTTCTGCTATTTTAGCTATGGATGGAGTAAAAAAGAGACAAATTTTATTATTATATTAATAACTATTAATTAGTGGGGGATCAGTTTATTACTTCATAACAATAGAAAACCAATCCCCCACTTTATGATCAGTAGAAGGTTTATTTATTTCTCCAACTATAATATTCAGTCAGTTAAGTGCCATACGTGATACACGCTTGGGCGATCATGTCTCGAAAGAGACATGACTGACTGGGCAAAAGATTATCCAGCAGTAGGTGACAATTACTTTCTGCGGTAGCCTGGTTGCTAGCCAAGGCTATAGAACCCAATCTGCCTTGTTATTTAACCCATAACTGGAGGGAAGAGACGGATTAATACCTTTCCCAAGGGTATTTATGCATGAGTGAATGCAACGAATTTGACTGGAATTCAAACTCGGCTCTCCGATTTCTCGTTCTGAATCGATATCCACTGAACCACAATGCACATCTGGACCACAACGCACATGCGGACCACAAATTACAACATGGTGCATAAGATGTGGTAGTAAGCCCTGCATCTTCAGTCCATCTGGGGTAGCTACTTTGTCTGACAACGGAATTGTCTTAGGAAAGCAATTTTATTAAAACATTAGGCAGTAGGATTAAAAGAATGTATAAGGTGAGAACAACAAATTGGGGAGCCGAGTTCGAATTCCAGTTGAATTCCTTGCATTCACTTGCGCACAAATACCCTTGGGAAAAGTATTAATCTATCTCTTCCTTCCAGTTATGGGTCAAATAACAGGACAGATTGGGTTCTATAGCCTTGGTTGGCAACCATTCTACCGCAGAAAGCAATGGCAATCTACTGCGGGATAATCTTCTGCCCAGTCAGCCATGTCTCTTACGAGACATGATCGCCTAAAGTGTGTATCACGTATGGCAGTTAACTGAAGGTGAGAGTGGGGAAGAAGAAGAGAGAGGGTGATGTTAAAGTGAATTTTCTTTTTCATGTGCCATGTCCCTTCAGGATGTAGTTGATCATTGACTTCCAGATGGCTTTGTCCCTTGTACCCTCGCAATATTTTCCCTCTTGGAATCTCTCCCAAATCTCAATCTGCCGTCTATTTGCTCAGGCCTATCAAGTATGCCTCATGCTGCTTTCCCCTATCTCTCTTTTCTTCTATCCATCTTGTGAGTATTAAATTCTCCAGGCTTTCCTTCCTCATTAGATGTCCCATCTGTCTCTTCCTGATGTTAAGTATGAGTTTTCTTTACGTTTACATTCTCTCCAACACCTCATCGTTGTTCACATGCTCAGTCCATGGTATCCTCAGCATCCTTCTGTAAAATCACATTTCTACTGCTTCAAGCCTCTCCTTCATCCTTGATGAGGTGGTTTAACATTCACTTGCATATAGAAGGACAGATATCACATAGCAATCTATCATCTTTTCCTTTGTCTCTCAGTTCTCTGGTTTGCTTTTGAAATTCGTCTTTGGCCATGCCAATGCATCTTTGGATCTCAGCGTCACACTTTTTATTTTCTGTCACAACACTTCCCAGGTATTTAAATATCTTTCTTCTTCTTCTATGTGCCTTGTCCCTTCAGGACGTAGGCGATCATGGCCTTCCACTTTTTCCTCTCCCTGGTGGCTCTGAGCATGCCTTCTCCTGTTACACCATGCAATCCTCGTTCTGTCATCTACCTGATTAGGTCCTTCAAATATGTTATCTATTGCTTTCCCTGGCCTGTTAGTATCAGATTCTCCAAACCCTCCTTCCTCATTGCGTGTCCCAGGAACTTCAGCTGTCTCTTCCTGATGCTCAGTATTAATTTCCTTTTTGTTTGCATCATTTCCAAGACCTCATCATTGCTCACATGCTCGATCCATGATATTTGCAGCATCCTTCTGTAGAACCACATTTCAGTTGCTTTAAGTTTTTCCTTCATCTTTGATGGTATTGTCCAGCATTCACTGCTATATTGAAGGACGGACAGCACGTAGCAATCCAGGACTCTCTTCCTAGTTTCTAGCAAAATTGTCCTGTTTTTTAATAATTTACTCAACTTCTGGAATGCTTCTTTCGCCATGCCAATTTGCCTTCGGCTCTCTGTATCGCACTTTCCGTCTTCTGTTATAACGCTTCCCAAGTATTTAAATTTTTGTACCTGCTTGATTCTGGTATCCCCGACCTTTAATCGTTTTATTTTAGTTTTCCCATCCTGTAGTTAGCATTTTGGGGTCTTCTTTTTGCTGATGGCCATACATGCTCAGTCCTTTCTTCTCGCTTTCTTTAGCTACCTTCTGTAAGAGGTCCTGCATTTTCTGTTCCGTTTCTGCTATCAGCACCGTGTCATCCACGTATTTTGCATTGTCGAGATTGTGGTCACCAATGAATCGAATCCTGGAAAGGATTTTATCTCTCTCAGAATTGTTTCGCTGCATAAGTTGAATAGATCCGGTGAGAAAATACACCCTTGTCTTACGCCCCTTTCTATTTTTGTATACCTGCTGAATTCACTTTCTATCTGTACGCAAGCGATTTGCTGCCAATATAGATTCTTGATTATCCTGACGTCTTTTCCGGAAATATCTAGGTTGTCAAGCATCTCTATCATTGTTTGTGGTGTACTTTGTCAACGCCTTTGCGTAGTCTATAAAGACAGAGGGTAGCCATATCATAATGATGGGAAGGTGACAGAAGTTGAGATGTCAAGTCAGGATCGATTACATTACAGATACTTCTTTGAACTTTGACAAGAATCTTGTGATATATGGTAACAATACCAGACCAGATATGGCAGCAGTATTTAGGATGACATGTTTGTTATTACAATTGATTCCTCAGAACGGAAATTACTCATGACTCAGACTAATAGCATTTTTTTAAGCTGAACTTATCTGGCTAAAGTGGGTGCTAGTCCAAGACAAACGTTCACTCAATCGTATTATTTACATTGTTTGAACTGTTGTCCTCATTTTTATTACCATATTCACAACATTTCAGCCATCATATGCTCTGATCTTTTTTAAGTGATTCGAATTTTGAACTGAACTCTTTATTTTGATCACTGGGTAGATTGTTCTTGTTCCATGAGTCATGCCACTTCTAGATATTTTTGTCACATATGTCCTCAAGAACACATGACTTAGTTGATATTTTAGCCTTGGTTGGATTTAGTGACTTGACCCAAAGAGTTGTGAGTTCAATACCTGTCTACAGCAGTGGTGAACAAAAAATTAGAGAGCTGAGTTAAATGGAGATAACTAAGACAGTGGCATGACTCATGGAACGAGAACAATCTACAACAGGTTATTATCATATACTTTTAGCTATTATCAAGAATGAATTTTTTTTAATTGTAACTAAATATGTAAAGTTCATCTATATAGAGTCATGTGTATGTTATGTTCTGAATATGGTAAGCACATTGTTACCATGTTCATAATTAATATTATTAAGTGTAGGATTTCTGTTTTTTTATTAGTAATGCTTCCATTATTTTTAATCTTTTTTGCATGGTAAAATCTTCATAATGGCTAAAAATATAGTCAAAAGTGCTCGGAAAAGGAAAAGCAAATTATTTGTACAATTCTTATATAATTTGAATTCTGAAAAGAAAAACTCGTAAGAACATATGAACAATTATATAAAAAACTTAATCATAATACCTTGTCTGTCATTTTCAATAAAACCTTCATAAAAGAGAGATTGCTGCCTAAACACACACACACATACACACACACACGTTATAAAGCAGGCATACTTGTATCTGACTGGAAGTGAATTGAAGTAGGATTTATTTTTTCTGGATTTGCTGAGAATTAAAAGGATCTAAAGGATGGATAGAATTGATCAGTAGGATCCATGAGTCATTTGGGTTCTTGTAGACACTCTGGCTCCCTAAATTCCTCAGTTGGAAGTATTGATTAAAAGAAGCTGAAAAATAAATAACAACGCAGAAACAATTTTGGCTAAACAAAAAACAATGGAAAACAGAAGGAAGAAATCAAGAAGTAGAATTTTTTTTATCCATTTTTGTAGATTCAGTGAACCTGAGAAGTGTGATAAATTCATCGTTTTTATCTAATTTAAACCAATTTTAATGTTTCCTTTGAATTATTATTATCATTAATATTTTGGGGAGTTATGATTTATAATATAAACAAAAATTTCCAAAATGTTTTTTTTTCTGATTGTGGCTACTCTTCATCTCTGTATCATCTCCATCAACCTTCAACTTATCCTCCATCATCAAATTTTTTTAATCCCTCTTCCTGATGATCTCACTCTGAAAATCAATATCCCTCAAAGACCTTTTTCCCTTATCTTTGCTTTTTTGGTTTCGTTACAAAAAATGAAAACAACAGAACGTATCAGAGATGTCTTTCTTTTGTATTTTTTTTCAAACCCCAAACTGTATCTATGAAAGCATGTCTTGAATTTTGTTGAATTTTGTGGAACACATCTTCATGAAGAAATAACTTGAAAGGAACATGAGTGGAAGATGCTGGTTCTTCCAAGAACGAAATGTTGCGATTTGGCAGCAAATTCACTTTAAAAAAAGAAAATCAATGTTTTATGATTATTTAGACCAGAAGAGGAATCATTCAAATTCTAGTTAAATCTCAATTATTGTTTAAGCAACCAAAATGTGGTTCTACAGAAGGATGCTGAGGATACCATGGACCAAACATGTGAGCAATGATGAGGTTGTGGAGAAGACAAAAACAAAAAAGAAACTAATACTTAAGATAAAGAAAAGACAGCTGAAGTTTCTGGGACATGCAATGAGGAAGGAGGGCTTGGAGAATCTGATACTCACATGTCAGATAGAAGAAAATAGAGACAGAGGGAAGCAATGTGTAACATACTTGATGGGCTTGAGCAAATAGATGGCAGAATGAGGTTTGGGTGGGGTAACAAGAGAAAAAGTGTTAAGAGCCATTAGGTTTGAGTTTGTGTTTTGTTTAACGGCATCTCAAACTCTGTGGGTTATTTAATGCCAAAAAGGTGGGGTTTTAAGGTGTTTTTTTTTTAATGTTCAGTTATAGTGAGAAGGTTAATTTAGTAAGATTTTGATGAAAAATTTTATTTTAAAATAACTGAAGATGTCTTCTTGTTTTGTATTCAAATATGTATTGGTGGTAATAATTTTTTTCCTTCAAAAATGTTTTATGGTAATTTTTTTTTCCAAAAAATGTATATTTTTCTTTAAAAGTCTATTTTTATGTATATATATTTCTATAAAAGTCTATTTTTATACTTCCATAGTGTTTTGACCCCAATTTGAGGATTAACTATCTGCCCATAGCTGGGACCCTAACAAGTGCTACCACCCCAGGTCAGGATGGACCTGGAAACAACAGCAATTAAGAGGTGGTTCTATGCTCCTCACAACCTCTCAATCTGAGGCCTTGCTGCTGGATGCAGTTTACCATCATACCCAGGACCAAGCCATTAGGGATAGGGAGATGTGGAAGGCCATGATTGCCTTGGTTCTGAAGGGATACAGCATGTAGAAGTAGAAGATTGTCCTCCTCTTTGTTGTTGTTATCACAATTGTTAAAACAGGATGTTGATCAATAAACTGGGTGCTTACTTGTACTTGTGTTGACCTTCATCCTGGGTGGGTTGAGGTGGCTTCTTCTCTAAAAGTTTCATGGTTGTTTTTGGGTCTACAATCGGAATTAGCAAACTAATGCAGAAAAATCTCTGCAGTAGGTTGCTAATTTTTACTGCAGTAGACTGGTTACCAAGCAAGGCTATAAAACTCAGTCTGAACTGCTATTTATCTACAACTGGCGGGAGGGAGAAGAGATGAATTCATACCTTTCTCAAGAGTCAGTCAGTCAGTTAAGTGCCTTACGTGATACAGACTTGGGTGATCATATCTCAAAAGAGACATGACTGACAGGGCATAAGTTAAGTAGATTACCATTACTTTCTGTGGTAGACTGGTTGACCAAAATGAACCAATCTTCTTGAAAATTTACACAGTTGTACTATAAGCATCTGTGAGTGTTCTTAGCTAGGTTTTGTGTCAAGGTACCCCCGATAAATATAAAAAATTGATAATCAAAAAAATCGGGTTATAGAAGGAGTGGTTCGATTTTAATCAAATTTGGTACACTCATAGACAAAGACATAAGAAACAATATTCAGAAGTTTCAAGGTCGGAGTTCTTACAGTAGTGCAGAAAATCGATAATACATATATATAAAAGGCAAGATGTTTGTGTGTGTGTCTGTTTATCTGTCTGTATGTCCTTTATACAAATCTACAATTTTCATCCGATTCTCACCAAGCTTCACACAAATATTCTTTAGGCTGAGTCTGAGCTCTAGGGCCATGGATTAGTTTTAAAGCTTTCCTTACACCCGAGCAATGCCGGGCTATACTGCTAGTATATATATATTTAGAAGAACAATTGCTCAATAATTTAAATATTTGTCTTATTGGTCAAAAGAGAAAAAATATCCTAACCTCTCAGTGTGAACTCTGAACTTTTATTTACTAACTATTTCTTTATTTTTTTTCTCTTTAATAGGAGTAGATAGGTTTCCTTCTCATGTGGTTCACACTTCTCTCTGGTCTAAATAATACTATTAAAAATCTAAATTCTTTTAAAAATATATCCTTTTCAATTAAGATTGGAAGAATGAGAGATGGCGATATTGTGAAAAAATGTTCTTTTTATTTATATGTACACCCATTTCATACAAAATGTGACACAAGGCCAAGTTTACAAAGAGGCCCAATGTATACATGGGCCAAAGGTCAAAAATTACTCTGGCTAACTTGACATTTCTCATTTGAGGATTCTTCAGGCAGCAAAGATTAACCCTATCCCCTTCCTAAGGGAGAGGTTATGTCTAGCTAAGATGGTGATCAGGAGTTCAAGCTTAAAAATTGGTTGTTGAATATATTTGTATGCTCACTACATACAAAATTGAACACAAGGACAAGTTAACATTAGAGACCTATGCTTACATGGAGTTGGTCAAAAACTTCTCAAGCTTCCTTGGAATTTTCCCTTTGGGGTTATCTCAAATGCTGAGGATCAACCCTAACACACTCCAAAGTAGGGGTCCACAAGTAAATAAGTGACTGAAAAAGGGGGAACAGGACAAAAACAGTTGGGAACCACCTTTTTAGAATGAAACTAAAGAAAAAAATATTTTAAAAAATTCAGTTTTGGTGATAGATTTCAAAATTCAGTACAAAGCATAATTCAACACTTAATGTAGTCTTTCATCTTTTTTTTTCCTTTAGCTACACATATACAGCATCAAAGCAAAGATTTGTCAAGTTTTAATTTTTTCTTTGGAAGAGAAAAACCAAAATCTTAAATCTTCACTCTTGAGCCCAATAGTTTTTGGATCTTGATTGACTGAAGATTATCAATTTGATTCCTTCATTTCAGTCAGTTAAGTAATACACACTTGGGTGATCATGTCTCGAAAGAGACATGACTGACTGGGCAGAAGATTATCCCACAGTAGGTTGCCATTGCTTTCTGCAGTAGACTGGTTGCCAACCAAGGCTATAGAACCCAATCTGTCCTGTTATTTAACCCATAACTGGTGGGAAGAGATGGATTTAATACCTTTCTGAAGGGTATTTGTGTGTAAGAGTCCACAAGGGGTCCACAAGTGAATAAGTGACTGGAAAAGGGGGAACAGCACAAAAAAGGTTGGGAAACACTGGCCTAAGAGATGGCCTTATGCAGCTCAAGCCTAAAAATTATTTTTGTGATTAACCCATACATTGATTGTTTGTTTTTATGAGTAACCCTTATATTATTTTATTTATAATTCTGAGATGAGGTATCATAATTATTTATATTATTTACATTGTTCAGATTGTTGTCCTCATCTTTAGTGCTATATTCATAACATCTTGACCGTTGTATGCTCCAACCTTTTTCAGATGATTGGAATTTTGAACCTGTTGTAACCTCGTCACCAAATTGTTGTGGTCCACTGAGATCAGAAATAAAAACACAAAGGTGGAATAGTGTTAAACAAATATATTACAAAAACAATAGTACAAACATACCAATGAACAATTATTAGTGCGGCTGTCAGTTATACTGAAATAGATTCCACTCACTCTGCTTCTATGCTCTACAAAGCAGAACTGCTACTTATATATAGTTCAAAAGAGTTCAATCGTTTTGGAGTCTATAGGTAACACACACACACACACACACACACACACACACACACACACACACACACACACACACACACACACACACACAGTTCCATTTATAAATAAGTTTAGCTATAATTGTTTCATCCCAAGCAAGGCAGTACCACCACTGGTGTGCAGGGGGTTACAGTGAGAGAAAAAGAAAGAAAAAGAAAGAGGGAACAAGTTACTAATGACGTCTAAGAAAGGTGAAGAGAAAGAATCAAGAAGATAGAATGCAATTGACATTGCACTTACACTTTTGAAGATTGTAGCTATCATGTAAGCAAGTAAATAGAAGGAAGTTTCACGTGTGGAAAGTGAGAGAAAAGAAACTGATAATGTAGAAGTGAAGGTTACATTTGCCTATTTTGATAGTAAAATTTTGCAATCTGATAGCATGAATAAATTCATGTGGTCGAGTCATCATGGAAAGAAGCTCATTAGCACAGAATCCATGAAAATATTTGTAGAAAAAACAGAGGGAAGCCTCATCCCATTGATGAGAAAGTGACTGAAGTCGAGCTGTTATATTGGGATCAATTACAATGCAGATCTGCCTTTGGATTTTGATGACTAGTAGGAGCACCCAACCAGATATGGCAACAGTATTCAATGCATGAACAAAATAAAGGTTTCAGTTCAAAATCATCTGAACAAGTCCGGGACATAAAACAACCAAAACATTGGGAATATGAATATGGCAATAAATATGAGGACAATAGCTCGAACAATGTAAGTAATGTAAATACTAATTTAATCTCAGAAGTATACGCAAATAACCATTACCTTGTTTGTATGCATCAGATATCTTCATTCAAGGCTTCTTATCAATTTCAGCAATCTTTGCCATGATTGCAAAACAAATGAATATTCACATATTGTTTACTTCATTACCTTTTAGAATGTTATAGAATCAGTTCAGTACTATTTCATTTTTGAAGTGTGTTTGTATTCTTCTTTTATGCGCCATGTCCTTTCAGGACGTAGGCAATCATGGTTTTCCATGTCTCCCTGTCCCTGGTGGTTCATAGCACGCTTTCTCCTGTTGCACCATGCAACCCTCGTTCCGTCATCCACCTGATCAGGTCCTTCAAATATGTTATTCACTGCTTTCTCCAGTCTCTTTTCCCCTCTATCTGGCCTCTTAGTATCAGGTTTTCCAAGCCCTCTTTCCTCATTGCATGTCCCAGGAACTTTAGTTATTTCTTCCTGATGCTCAGTATTAATTTCCTTTTCGTCTCCATCCTTTCCAAAACTTCGTCATTGCTCACATGCTCAGCCCATGATATCCGCAGCATAAGAACCACATTTCAGCTGCTTCAAGTTTTTCCTTCATCTTCAAAGACAATACATCCCAGAAAGGAATATCAGTGTAAAGATTATTGGAAGAATGGTACTCGACACAGGAATACGCTATAAAGGATTTATTGTACTAAGGTACAATTAACAATAAGATACAGATAAGCAATCAACGAGTAGGAGCGGAATAAACTATCAAATAGAGAATGCCTTCATCTAAGACTTTTGCTTCCCCTTGTACCACTTGTCACCATCCTTTAAAGTCTAGAGCATTCCATTCTCGGGGATGGTAGGATGTTCCACTATAACAGAAGATATTGTCCAACATTCACTGACTTATTGAAAAACTGACATCACATAGCAATCCAGTACTCTCTTCTTTGTTTCTAGTAAATTGTCCTGTTTCTTAATACTTTACTCAACTTCGTCATGCCAATTTGCCTTCGGATCTCAGTGTCGCACTTTCCATCTTCTGTTAGAACACTTCCTAGGTATTTAAATTTCTGTACCTGCTTGATTTTAGAGTCCCTCACCTGTAATTGACATTTTGGGCTGTCCTTTTTGCTGATGACCATGCATTTGGTTTTCTTGCAGTTTATTTGTAGTCCTTTCTTGTCACTCTCTTCAGTTACCTTCTGTAGGCAGTCTTGTAGTTTTCTTTCTGTGTCTGCTATCAGTACTATATCATCTGCGTACCTTATATTGTTTAAATTGTGGCCTCCGATGATGAATCCTGGTATAAATGTCAAATTAAGAAAAAAAAAACATTATTTTAGACTGCACCAATTTTTAGAAAAATCTATAAGTATGAATAAAGTAGATCAAGACTTCTAAAAATTTCACAAATTATTCAAAACTAAATATGGAATCAACTATTTATGGTAAATCCAGTTAGTACTTGCAAATATTTGCATTCCCTTAGAAAATATACAAATATTCAGTGGGGGGTGAATAATTCTGTCCACAACTGTATATCTATGTGGAATTTATTTTCATAACTTATGGATTGTTTCCAAGGCTTGTAAATGATACATTATTTTACTGCAAGTTCCTTTGTGGTTTGTGCTGTGTATTCTTTCATTGGCTCTGCCAATTCTTCACCGTTTAAATTTGGAGAACTTCCTGTATTTACCTACCCCGATTTCTTACCTTAGCGTTAGGATGTGACACATGGTTAGTTTCATGTGAGGTGCCTATACATGTACAAATGAGTAAAAAAAAAAAATTGCCTATTACTTGTAACCAGACTGCTTTCATTCTTCATCTTTGGTGCATTTGGGAAAGGCTGCTGCAGGTTTGGAATTCCTAGGACTAAGCTTTCCACATTGCTTTTTTATGAACTGCTTAAAACAGAAAAAAATAATCTGAACTTAAAAAGACATCTTATTTTCTACAAGTATGGGAGGCCCAGTGAGGATCAAACTCACTATTCAGTTATAATTGTTAACCAGAATAGAAATTATATATATATATATATATATATATATAATAGAAATTATATATATATATATATATATATATATATATATATATATATAATTTCTATTCTGGTTAACAATTATAACTGAATAGTGAGTTTGAATAGAAATTATATATATATATATATATATATATATAATCTTTAGTGTATTATAATTGAAAGATATCAGAAATGAACAGTAACATTGACAGATGTTATTATCATTCATTTCTCAATGTACCCAAGTACTTTCAATCTCTTTCCGAGATCATCTTCAGGGGTGTGAGTTATGGTAACAAAAAATAACCAAAAAAAAGCAGAAAAAAATTTACAGTAATTTTTAGCAACACAGTATTGCGGTTATTTTTTGTTACCATAGCTCACACCCCTGAAATTCATCTTGGAAAGAGATTGAAAGTACTTGGGTACCTTGAGAAATGAATGATAATAACATCTGTCAGCATTACAGCATTACAGCTCATTTATGACATCATTCAATTATAATAGACTAAAGATTATCCGTGAGTATGAATAGATTTTATTAAAAATAAGCAGACATAATATTTGCAATTTATTTAATCTGACATATATATATATATATATATATATATATATATATATATGATTAATGTAGAGAATTTTATCACTTAGCTAAGCAAAGTTATTTTATTCTGTGCTGATTTCAAAGTTTTGTAAAGGCATTGCTGTGATGTCTTCACTCTTCACTAGTGTGATGTCTTCGGAATAATGTCTTCATGAAACTTCAGAGTCAGCATGACTGAAATGACACTGCTCAGCTAACTACTAAACTTCTTCACATTATTTCTTTTAACGGTCTGTCTCTATCTTCATATCGAGCACTTTATGACAAAAAGACTGCTTGCCTAAAACATATTTCTACCAGTTAACTACTGAAAAAACAGCAATTTTGGCACTAAGCATCATTATATATATATATATATATATATATATATATATATATATATATGCACACATATTAGTTTATTTGTATCATCAAAAAGAAGTATAGAATTTTGTGAAATCCTTAATAATATTAATTTTTCTCATGTGAATCCACAAATGTATTTTTCTAATTTTATATTGTTGTCCTTCTTCTAGACAGGATGCCAACCAAGGATAGAGAGTCCGATCTGCACTGCTAGTAACCCCTAGCTAGAGAAAAGAGACATGAATTCATACCTTTCTGAGCATATATTTGTACAAAAGTGATTGCAATTGCCTCAGCTGGAATTTGAACTTGGCATATAAGTTTCACTTTATGCACTGTTAGATGCTATGCACACATCTATTCATATGCAAGATGTGTTAGAAAATTATTCACCTTTATTTGTTTTTTGTAAAAACTAATGTCATATGGATAAAAATACTTTGGGTGGGAGGTGACACCACTGTGCATGTATGAAGATTTTCACACTGGTAGGCTGTATCAGTTCCTAGCTGTTATGTCCAGAATATAGACATGTAGTATATTGTGGTGCAGTGGATATCAGCTTGGAACGAGAAATTGGAGAGCTGAGTTCGAATTCCAGTTGAATTCATTGCATTCACTTACATGCAAATACCCTTGGGAAAGGTGTTAATCCATCTCTTTCTTCTAGTATGGGTTAAATAATAGGACAGATTGGGTTCTATAGTTTTGGTCGGCAACCAGTCTACCGCAGAAAGCAATGGCAACCTACTGCAGGATAATCATCTGCTCAGTCAGTCGTGTCTCTTTCGAGACATGACCACCCAAGCATTTATCACGTATGGCACTTAACTGAGTGTATTTTCACAGGATTTTTGTTTTCCTGCTAGATGACCAAATTTATTTGCATCAATATTGCCCAAGAAATATTGCACCAAGTTTTGCCAAAAGGTTGTTGATACACAATCTCAAATGATCCAGAAGTTTCGGCATGATGACATGTGAAAAACTCAGATCAAAAAGTGGTAGAACCATTTTAAACATGACCGCACCTCATTGGAGAGCAAGGCAAGCTCAGGCAGGTCATCCACAAGCTGAAATGAGTCGCCAATTGTGAAGGTTTGGCGAATAGTCATGGAAGACTGTTGTACAACAATCCAAGAAATTGGTCCTGAGGGAATAAGCATAAGTTTAGTGTATTCCCTTTTAATGGAGGATTCGTGCATACAAAGAGTGTCAGCATCAGCAAAATGCACTCATTCTGCTCACATAATCCAGGCATTCCTGGCCAAGAACAACATGCCAATTGTTCAAAAGGAAATCTACTCTACTGACTTGCACAGTATGACTTCTGATTCTCTCCCAAACAGAAGACCACATTGAAAGGGAAGCAATTTGTGTTATGAAAGGGAAGAAGGAGAAAAGCAATGGAGGAGCATCAAAGTATTCTAGATAAAGCCATTCAGAGGTATTACCAGTAGTGGTAGAAATACTAGGAGAAGGATGTAAACTTCAAAGGTTGGATGGTTGTTTTGTTTTTATGGCATATCAACCTCAGCAGGTCATTTATTGTCAACTAAATCTTATTTATTTATTGCTGATAATACCTTTTTCTTTCAACAATTTATTCTTGTTTTTATATAAATTTTGTGTCTAGTAATACTTTTTTCTTTTCGATTATCAAGATTCATTGGAATTTGTTTTTAAGGCCAAGTCCTACCCTGTTATTTAACCCATAACTGGAGGGAAGGGACAGATTAATCCCTTTCCCAAGGGTACCAGTGCTTAAGTGAATGCAGGGTATTCAACTGGAATTCGAACTTGGCTCACTGATTTCTCTTTCCGATCCAATATTCACTGCACCACAATGCACATCCGTCACTAAATGCTTACAGCACCTGGTATTCCCAAGCGGTCACCCATCTAAGTACTGACCAGGCTCAATGTTGATAAACTTCGGTGATCGAGTGAGAACCGGTGTATTCAATGTGATAGGCCATAAGCAA
>JBBBDQ010000496.1:1915000-2222500 GCA_037127315.1 Ascarosepion bandense
ATCAGGTGTGGCCAGTTCAAAATTGGTTAACCGGAATGACATACACCTGATGAAGGCTAGAAACAAACCAAAACATTGTGATAACAACAACAAAGATGGGGATAATAGTCTGCATTTAAATAGTGTAAATAAGGGTAAATAATAATAAATCTTCAACACAGAAATTCAAAACATTGTAATAATAACAACAAAGATGAGGATAATAGTCTATATTTGTAAGATGAGGTGCTGTAATTATTTATACTATTTACAAGGCAAAATATGATGAGAACAACATTCCGAACAATGTAAATAATGCAAATTATTACAATATCTCATCTCAGAAATATAAGCAGATCCTGAAAAAGGCCAGAGCATACAATGATTGAAACATCATGAATATGGCAACAAAGGTGACAACAAATGTTGAACAATGTAAATAATTACAATACCTCATCTGAGAAATATAGACAGATCCTGAAGAAGGCCAGAGTGTACAATGGCAGAAACTTTGTGAATAGGGCAACAAAGATGAGGACAACAGTCCAAACAATTTAGTGTAAATAATTACAATACCTCATCTGAGAAATAAAGACAGTGAAAGGGAATATGGCAATAAAGACGAGGACAACTGTCTAAAAATTGTAAAAAGTGTAAATAAGTACAATACCTCATCTGAGAAATATAGACAGATATTGAAGGTGAATATGGTAACAAAGATGAGGTGAACAGTCCAAACAATGTAAATAGTGCAAATAATTACAATACGTCATCTGAGAAATATTGGCAGATATTGAAGGTGAATATGGCAACAAAGATGAGGACAACAGTCTGAACAGTGTAAATAGTGTAAATAATTACAATACCTCATCTGAGAAATATAGACAGATATTGAAGGTGAATATGGCAACAAAGATGAGGACAACAGTCTGAACAGTGTAAATAGTGTAAATAATTACAATACCTCATCTGAGAAATATAGACAGATATTGAAGGTGAATATGGCAACAAAGATGAGGACAACAGTCCGGACAATGTAAATAGTGTAAATAATTACAATACCTCATCTGAGAAATATAGACAGATATTGAAGGTGAATATGGCAACAAAGATGAGGACAACAGTCCGGACAATGTAAATAGTATAAATAATTACAATACCTCATCTGAGAAATATAGACAGTTATTGAAGGTGAATATGGCAACAAAGATGAGGACAACAGTCCGAACAATGTAAATAGTGTAAATAATTACAATACCTCATCTGAGAAATATAGACAGATATTGAAGGTGAATATGGCAACAAAGATGAGGACAACAGTCCGAACAATGTAAATAGTATAAATAATTACAATACCTCATCTGAGAAATATAGACAGATATTGAAGGTGAATATGGCAACAAAGATGAGGACAACAGTCCGAACAATGTAAATAGTGTAAATAATTACAATACCTCATCTGAGAAATATAGACAGATATTGAAGGTGAATATGGCAACAAAGATGAGGACAACAGCCTGAACAATGTAAATAGTTTAAATAAAGATGAGTATAAAATTCTGACTGTAAATGATGATAGCTCCTCAACCCAAAACTAAAATTTTGTGATAATAACAACAAAGAGATAAGCGTTCATATGTAAATAAAAAAAACTACTCTTAAACTGTTCACTTTTCATACTTAGATAAGTTTTAGGACAATCTCAAATCCCCAGAGAGGATTAAATTCACACATTATTTTTGTTTTTCACCTGAGGAGATCACCAGATAGTCATGTCTTTGCACTTTCTCCATGTGTATCCCAACCATTTGTTATCAGCTCCAAGTTCTTGGCAGCAGATGTCTTCTGCTTATCTCCATTTAGTTTTTTAGTTTTTTGCATTGGGGAGAATTATTAGCTATATGGTTTCCAGAAACTTCTCAGTTTTACCAGAATGACTATTTCTTCTCCCAATTAAGTTGTGTTGTTGATCTCTTGTTTGTTGTTTCTCAAGTTAAGGAATTTTTTACAAGGTGCAATGCTAAACTATCAACACTTTGCCAAGTCTTCCTTTCAATATTCAGATATGATGGAAGTGCAATGGATAAAAACTCAGAAGGAGAAATGAAAGAACTGAGTTTGAATTCCAAAGATTCCTCAGGTTAAAATGAAAGAAAGACAAAACTGTGTATGTAGAAAATGCCCTGGGATCTCCGAGGATAAGTGGGAATCATAAATCAAATTAATTACCTTAGCTTATCACCTCCCAGTATCCAGTCTTAGAGAGTCTTTCTACATGTGTGTTTGTTTATCTATATCTGTATTAGAGTTGTCTGGTGTTGTAGGATTGGAGTAGATAGATTTATCTATCGCCCGGTTCACACTCCACCCACGTCTAATGAACAGGTTAAGAGGCTCATCACTTGCTCCCTGTTTAGGATGTGGTTTCCGGCTTTCTCTTTTCCAATCTTATCACTCCTTTTTTTTTTTTTTTTTTTTTTTTTAATTGGAGTAGATAGACTAAACTATCACCCGGTTCACACTCCACCCATATCTATTGAACAGGTTAAGAGGCTCATCCGTTGTTCCCTGTTTAGGATGTGGTTTCCGGCTTTCTCTTTTCCAATCTTCTCACTTTTCCTTATTTTTTTTTACAATTGGAGTAGATAGACTGAACTATCACCCAGTTCACACTCCACCCTCATCTATTGAACAGGTTAAGAGGCTCGTCCCTTGTTCCCTGTTTAGGATGTGGTTTCCGGCTTTCTCTTTTCCAATTTTTTCACTATTACATAGCCCCCTGCACATCAGTGGCGTTACCGCCTTGATTGGGGTGATACAATTAAAAAAAATATATATATTTATATATTAACGTATATTTAAGCAGCAATTTTTCTTTTAACAAGACATATATCTTTTAATATAATCTTAATTATATCTAATATATCTTTTATCTTTAAACAACATATATATATATCTATATATATATAAATTCAGGTAAAGAGAACCAACAGTTCTGTAATTCTGAATTCTTTGGAATTTAGTTTTTTTAAAAAAGTTCTTAATACAATAAATATTGTAGAGCATAATATAATCATATAATTAAATTTGTTTTTTAATTAAAAATACATTGCAACATGGAAGTTTCTATGTTTCAAGATTACTATCTCATCATCAAGTAATGTTAGATCATAGTTGTGAAAATGATTGCCTGATGATGAGATAGAAATCTCGAAACATAGAAATTTCTGTGTTGCAATGTCATTTTAATAAAAAAAAATTAATTATATATATATATATATATATGTATATTGCTTATTGAGCATTTGTGTTAATAAAATAGTGCTTGATGCAATATGATAGAGCTGTATATTAATAAATATACATTTTTCTACAGCGGTAACATCACATGGAGTTTCATGCCTAATGCAATCTTCAGGTACTAAGTTAAGACTGAGGTTATATAATTTAAAAAATAATTTGAAGAAAAAGTGTATATTTACTAATATATATATATATATATATATATATATATATATATATATATATAATAAATTATACTTTAGAACATGTACAAACTACAATCTACTACAAAAGTATACATTTTGTTTTGACATTGAAAGAAAAATGTCTCATCAGGTAGTTACTTTCTTCATTTCTTTTTATTTGAATATATATATATATATATATATATAGTTGTGCACATATAGACATACATACACACCCACCCAAGCACATATACATATATGATTCTTCTTTTTTGCATACTTATATGTATATATTGTATATATATATAGATGCTCATTGATATATACCTGTGCATACATATATATATATATATATATATATATATATGCACGTGCATATGATAGACCAATTTTTATGTATACTTATATATACATATATACATATATATAATTTTTTACATATACATACCTGTATACACTTATGTATATATGTATATGTGCTCCCTCATATTCACCTGTACATACATACACACCATTCACATAACCATATAATATATATATTCGAGACATTTATTTTTTAGTTTGTGGAGTGTACTGTTTGTTTTTAGAGTAAATGGATAAGTGATGTTTTTGTTTTTCAAGCAAAAACACAAATACTCTGTATGAATATCACAGGCTAAATAAACAACTTATATATAATCTCAGGGTACAGATTAGTTTTTCTTTTTTTTTTTTTTTAATCATTTCACCCCGAGCAAGGCAGAAACGCCACTGATGTGCAGGGGGTTACATAAATGTAGAAAGATTAATTAGAAAAGAGTGAGGAGTACAAACTAGTTAGAAAGGAACAATAGAAAGCTGAGAAAGCAGGTGCAATGACAGATACATGGGCGGAGAGAAAGTGAAGATTATACAGGGGAGGGGAGAAAGCTAGAGTCCAGTGGTTAGTAGGTGAGTATTAACTTTGCTTTTAAATTTCTGGAGGTCGTAGCCATCAGGAAAGCAAGAATACGGGAGTGAGTTCCACAGGCGGGAAGTGCGAGAGAGGAAGCTGCAGGAGTAGAATTAGCAAATTTAATATTGGAGATAAAGAAAACTGAACACAGAATAAATTTAGTTTTGTCCCACATTGCAAAGTGCTGTTAAATGAAAACATTAAGCTAAGAACTGGGGTCATTTTCTTAAACAGTCACAGCAAATCTAGACTCTCATGTGGATGTCATGCATGACATTCAACTCATTCAGAAATATGCAAACTATCCTCTACAGGCAACTGCTTTTTTAGGTCAATGATTAAAAATGAATTCAAGTGAATGAATCTTCAAGGTTTCAAAGGTGATTAATGGAACATATGATAAAAAAATGATTTCTGATTTGAAGGATGCATGCCTCTTTCTGTTTAACAAGTTAATCCTTTTTTAATTCCTATCTATAAGAATGGACTCTTCCTCCATCAATATAATACTAACCTGTGTGACTTCCGGGACGCAGCTAGAATGTAGATGTGATGCAGTCGTAAGGCAGTCGAGACATAGCGTAACTATTTTCTGGCCAATGAAAAGCGAGCCAAAACTGTGAGAAATTAACAAGCCAGTGTCAAAATGCTATTTGATATAAATATAGAAAGAAAGTTGAATCAGTCAGATGGAAGCGGAAATCAGATAGGGCACCACCACAATCTAAACGAGAAATTTCAAACCACTGAACCGTACATAAATAACTTGTCGACATACATTTGCTCTTCCTCATCCTCTCACGTACTGTTTTTCTTTATCTCTTCTTCTTCCTCCTCACCTTCTCACCATCAACAAAGAAGAAGAAGAAGATAAAGATGATAACAATAATAAGACATTGTAACTGACTCCTAAAATTAACACTGATAAGTACATTTTTTCTCTGATCTTTTATTTTTCACTCATTTACTTTTTTACCATAAATTTATCACTTTTCCTTCCTTTTCACTTTCTTGCCATCCACAAAAAGAAAGAAAAGAACAGACTTTACTATCACCCTGTTAATCATAGGATGCTATCAGTAAACACAATACAAATGAAAAAGGGTGTGTACAGTGTAACCCAGATATAATAGAGTTGTCGGGACCGGATAAGAGTTATCTTATATCAGGGTTTCTCTTATATCCGGGTTTGATCCATTTTTTATACATTACCAAAGTCTCTAATTTGGGACCAGAGAAAATATATCTTATATCCGGGTTTCTCTTATATACAAGTTTATCTTATATCAGGGTCTGGTCTCTTTTATATACATTACCACAGGCTCTAATTTGGGGCCAGAGAAAACCTATCTTATATCCGAGTTTCTTTTATATCAGGGTTTAGCTTGTATCGGGTTCTCTTATATCCGGGTTATACTGTACCTATGTTTTATAGACTATGCAAAGGTACTCAACAAAGTACGCCACAAAGAACTGATAGAAATGCTCAGCAACTTCAACATATTTGAGAAAGACATTAGAGTAATCAAGAATCTCTACTTGAATCAAACTGCCTGCATATAGACTGGAAACGAACTCAGTAGAGATACAAAGATTGAAAGGGGTGTTAGACAAGGATGTGTCTTTTCACCAGCTCTATTCAACTTGTAAAGCAAGACTATTATGAGTTATGCCAGGATTCATCATAAAAACATAAACAACATAAGATACGCAGGTGATACAGTGCTGATAGCAGACATGGAAATGAAAATACAAGACCTCCTGAAGAAAGTAACTGAAGTAAGTCAAAAGAAAGGACAACAAATAAAGTACCAGAAAACCAAATGCAAGGACATCAGCAAACAGAGGAGCCCAAAATACAGGTGGGGGATACTAAAATCAAGAAGGTACAAAAATTTAAATACCTGGAAAGTGATCTAACAGAAGACAGAAAGTGTGACACTAAGATCCGAAGGTGAATTGGCATGGTAACAGATGTATTCTAAAAGCTGAGTAGAGTACTGAGAAACAGAAAAATTTCACTAGAAACAAAGAAGAGAGTACAGGATTGCTATGTGATGTCTCTTTTTTAGTATGGCAGGGAATGAATGAAGGAAAAACTTGAAGCAACTGAAATGCTGCAGATGTCATGGATCAAACATGTAAGCAATGATGAGGTTTTGGAAAGGATAGAAATGAAAAGGAAATTGATACTGAGTAACAGGAAAAGACAGCTAAAATTCCTAGGACATGTAATGAGG
Organism: Ascarosepion bandense; assembly: GCA_037127315.1. Classification (NCBI taxonomy): domain Eukaryota; kingdom Metazoa; phylum Mollusca; class Cephalopoda; order Sepiida; family Sepiidae; genus Ascarosepion; species Ascarosepion bandense. Next base: position 1,921,621 of record JBBBDQ010000496.1, read on the forward strand.
AAGAAGGACTTGGAGAATCTGATACTCACAGGTCAGAGATAGAGAAAGAAAAACAAGGAAAAGCAGCAGGTAACATACTTGACAGGCCTGAGCAAGTGGATGGCAGAGCAGGGTTTGGGTGGGGTAACAGGAGAAAGCGTGCTAAGAGCCACCAGGGATATAGAGACGTGGAGTGCCATGATCACCTACATTCTAAAGGGATGTGGAACATAGTAGAAGAAGAAATAAATTTTCACTCATCTGTACAAGTGAGACAGTTTTTCCTTTTGACCTACCTAGTAATATTCTAAATTTTGGGGACTTTAATTGTGTTTGGCACAAAGCCAAATTGTTGAATATAATCAAGCCCCCTACAAAAGCTTCTTCTTGGTTCAGTATTTATGCACTCAAAATTTGAAAATTCAATATGAAACTGTTTAGCTCTGTGAAACAAATAACTATCACAATCTTTTCAATTATAGTCTTGCACTGAATGGTTGCAAAATGTAATTGTTGCTATAAAAGTTATTTACCTATCATAGAAATAATTTGAGTACTTTGTCTGGGATCAATATGTACACATATAAAATCTGAGGTCTCTACATGAAACTCTGTTGTTGTGGATAGCAAATACACCAACTCTTCCTAATTATATATAAAGGTTTTAAGGTAAACAGTCAAGTAATTATGAGGATTCCAAGTTGGCTAGGAAGTTGTTTAGCTATAATGATCAAAGAGAAATTTCGGTAACCCTGCGACATACACTACATTTACAGACTATTTTTTTTCGCTTAGCAGGAGTCAAGAGTTGAAGGAGTGCAAACAGAACTTGTAAAGATGAGCCGACAACCAATGAAAAGTGAAAGAAGTTTGTGACTAACATATTTCAAACTCAGTAGGAATATCATAAAAAACTGATCCGAAATATTTATATTCTTATAAGATGCCTCAAGAAAAAACCACAGCTGTCATTAAAGCCCTATAAAAGGTGCTTTTCTTTAACCTTACTTCCTAGACAGAGTAGTAGAAAAAAAAGGAAGAAAAAAAGGAGTAACCATCAAGTGCAAAAAGATAGAAAGTATGGTCATTTGCAAAAGAAAAAGCCCAGGATGTGAGTTATGTTTTAGGGATAGAAAAATCAATAAGAGGCAGAAGTTCAAACATCTGGGAAGCATTTTAACAACAATGGAAAATGTGATACTGAAATCTAAATATGCATTGAACTAGCGAAAGAATCCTTCCCAAAAGCTAAGCAAAGTGCTGAAAAATTTCATTATAAACAAAGAAAGCAATGCTGGATCGTTATATGATATTCATCCACAGTGAATTCTCGTTAAATTCCTCGCATTCACTTACGCACAAATACATTTGGGGAAGATATTAATTCATCTCTTCACTCCAGTTATGAGTTAAATAATATGATGGATTGGGTTCTATAATCTTGGCTGGCAACCAGTCTACTGCAGAAAGTAATGGCAACCTACTGTGGGATAATCTTCTGCCAAGTCAGCCATGTCTCTTTCAAGACATGATCGCCCAAAGTGTGTATCACCTATGGCACCTAACTGACTGAATATACACAAATGACACTGTGTTGATAACCATCTTGTAAAGAATACAACAGCACTTCCTAGACAGAGTTGTAAAAAAACGCTAGTTAAACGGACTGACCATCATATGCAAAAAGACAGAAAGTATGGTCATTGGCAAACGAAAAAGCCCAGGATGTGAGTTACGTTTTAGAGAGAGAAAAATCAAGCAGAGGCAGAAGTTCAAACATCTGGGAAGCATTTTAACAACAATGGAAAATGTGATATTGAAATCCAAATATGCATTGAACAAGCAAAAGAATCCTTCCCAAAGCTAAGCAAAGTGCTGAAAAATTTCATTATGAACAAAGAAAGCAGTGCTGGATTACTATATTACGTCCATCCTCTTATATGACAGTGAATGCTGGACAATCAACACATGGACGAGGAGGAAAACAGGAGGTAGCAATGAGGTTCTACAGAAGGGTAACAAGAGAGAGAGTGTTAAGAGCTACCAGGAAGAGAGAGATGTGGAAGGCCATGGTTGCCTACATCCAGAAGGGACATGGCACATAGAAGAAGATGAAGAAACAGCTGTCATTAGAAGTCCTTTGAAAGGCAGATTTTATTTAACCTTCTCTCTTACACAAGGTCGAGCTTTACGTGGGGGAACCTGAGTGACACTCGGGTCAAGGGTCAACATTTGCCCTGCCTTTGCATAAGCAGGATCAGGCACTAAGCCAGTCTAGTCTTCTCAGCCGAATCCCAGTCGAACTTCTTCTCAGATTCTTGCAAAAAACGAAAAATTACAATAAAACAAGGGATTGCAGGACTAGAAAGATTTTTGACATGTTGTATTTTCTCCAGAACTCACTTTATTTATTTCTGTTATTTGCACTCAGATTAATGTCCTCTTTTCCAAGTGTGAAGTGAAAAGTGTGAGAAAAGAAGCTGGTGGAGTAGAAGTGGCAGTTGCATCTAGCTAGATCAACAGCTAAATGCAACTGCGATTGCAGATCCTTCTTTGGATTTTGTCAAGAACTTCAAGAGAAATAGCAGGGGCACATGACCAGATATAGCAACAGTATTCAATGCACAGAAGAACGGTGTGACTTAATTACCAATCTAGTAGCATGTTTAAATTCATGTAGTCGGGGCACCAGAGAAAAAGGCTCATCAGAACAATTGCAATGAAAATATTTGTAAGAAAGACAGAGGGTAGTCACATTGGTGAGAAAGTAACTGAAGTGAAGATGCCTGGTCAGGATCGATTATATTGCAGAAATCTACCATCCGCCAGTGTATTGTATACTGCTGCCACATCTGGTCGGGTGCCCCTGCTAGTCTTCTCGGGATTTTTGATAAAATACAATGATGAATCTGTAATGTGATCGATACCGACTTAGCAGCCTGGCTGCAGTCACTCTCTCACTGGTGTGATATGGTTTCCCTGTGCCTCTTCTATAAATACTTTCACAGCTTCTGCTCCAATGAACTTAGATCACTGGAGCCCTCTAGGTATGAATTTGCACAAGATACTAGATTAGCAACGATGTCCCACCCTTTTACAGTGAAACAGATAAAATGTAACAGCAATTTCTACTCTAACAGCTTCTTTTCTTGCACTTCCTGCCTGTGGAATTTCCTTCCATATACTTGCTTCCCCGACAGCTACAATCTGCAGGAATTTAGATGTAAGGTCAATAGACACCTCTTATCACACTAACTCACATCCATTCTCTCAAATACTCTTCCCATCCTACCCAACCTCCATCCTCGGTATCCTCATCCGTCTATCACCCTCCTCCCAACATTTCCTATAACTAACCACTCTTTCTTATTACCTTCCCCTATGTAACCCCCTGTGCAATAGTGGCAGTGGAATGCCTTGCTTGGGGTGAAATGATTAAAAAAAACAAAGATCGTTCTTTGAATTATGTCAAAGTTCTTGTGAGGTACAACAGGAGTACTAGACCAGATATGGCAATAGTATTCTATACACTATAGTATGGACAGAGCGAGTAACCAACAAGGAAGTTTGAAGAAGATGGCAACAGAAATAACACTTATACTTATGACAGCTGAAATCTTTTGGATACATAATGAGGAAAGAGGGCTTGGAAAGCTTAACCTTCACAGGGTATATTGAAGGCAAGAGAGAGGAAGGTAGCAAGCCACTTTTACGTGACAAGCTTATGTTAATGGATAATGGAATAACAGGGTGAGAATGTTGGCAAAGGAATAAAAACTGCTAAGAGCCACATAGAAAAGAAAGTTTTGGAGAGCCACGACCGCATATCTGCTGAAGAGAAGTCACATAAAGAAGAAGAAGGTTACAAAATTTACATTATTCGGACTATTGCCCTCACCTTTGTTGCCATTTGTACGACGTTTAATAATAGATCATTCTATTTGTCTATATTTCTGAGATGAGGTAGTATTTACAGCATTTACATTATTCGAACTATTGTCCTCATCTTTGTTGCCATTTGTACGACATTTCGACCGTTGTATGCTCCAACCTTCTTCCTAGCACCTAAACAAGGTCAGAGTGTACAACGACCAAAATTTCGTACAAATGGCAACAAAGATGAGGACAATAGTTCAAATAATGTAGATACTGTAAATATTACTTCATCTCAGAAATATAGACAAATAGAATGATCTATTATTAAACGTCATACAAATGACAACAAAGATGTCGAATAATGTAAATACTGTAAATACTACTTCATCTCAGAAATATAGACAAATAGAATGATCTATTATTAAACATCGTACAAATGGCAATAAAGATGAGGACAATAGTTCGAATAATGCAAATACTGTAAATACTACTTCATCTCAGAAATATAGATAAATAGAATGATCTATTATTAAACGCCGTACAAATGACAACAAAGATGTCAAATAATGTAGATACTGTAAATACTACTTCACCTCAAAAATATAGACAAATATTAAAAAGAATGTTATTGAACATATAATAATATATATAATGTATTTTCTGGCTTAAAAGACGCTACGGGTTGGAAGACGCACTATAATAATGGAAGGAAAGTCATTCTCATGCAACAACACCTTCACGATGTGTCCCTCACATAGTGGCACAACTATTATGCAAATATATTATATTTATACAAATCACTCATCTGATTTTGTTTGTATGGCAATGGCGTACTAGTAGGTGGTTAGTAAATATACTAAACGTCTTTCATTGTCCGTTGTTCATAACAATGAATTAAAAATATAAGAAATATGCATGTAAAAATATAAAACAATCCAAGAAATTTTACTCATCCTCAAATCCCAAAACTCGTCACTGCTGCATTCATGTAAAAACTCTAAACTATCATCTGCAGTCATCACTACTATCAGTCATGTGCAGTAAATGATCCTTACTACCATTTTTCAGTGTATTTTTAGGAAAAAAGCATATCTTATAAGCTAGAAAATACAGTATATGTAAGACCTCTCAGATAGTAATTTACAGAGATGGAAAATTCTTGAGAGTGCCGCTATCAAATCTTATTAAAATGTAAATCTGAACCCCGGATTTTTCCCAATATCTCTATTCCTGAATGAATTACTGCTTTCCCAAAATACATAAATAAAATAATATTCAAAAATGAAAAAAACATTTAAAATCTTAACCTCGTATTATTCAAAATAAATAACATATAAATTAATCTCAAACAAAAATAATTTAAATACTAATTTGCATATAGAAAAATAAAAAATAAAGTCAAAAGCATCACTTACTCAATTTCATTCACTAGACATTGTTTGTGTGTTATTGGCTCGGAATGGGATATTGGTAGCGCCAAGTTTGATTTCTAGTTGAATTCATTTCATTCACTTATGCACAAATATCTTAGAAAAAATATTAATCCATCTCTTCTCCCTCCAGCTATAGGTTGAATACCAAGACAGATTTGATTCTATAGCCTTGGTTGACAACTGGTCTACCACAGAAAGTAATGGCAACCTACTGCAGGAAAATCTTCAGCATAGTCAGTCATGTCTTGAAAGAGACATGATTGCCCAAGCATGTATCATATTCAGCATTTAACTGACTGAGACATTGAATTGTATCTCTTCATATCCTCCATAACTTCTTAGACTTTTCTGTTAACCTGGTGAATATTTATGAGTGTTCCTATAGCTAGAGTTTTTGAAAAACAATAAAATTTTGTTTTTGTATATAGAGACTTGTTACAAAATAAAATTCTTGCATTTGCTTTGATAAAATCCCTCAAAGTTTGAAACATATTAGCTAAGCTGAGTCTTTCTTTTGTCTTTGTTAATTCATTCATTCACATATATATATATATATATATATATATATATATATATGTATATTATAATTGTGTTGCCCCAAGCAAGACATTTTACTGCCACTATTGTGCAGGGGGTTACATAGGAGGAAAGTTATGAGAACGAGTGACAGGTTATAGGAGGTGTCAGAAAGTGGGTAAGAGAAGAATGAATGTGTCCATAAAGTGAGGGATCAGTTTATATATTGATTGTAATGTAGAATTGATCCACCACTTTATATCCACACTATAATAGCATAGAAATTTTTTTTTATAATCATATCGCCCCAAGCAAGGCATTTTACTGCCACTGATGAGCTGGGGGTTACATAGGAGGAATGTTATGACAAAGAGTGACAGGTTACAGGGCTTGTCGGGAAGAGGGTAAGAGAAGGATGAGAATACTGATGAGAGTGGAGTGGACGGAGAAAGGGGCATGATAAAGAGGGTGCAGGTTAGTGAGATCGGAGATGACTATTGACTTTACATTTGAATTCTTGGAGATTGTAGCTGTCAGGAAAGCAGGAAAGCAGGTAAGCGGAAGGGAATTCCACAGGTGGGAAGTGTGAAAAAAGAAGCTGATGGAGTAGAATTTGTGTTTACATTTTATTGGTTTTGCAGTGAAATGGTGGAACCTAGTTGCTAATCTTGTGGCTCAAGCAAATTCATCTATAGGGGGCACCAGTGAGCTAAGTTCACCAGAGTAGAAGCCATGAAAGTATTTGTAGAAGAGGCACAGAGAAGCCACACTGTGTTGGTGAGAAAGCAACTGTATCCTAGCTGCCAAGTCAGGATCTATCACATCACAGATTCTCCGTTGGATTTAGTCAAGAATACATAAGTGTATAGAAGGAGCACCCGACCAGATATGGCAGCAATATTCAATTGTCACAAGGGGCTACTGAGAATGAAAGAGAATGAAAAGACTTTAGAATGAACCATTAATCCAATTCTAAGCAAGAAACAAAGAATAAATCTTTTTTTCTGTTCCAAAGACCAGAGAGCCGTATGAACAGGCTGATAGGCAAACCTTTTTATTTTTTCTATAACTTTCCCTCCCTTTTACCATCTGAAACCGGTTATTGTCACCTTGGCTACTGAAAATATTTTTTATGTCTTATTTCTTCATTAACTTTCCCCCTGTCTACCCCTCCATTTGCCCTTTCTTTTTCCTCCCCCTGACCACATCTATTCCTGTGACGTTAAATTTTGATTTCTGATGCTTTAATACAGACGTAATCAAAAAGTCTTTTAATATTGAGTCATAAATTTCTGTCTCTGCCCCTCTGTTTTTCATGGCTGGAGACAAATTTAAAAAACTTTTTTTTCTTTCTAATCCTCCAGCATTTCTTTTTTAAAAAACAAACTTTCTGTGTATGGATATTTTTTTGGGCTTCTTCCAGTATGTGAATTTTTGTACCATATTTGATTTAATAAAATTTTGTTTTTGATTGTTGCTGAAGAAGCGAGAATTTACTTGCTGAAATAGCTATTCAACAAATTTAGAATTTGGAACACTTTTGATTTAATATACATATTTGTCTCTGTAAATAGATAATACTATTTACATCGAGCCCTCCACCTGGATCATTTTTAATATTAATAAAATAAATATTAATAGGATCTGGTTTTGGGGATTTTATTTCTATGCTCTTCCTGGTTTTGGATTTTATATATATATATATATATATATATATATGATTAATACAAATATAAAATTTGTCACTTAGCTTGATTCTAGAGTTTCATAAATGGGTCCACCAGCAATCACTTTGTTCATTCATCAAGAGATACCAGAAAAGAGTAATTAAAAAATTATTCACGCTTTCACTATGACATATCTTTAAGTTTGTCACACTGTCTTCTGCTCATGTGTGATTAAAGTTGGTATTATTGTGGTAGTGTAATCAAAGTTTTAGCTAGTTTATGCCAATTTTTCTTGTGGCTGTTTCAGTATAAACAAGGTCACTCTGCAATCAACGTGCGCCAAAGAGAAACAAAGGGCAGTGGTTGGATTCCTATGATTAGAAGCTGAAATTCTTCGGAGAATTTTAACATAACAGGCTGACAGTATACTATCATCTAGAAGTGTGTATGAGTGAAATGAGAAGCTTAAAAACATATATATGACTATGTGTCTACATTTCTGAGATGAGTATTTTAACTATTTACACTATTTATATTGCTTCGAGTGTTGTCCTCATCTTTATTGCCATACTCATGATGTTTCAGATGTTGTATGCTCTGGCCTTTTTTAGGTGATATATGTTGGAATTTTTAACTTAACCCTTTATTTCATCCACCGGGATAGATTGTTCTAGTTCTGTGGATCATGCCTTTTTTGAAGATCTCATTTTCACTTATTTCGCTTTAGTAACTCAGCTCTTCAAGCTTTTGTCAACCTCTACTATGGCCCCATCAATAAAAGTGTTAGTTGAAGTCATCCAGTGACATGACTCAAAGAGTCATGAGTTCAGTACCTGGCCACAGCAGAGGTGAACAAAAACTTGGGGAGTTGAGTTACTAAAGGGAATTAACTGAAACTGTGATATCCAGAAAAGGCATTGCACATGGAACTAGAACAATCTACCCCAGCAGACTAAATAAAGAGTTTGGTTCAAAATTTCAACATATATCACCTGAAGAAGATCAGAGCATACAACAACCACAACATATTTTTTTGGTTTTAATCATTTTATCCCAGGCAAGGCAGTACCACCACTGATGCGCAGGCGACAACATAAGAGAGTTAACATTTTAGGCATGAGGAGAGTGAAGAGAAAGATGAACCAGTTACAGAGGGTGCCAGAGAAAAGGCAAGAGAAGGATGGGAACACAGGTGTGAAGACAGTTGTGAGAGTAGAAAGAAAAGAAAAGAACAAGATACACGGGGTGATGTAGAAAGGACTGAAGTCAAGTGAATAAGAGATGGGAATTGACATTGCATTTAAATTCCTGGAGGTTGTAGCTGTCAGGAAAGCAAGTATATGAACAGGAGTTTCACAGGTGGGAAGTGTGAGAAAAGAAGCTGTAGAAAAGTAGAATTGTCACCTGCATTTGTTTGATTTAACTGTAAAAGGGTGAGATCTTGTTGCCAGTCTGGTTGCAAGAGTAAACTCTTGTGGAGGGGGCACCAGTGACACGTTTGTCGAAGCAGAAGCCATGAAAATATTGGTAGAAGAGACAGAGGGAAGTCACATCCCACTGGTGAGAAAGTGGCTGGAGTTGAGCTGCCAAGTCAGGACCTATCACATTGCAGATTCTCCTTTGGAGCTTGTTGAGCACACTGAGATGAACAGCAAGGGCACCTGACTAGATATGAAAACAGTATAAAGATGAGAACAACAGTCCAGACAATGTAAATAGTGCATATGACACTTTTTAAAACTGCCAAAGGTATTCTCTGAGCACGCTGATATTCATATTATTCAATCTACAATTGATGACTTGTTTCATTGACACACAGTAATGCTATGTTAATAAAATCTTCAGATATAAAAGGTTAATAGTTAACACATTCACTGTTGATACTATTCACAGTATGCTTAATCAAAATATTATTAACGGTTTGTTTATATTAACACATATAATATAGAGAGGGGACATAAAGTCTGAACTGAATATTGCCTATTAAGTCCTTTATGTGGTTTCATTTTTTTAAAAATCATCTTATGAAGGATATTATTTTCTCTACATAAAAAGAAATGTTCAAAGCTTGGTTCTTTTATATATTGCTGTACAGAGAAAAATGATAATTTTACATGATGGATGAAATTGATTTTTGTGTATATTAAAAAAGTGTCTCAGAGCATTATCTATATAATACTAAAAATTCTAATCTTGTACATACTGATGTGTCACTGTGAAAGACTTTTTTTTTAATAATTGTGTCGTCCCAAGCAAGTCATTTTACTGCCACTGTTGAGCAGGGGGTTACATTGGAGAAAAGGTAAGAGAAAGAGAGAAAGGTTACAGGGGGTGTCAGGAAGAGAGTAGGAGAAGGATGAGAATACTGATGAGAGTGGAGTGGACGGAGAAAGGAGCATGAGAGAGAGAGGATGCAGGTTAGTGAGATAGGAGATGACTATTGACTCTACATCTGAATTCTTGGAGATTGTAGCTGTCAGGAAAGCAGGAAAGCAGGTAAGCGGAAGGGAATTCCACAGGTGGGAAGTGTGAAAAAAGAAGCTGATGGAGTAGAATTTGTGTTTACATTTTATTGGTTTTGCAGTGAAATGGTGGAACCTAGTTGCTAATCTTGTGGCTCAAGCAAATTCATCTATAGGGGGCACCAGTGAGCTAAGTTCACCAGAGTAGAAGCCATGAAAGTATTTGTAGAAGAGGCACAGAGAAGCCACACTGTGTTGGTGAGAAAGCAACTGTATCCTAGCTGCCAAGTCAGGATCTATCACATCACAGATTCTCCGTTGGATTTAGTCAAGAATACATAAGTGTATAGAAGGAGCACCCGACCAGATATGGCAGCAATATTCAATTGTCACAAGGGGCTACTGAGAATGAAAGAGAATGAAAAGACTTTAGAATGAACCATTAATCCAATTCTAAGCAAGAAACAAAGAATAAATCTCTTTTTCTGTTCCAAAGACCAGAGAGCAATATGAACAGGCTGATAGGTAAACCTTTTTAACCTTTTTATTTTTTCTATAACTTTCCCTTCCTTTTACCATCTGAAGTTGGTTATTTTCACCTTGGCTACTGAAAATTCCTAACCATTAAACAAAAGGATAAACCTCTACTCCTGTTCTAAAAACCAGAGAGCAGTGGGAACAAAAACTAATAGGTGAACCTATAGACTCCTATATATATATATATATATATATATATATATATATATATATATATCTCAAGAAACAAAAGTTACATATTTTTACAAATCCATTGGTAATAATATATTTTGTGGCTCCAGCTGGTCTTCAGACCAAATTCAGACAACAATGAATGTTTCAAATTTATCCAGCCAAAGTCAAGTGAAATAGAAAAAGGCAAAAAGAAAAAATACATATTAAAAAGAAGAGAAAAGAGAAAGAAAAGGAGAAGAAAATAAGGGGAAAGGGGGTTTAACTTAATGTATTAGATCTTAGCTTATATTAGTCATCCACATACAAGCCTGTTTTGCTGTATCACAGCTCATCAGTGTGGCTAGACACATCCACTTTCTTCTGGCCGGGATCGCAACTGGTCCGATTTGGTGTCAGTCGGAGTCACAACCTCCTAAGCCATAGGCACATGGAATCAGAGAAGGGAAATTGTATCATGTTTTGTATATAAGCAGTGTATACACATGCCGGTCACTGAAAGAATTCAATTAATTCCTGAGAATAATGCATATATTGCAGAAGTGGAAACTGTTTTTAAAATGTTCTTCTGTAGGGAGCTCAATCATAATATATATATATATATATATAAAAGCATATAAAAAACCTGAGAAAAATCATCTACAGTTTTGAAGAAAATGTCTTTTGTGTGTTTGGTTGGTTGATATTTTTTTCTACGACTTATCAATATTATTAAAGCCAGAAAGTATTTTTAGATTGTAAGAATTCTTTCTGAGGTAATAATAGTTTAGTGATATAAGTCTTACTAATTAACCCATAGCTGGGAGGGAGAAGAGATGAATTCATATATTTTTCCAAGGTATTTGTGTGTAAGTAAAAATAAAGAGAATCTAAATAAAATTAGAACTTGGCTCTCTGATTCCCAATTCTAACCCATTATCTGCATCTGGTATTCCCAGACAGGCACCCATCTAAGTACTGACCAGGCTTGACATTGTTTAACTTCAGTGATCATACAATAAATTGTCCATTCTTGACATGACAACAAACTACATCCAGCAGCAAGGTGTGCGGAGTGTGTAACCACTTTTAATTGCTGTTGTTCTCAAGTTTGCCTTGAACTTGAATGGTAGCACCTGTTAGGGTTGTAGCTATAGGTAAATAGTTAACCCCTAAATTGAGGGTATGATGATAAACTGCATCTGGGAGCAAGGCCCCTGATTGGGAGATTGTGAAGAGCATGGAGCCACCTCTTAATTGCTGTTGTTCCCAGGTTCACCCTGACCCTGAGTGGTAGCACCAGTTAGGGTCCTAGCTATGGGCAAATAGTTAACCCCCCAAACTGGGATCAAACACTATGAAAGTATAAAAAAAATAATAGTAAAAATGGCTGCAATACATTTACATAGTAAAAAATATTATATTTTTGTAACAAAAAAAACCTTACAAGCAATATATCAAAGAAATTACTAATGTTCCCCAAAAAATTAAATTTCAGAATTAAATGATCCATAAGGAGTTAATATGCCAAACAAACAAACAAACAAATACCCAAGAACTTGTGTTTTGATATGGTAGGCCGTAGGCCTCAAGTCAATCAAAAATGTGAGCACATCATCCGAAAGCTTTCAACTATAAACGACAGGCTCGAGAATGCTCTAACTGAAACTCATACAGAAAGGTAAGAATTGCCACTCCTAAAAAAAGCTCCCTAGTATGTGTTTGTGGACTCAGGTATGGGTGACAATGTTTGCCTATAGTTGATTTTCTAAGTGTTGCTTAGTTGTGGCGCAAGGCTGAAAGTATGGAGGTACCCAGCAAGAACTCACTTCTCAGTTGTAATATATTTTAGGAAGACAAGCTTGCTAACCATTATACCATGTCGAGGTGCCCCAATGTTTGCCTATAGATTTGATTTTCAACACAGCCAATGTTTAACTGCAAATTCAAGTATAACAGTAATAATAATATATATATCTATATATTTCTACCTATATATATCTATTTTTTTTTCTTACATACAACATGTGACCAATGACCACATGTGCATTTACTTTGCCCTCATCAGCCGCTAACCAAGGGTGAATACACAGTTTCGGTGGTTTAAAGCGGGACTGCCACCCCTGGCACCAGCAGCAGCAATCGCTACTGGGCAAAGTAAATGACAGAAAAATAAAATCAATTGGCACATTGAGACAGATGAAAACGCTTTAACAGTTTTTTAAAATTCAAGAGCAGAACGAGAACGGAAGAAGTAGACGACGTCATGCTTTCTTTGCGAATTTCTTCGAATTGCGCCAAATCCAGCATGACGCTTGTCGAACAATAGATTGAAGGCGACATATTTGCTTCTTTAAATCCCTTCCAGTGATGCCTATTTTGGAAAGAAATGAAATAGTGGAGTGTCCTAGAAATCCACGACAGCCAACCTCAATAGGCATCACATTACATGTCCATCCTTTTTCTATGCATTCGGCACGCACGAATTCTTACCGATTTTTCTTTCGTTCATGGGCCTCTGAAAAATTTTCTTCCCAAGGGACAGTAAGTTCAATTAGAAATATACTCTTTTTAGAGTCAGACCAGAGCAAAATGTCAGGACGCTTGTCTGTCTGGAGGATGTGCACTGGAAATTTCAAAGATGTTTTCAGATCTGCTGAAACTTTCCAATCCTTTGCTCCATTTAATAATTTCATATTATTAATATTTGGTCTGTGTTTTTTCCCTGTTGGACATTTGCCTTCCTGGCAAAACTGACCCTTGGGTTCGTTAGGTCTCACAGGCTGTTTGTTGATTAGTGAGACTTGAGATGATATAACTTCTATTAGTGCTCCCAGAACTTGATTATGCCGCCACGTAAACATTGGAAGGGATTTTGAGCATGCAGATAATACGTGACGCAAGGTACCTCGATCTTTTTGGCATATATAGCATAAATCACAGTCTATATATCCCCATTGTTTGAGGTTTGATGCGCATGGCAACAGGTCATATGTAGACCGTAAAAGTAATGATATCGCCAGTGGTTCCATTGATATTAAATTGGTCCATGATATTTTGACTGGTTCGATATCATTCCATGTTGTCCATGCACATTGTTTTGCTTGAGTAACAGCAGTGGCTGTTCTTTTTTCCTCCTCAAACATTCTTATTTCCTCGGTCACCATTTTTCTTTTTTCTTTACTGCCCATTTTCGAAAATGGCTTATATTTTGTTGTTCCCAAACCAGCCCTGTTATGTTGAACAAAACATAATATATATATCTATATATATCTACCTATCTATATCTATATCTATTTAGTGCATCAAGGTAGCAAATAATTTTCTAAACATATACAGTTAAATATAAGCGACAATGAATGTCTATTATGCTTAATCATGAGCCGTTCTAAACGTCATATTTTTGCTTTAATTTCAGTTGAAAATAAAGACAAACATTCTCCAACATTTGGATAATTTTTTATTAAGTTGGTTCTAAGCTTTTGGCTGATGGTGGATGTTTTTGTGTTCCCATTCTTATAACCTCTCTGAAGATGGCTCATGTGAGCTGAAAGCTTAGAACCAACTTAATAAAAAATTATCCAAATGTTGGAGAATTTTTGTCTTTACTTTCAACTGAAATTAAAGCCAAAATACGATGTTTAGAACAGCTCATGATTAAACATAATAGACATTCATTGTCTCATATTTAACAGTATATGTTTAGAAAATATATATATATATATATATATATATATATATATATATTGTGTGTATTTAGGCAGCATTTTTTCATTAAGCATCCTTCATTGAATAATATAGACAGGATTTGTAAATTATGTAAATTCTTTTCATATCCTTTGATTAGCTTAATAGCATTATCATTAAAAGAAGAAAGAAAATCACAATACTGATACATATTTTTTAATCTTATCTAAGCTTTTGGCTTATATAAGCCATTATCAAAGATGCCAATTATATTACAGTATATTAAGCAATTCATAGACAAATAATAATGATTGTCTGTTTTTGTTTACATGGAAGATTTCCAAACAATGACAAACTTGTGCAAACAAGACACTGGAAGTGAAAATCGCACCACAGCTCATGACGTCACACATGACTACGCGAGAGTGAAAACGAAAAGTATTAAGTATGGGAAGCCATTGGAATAAACCAATGGCTTCTGTTATCAATTATAGGCATTTAAGAATATTTGTGGAGATTGCATAGTTTATTTTGTTCAGGTTAGGTTTCAACTGTTCTCTATATATATATATATATATATATATATATATATATATATTATGCTCTCATTACAATTGAGCTCTCTGGAGAAGAAAATTTTAAAAACAGTTTCCACTTCTGCTATATGTGTGACTCTTTAGAAATGAATTGAGTTCTTTCGGTGACTGGCATGTGTATACACTGCTTCTATGCAACACGTTAAAATTTCCCTTCTCTGATTCCATGCGCCTATGGCTTAGGGAGTGGCGACTACGACTGACGCCAGATCAGTCGAGTTTCGATCCCAGCCAGAAGCAAGTGGATACTTTTAGCTTGTATGTGGATGACTAATATATATATATATATATATATATATATATGTATATTGATACTGAATGATTAAGCAGGGGTTGACGTGTGATAAAATTCAAAATTTCAAAGTTTCAAATTAAACTACAAATTGACCACAGTAGATTTTAAAGTAATTAATGCCTTAAATTAATTAATTTAATTAATGCCTTAAATTAATTAATTTAATTAATGCCTTAAATTAATTAATTTAATTAATGCCTTAAATTAATTAATTTAATTAATGCCTTAAAGCGAAGCATACAGTATAATGTCTAATTGCCCAGAGCATTAAAGAAACAATTTTTTTACAATGATGTTCATCCTGCCACAAAAGGTAATGGGTTTCAGTTTATGCACAGTTTATGCAAATGTATGGGGAAGATATAAACTTGAACAGGTTGAAATTGTAGTGATTGGGAAGCATTCTCTTGGGAGTCAGTTCTACAAAGCAGCAGTTCATGGGAAGCTTCCATCTCTCCAGGGGAATGCAAAGAGAATGAGTATGCTACAGTCAGGGCACGGGTCTCTTACTCCTAATCTCTGTTACAGGGACCCTATTCTATTACATCTCAGTTTTTATAAGGTAGTATTCATAGAAAATAAAAATTTTATTATAACATAATTATCTACAATAATGGATCATATGCAATATAGGGGAACAATTCGACTGGAAAAATTGAAAAAAAACGCAATGTATCTAAATACAAATTAGAGACAGGTTATGATAGACAATTCCATAATAAAAATTGATATGTCCCAGAAATTATGATATGTCCCAGAATTATGATAGACAATTCCATAATAAAAATTGATATGTCCCAGAAATTATGATATGTCCCAGAATTATGATAGACAATTCCATAATAAAAATTGATATGTCCCAGAAATTATGATATGTCCCAGAATTATGATAGACAATTCCATAATAAAAATTGATATGTCCCAGAAATTATGATATGTCCCAGAATTATGATAGACAATTCCATAATAAAAATTGATATGTCCCAGAAATTATGATATGTCCCAGAATTATGATAGACAATTCCATAATAAAAATTGATATGTCCCAGAAAGGGATATATATCAATATAAGGTAGTTAAGTGGTTTAGGCAAAAATAATTTGGTAGGTCAATCTAGTACGTAGACGTAATTGTTGCATGCAGTATACTGAGACGTGGGCATAGTAGATCTCTAGTGGAAAATCTCTAGATCTCTTTCACTCACTCTCTAGTGGAAGACTGGTAGATCTCACACTGGACATCCTTGTCTTTGTATTTATGGCTGACACCAGCCAATCACATTCCAGTGAGGGGCAACCCAGGTGTATACATATTCATTACATAAAAGATAAAGCAATGTTTCATAGCAGTTTTTGACATCAGCTTGAGATGTTTTTTGTTAAAAGTTGGATTTTAGCACATTCAACATTATGGATAAAATTAGTGAATTTTATATTCATGAATTTAGATGAAAAAAAAAAACACAGAATGATGTCAAAATACCCAGTCTACCAAAAAAAAAAAGTTTCTTGTTATAAGTTGGATTTGGAGCCGAGTTCAAATTCCAATTGAATTCTTTGTATTCATATATGGGAAAGGTATTATATGGGAAAGGTATTAATCAGTCTCTTTTTCCCCCAGAGATGGATTAAATATAAGAAAAGATTGAGTTCTATAGCCTTGGTTGGCAACCAGTCTACTGCAAAAAATGTTTCTTGTTATGAGTTGGATTTTAACACATTCAACATTATGGATAAAACTAGTGAATTTTATACAGTTTCCTCCAGACTTGGCATGAGCAAAAAACGAATTCATGAATTTGGATGAAAAAAAAACAAAAAACAGAATTACGTCAAAATCCCCAAAAAGCATGTTTCTCCTTTAATAATGAGTTGTGCTTAGTTTAATTTGTAATATGTATAAATGTAGGCTGGATGTGTGTTGTGGTGCAGTGGATATCAGCTCAAAAAAAGAAATCCAAGAGCCAAGTTCAAATTCCATATGTGCAAGTACTCTTGAAAAAGGTATTAATCTGTTTCTTCTCCCTCCAGATATGGGTTAAATATAATAAAAGATTGAGTTCTATAGCCTTGGTTGGCAAACAGTCTACTGCAAAAGGTAATGGCAACCTACTGTGGGAAAATCTGCCCAGTCAGACATGTCTCTTTCAAGACATAATTACCCAAGCATGTATCACTTAACAGATTGATAAATTTCGAACTATTGTCCTCATCTTTGTTGCCATTTGCATGACGTTTTGGCCATTGTACGCTCTGGCTTTCTTCAGATGATAAGAATTTCAAACTGAACTTTTTATTCACTGGGGTATATCATTCTCGTTCTTGTTTAGTCCAAATAATGTAAATACCATAAATACTACCTCATCTCAGAAATACAGACAAATACTAGATTGATAAATGTAGTTAGAAAAAAACACATGTTAGTAAGATAGTGAGGGTCATAAAGCTCCGCCTGAGTCTTCTAATCAAAGTTCTCAACCTCAGTCAGTGGGTTTGGAGGTAGTATACACCTGTCCTTGTTACAGTTGATTGGGATATGTGTGGATGACAATGATTAACCTTAAACTTGAACAGGTTAAGACTGTAGTGATTGGGGAAGCATTCTCTTGGGAGTTGGTTCCACAAAGCATAATAATGAGAAATCTTTTAACAAAGCTAAGTTATTGTCATTAAATGCATAAAAACATGACATTTACAAAGAGACAATTTGTACAGGTGCAATTTAATGCTGTATGAATTTATTTGAAGAGAATTTGAATCTAGGATAGGCAAGGTACTGGTTTCTCATAATACTGTCAAGTGACTTCACAGCAACTTCACTAAGTAACTTTAGTCATCTTTTGTATTAACAAAGCAAATACCTTCTGGTGACAGATAAAAAGTTGACAATAAAACATGGAATTATTCATCTGTTTAACCTAAAATTTGGTTCAGCATTCAATATCTAATTTTTAGTGACAATGAGATGAAAGGGTTTGTTTTTATAATCATACCACCCCAAGCAAGGCATTTTACTGCCACTGTTGAGAATGGGGTTTCATAGTAGGAAAGTTATGAGAAAAAGTGACAGGTTACAAGGGGTGTGAGGAAGAGAGTAAGAGAAGGATGAGAATATTGATGAGAGTGGAGTGGATGGAGAAAGAAGCACGAGAGAGAGGATGCAGGTTAGTGAGACAGGAGATGACTATTGACTTTACATTTGAATTCTTGAAGATTGTAGCTGTCGGGGAAGCAAATAAATGGAAGAGAATTCTGCAGGTGGGAAGTGCAAGAAAAGATCTGCTGGAGTAGAATTTGCGTTTACATTTTATTGGTTTCACAGTAAAAGGGTGGGACCTAGTTGCTAATCTTGTGGCTCGAGTAAATTCATATATAGGGGGCACCAGTGAGCTAAGTTCATTGGAGTAGAAACCGTGAAAGTATTTGTCGAAGAGACACAGGGAAGCCACATTGTTCTGGTGAGAAAGTGACTGTATCTGAGCTGCCAAGTCGGGATCGATCACATTACAGATTCTCAGTTGGATTTTGTCAAGGACACCTAGGTGGATAGCAGCACCACCTGACCAGATATGGCAGCAATATTCAATGCATGGGCGGATGGTACATTTATATATGTGCAGGATCATTTCAGACAGGAAAAACTTCCTGGCTCTACACAGAGAACTGACTTTCTTAGCAGCGGATTTAGCTATGGATTCTATATAGTCATTCCACTTGAGGTCTGTTGTGAGAGTTAACCCGAGGAGGCACAGTTTTTTGCTTTCAGGGAAACTAGCCTGATATATGCTAATGGGGAGTAGGAGTGGTTGTCTGTGATGGTTAATAGATAGCAGCTTCATTTTGGAAGCATTAAAATTCACAAGCCATTTCCTACCCCAGTCCGCCACAGATTGGAAGTCTTTTTCAAGCTCGGATTGTCAGGGATCAATAAATAAGGCAAACATGAGTGATAGAAAAAGACTTTTTTTTCTTTTTTTTTTTTTAATCGTATCACCCCGAGCAAGGCGGTAACGCCACTGATGTGCAGGGGGCTACGTAATAGTGAAAAGATCGGAAAAGAGAAAGCCGGAAGCCATATCCTAAACAGGGAACAAGGGATGAGTCTCTTAACCTGTTCAATAGACATGGGTGGAGTGTGAACCGGGCGATAGATAGATCTTTTTATATTTTTTTCTTTTTTCTATTAATATTCATTCACCCTAAACAAGGCCAAAGAGCCACACATGATAGAACAGTTACACAATAAGGTTGTTATATGAACATAAGACAAGGAGATAAGAAGTGCAGATTATGAAGATATGTGGAAAAGATAATGGGTAACTATAGCATTTCTATAGTCAAGAGCCACTCAAGGTAGAGGGTTACTGAACGAGATGGTTGCATGAATGTAAGAGGAGGAAGGAAGAAGTGCAGATTATAAGGATTAGAAAATGGATAAAATCTAAATAATCTGAAATAACATGCATAAAACTAATAAGTACTTAAGGAAAATAATTACTGACAAACTATAAAAATAAATTGAAACATAAAGTTATGTTTTAAAAATATCTTTCTTTTCAGAAAAAACACTTTACAACAAATAAATAGACAAACCAAAAATGATAAGTAAGTGAAAAATACAGAATTGGTACTGAATGAGAATATCACATCAAAAGCAATAAAACTGAAGGGAGAAGAGAGGAAAAAAAGGGGAAAATGATAAAATCAGGTTAACAGCTTGACCTTTAAGGAGAGAAAAGAAACAAGAGAAAATAGTAGGATGAGGGAGGAAAAAAAGAAAAAAAATTGGTTAGTATGTATTCTTTGGGGCCAAATCCTAAAAGGAATCTCCGCTCTGATTAGTCAAAAGAAACACACCTGTAAATTTTATATCTTCCCACATACATACTCAGTAAACCAAAGGTTTTTGTCATTTAAATGTAAATCATCTGCACAACCAACATCAACATTGCCTGATGATGAGAATCTATCTCGAAACAGAAATTTCTGGGTTGCAGTGTACAATTAATTCATAACTATATAATTATATGAAGCTCTATAATACTCATTATATTGAGCACTGTCCATAATAAAATAAATGCCAGGGCACTCAAAATAATAAAACCTCGAGTCCTCTTCACCTGGAATTATATATATATATACTGTAATAGTTGTTATTGTAACAACCATTACAGTATAACACTCTACATTTGTATCGAGCACTCTTTATAAAAGTAAATGCATGAACAAAAGGTAAATAAACCTACGAGTTCAACAACTTAGTTACAATATATATATATATATATATATATATATATTAAAAAAGGATTAATTCAAAGATGTTGAATGGCCATTTCGATATGACGATCCCCACGGGGAGCGACACATCACCTCAGCAACAGAAAAAAACCTTTCAGAAACTGGAGAAAAATTAGTCTACTTTTCCTTTTTAAATAGATTGCAAAGAAATTAAAAAATAAATAATAAAATAAAATAAAATAAAATAAAAATAAAAATAAAGGGAAAGAAAAAGAAAAGGAAAAAGAAAAAGAAAAGGATAGAATAAATTGATGCCCCTGAAAGTTTCTAGAAAGGAATCTATTCAAAAACATTTTACCACCAAACTCTTCCTATTTAAAATACAAAAAATAACTCTCTACTATTATATCCCAAAAATGCTAATATCACAGATATTATCAACAAAATTAATAGCATTGATCCTGCAGTAGACTTCACCTTTGAAACTTAAACCAACTATAATCTTCCCTTTCTAGAAATATATATATATATATATATATATATATATATTGGGCTCGTATAATGATAATATACATGCTAAAAAGTCTGCCTTCTTCTACCAAACACCCATAGCCCAGAGATAGAATCACTGATTGATGCCAATTTGGTCAGGTTTCAATCCTGGGTTAAAAAGCAAAAAGAGTCTAACTGTACTGATGAGCTGTGATACTGCGGATGAATATATATATATATATATATATATATATATATATATATATATATATATATTATAAAATATTATTTTTTATATATATTTTTCAAATTTGTACATGTTCTAAAATATAATTTATAATAAATGCTCACAGCTCTATATATTATATATTGAGCACTGTTTTAAATTAATGTTTTGGACATTGTAAAAAATTTTTTCTTCGTTCCTTATTCACTTGGATATATATATATATATATATGTATTATTACTTAAACGTTATTTTTAGTGGATACTCATATTTGTGTAGATGGCCTGATTATTTATTCAGCTGTACATTTAATTATTTTTGTCTACAGGACTGAATTATGTGCTCACCAGTAGGATTCAAATCTGCATTACCCGAGGCGGCGGCGGCAGCGAAACTGTCATTAGATTTGATGTTAGATCTTCTCAGCTACAGAGTGGGTTGATGACCAAGCAAAATTGAAAAGTCCCTTTAAACAGGGATTTTTCCCTGACTCTTGAAATAGACATATCTGCTCAGTTTCATTTCCTAACATAAACAAATTAATTTGTAAAGAAAGGAGGCTGTCAGATTAATAAAAAAAAACTCCACCCTGTGTATGTGTGTGTGTGTGTGTGTGTGTGTGTGTGTGTAAGATTCCATGGTTTTTCTATTCTTTAGCAGTGTGTGTGTGTGTGTGTGTGTGTGTGTGTAAGATTCCATGATTTTCTATTCTTTAGCAGTGTGTGTGTGTGTGTGTGTGTAAGATTCCATGGTTTTTCATTTCTTTAGCAGTGTGTGTGTGTGTATGTAAGATTCCATGGTTTTTCATTTCTTTAGCAGTGTGTATGTGTGTGTGTGTAAGATTCCATGGTTTTTCTATTCTTTAGCAGTGTGTGTGTGTGTATGTGTGTGTGTGTGAGAGATTTCATGGCTTTTCTATTCTTCAGCAGTGTGTGTGTGTGTGTGTGTGTGTGTAAGATTCCATGATTTTCTATTCTTTAGCAGTGTGTGTGTGTGTGTGTGTAAGATTCCATGGTTTTTCATTTCTTTAGCAGTGTGTGTGTGTGTGTGTGTGTAAGATTCCATGGTTTTTCATTTCTTTAGCAGTGTGTATGTGTGTGTGTGTGTAAGATTCCATGGTTTTTCTATTCTTTAGCAGTGTGTGTGTGTGTGTGTGTGATTCCATGGTTTTTTTATTCTTCAGCAGTGTGTGTGTGTGTGTGTGTGTGTGTGTGTGTGTGTGTAAGATTCCATGGTTTTTCTATTCTTCAGCAGTGTGTGTGTGTGTGTGTGTGTGTGTGTGTGTGTGTGTGTGTGTGATTCCATGGTTTTTTTATTCTTCAGCAGTGTGTGTGTGTGTGTGTGTGTGTGTGTAAGATTCCATGGTTTTTCTATTCTTTAGCATAATAAATTTCTGGTCCTGCTGTTTGAAGGTCATTGGTTCAAATCTTACCAGGAATCACCTCAAAGACTGCAAGCACCAAACTGTTCTAGACGTTTATTTTGTAGATGTTGTCTTCTATTGTGTGGTTCCCTGTGTTCTTTTGAATGTTCATTGTGGTGCCGGATGTTTGTTGTCGTGCAGTGGCTATCGACACGGAATGACAAATCGGGGTGCCGAGTTCAAATTCCAGTTGAATTCCTTGCATTCATTTACGCACAAATACCCTTGGGAAAGGCATTAATCCATCTCTTCCCTCTATAATTAATTAAATAATAGGACAGATTGGATTCTATAGACTTGGCTGGCAACCAGCCTACTGCAGAAAGCAATGGCAACCTACTGCAGGATAATCCTCTGCCCAGTCAGTCATGTCTCTTTCCAGATGTGATCACCCAAAGCATGTATCACGTATGGCACTTAACTGACTGGCTGCGTTCTTTTGGTAGATTGCATTACAAAAGAAGATATCTGCATTTGATATAGAAATGAAATTGATAATAAATTAGACATTTTAGAAAAGAACAAATATGCAGTCTTACTGATTAAGGCTTCACTGTTGACAAAAAATTGTTACAGAACTTCTAAAGTGATGTCCAATACCAATTTGTATCAAATAAACTTTAATTTCTATAGATCTACTAGCAGTATAGCCCGGCGTTGCTCGGGTGTAATGAAAGCTTTAAAACTAAGCCATGGTCCTGGAGCTCAGACTCTTTGGATGTTGGCATGAAAGACTAAAAAGCAATAGTTGTTTCCAGTTACAACGAAACCATAGACTGAAAGAAAAATGAATGGATGTAAGTTAAATATTGATTTCCTGGTATCGATAGCAAATACGTTTTTTCGTTGTAAACTGAATTTCGAAGGCTAAATAAGTTCTCCGAGTAAATGATATCATGACTGAGACTAAGAACTACAATTATATCTACTTAGAGCCAAACCCGAAGCAAAAACTAAAATAAAAGGGCTGAAAAAAATACAGATATACAGGCAGATAAACTGACACACACACAATTATCTTGCCTTTTATATATATATTATCGATTTCCTGCACTATTGTAAGAACTGCAACCTTGAAACTTATGAATATCGTTTCTTATGTCTTTGTCTATGAGTGTATCAAATTTGATTAAAATTGGACCACTTCTTCTGTAACTCGATTTTTTCGATTATCGATTATCTATATTTATCAGGGGTATCTCGACACAAAACCTAGCTAAAAACACTCGCAGACGCTTGTAGTACAACTGTGTAAATTTTCAAGAAAATCGGTTCAGCCGTTTTGGAGTCTATAGGTAACAGACACACACACACACATACATACACACAAAGTTCCATTTTTAAATAAGTTTAGATATACAACCGTTTTCATCATCTATATATACATTTCTGTTATAAGTCTACCAAGACTGACAAAGTAAACCTGGCTGCTGCCCTTCAAAATGACCCCCAATCTGTGGTTGAATGGGGTAGGAAAGGGCTTGTAAATTGTAATGCCTCCAAAACAAAGCTGCTCTCCTTTAACCACCATAGAGAAGCATTCCTGCCTACCATCAGAATGAGTGATGCTAGTCTCCTAGAGAGCAATGCACTGTGCCTCCTTGGCCTCACTCTCTCAAATGACCTTAAATGGAACGACTATATCAAATCTAAAGCTGTATCTGCTGTTACAAAGGTTGATTCATTGAGTTGTGCTAGGAAGTTCTTCTTGTCAAAATCCATTTTGCAGATTTATAAGTCTACTATTTGTCCGTGCATTGAATACTGTTGGCATATTTGGTAAGTTCTCCTGCTGTTCATCTTGAGGTTTTTGATAAAATCCAAAAAAAGATCTGCAATATAACTGGTCTGGACTTGGCAGCCTGCCTTCACTTTCTTGCCAACACGATGTGGCTCCCCTCTGTCTTTTCTACAAGTATGTTTATAGAAACTGCTCTGACAAGCTTTTTTTAAACCCTGGTACCCCAACCACATGTATTTACTTATGCTACTAGATTGGCATTAAGGTCCCACACCTTTACCGTCAAAATAGTTAAATGTAACTATCTCTTCTATTCTAACAGTTTCTTTTCTCGCACTTCCTATTTGTGGAACTCACTTCTATTCACTTGCTTCCCTGAAAGCTACAATCTCCAAAAAGTTTAAATGCAATGTCCATCTTTTATTTACATCATACTCATCCAGCTTTTCTTTTTTTGTTTTTTTTTTTTATATCCCCTGTACGTTTTTTTTATTTTCTCACTCTAAAACCCTGATGGATGTGCGCTTTGGTGCAGTGGATATTGACTCTAAATGACAAATCAGGGAACCGAGTTCGAATTTCAGTTAAATTCCTTGCATTCATTTACGCACAAATACCCTTGGGAAAGGTATTAATCCGTCTCTTCCCTCCATAATTAATTAAATGATAGGACAGATTGGATTCTATAGTCTTGGCTGGCAACCAGTCTACCACAGAAAGCAATGGCAACCTGCTGTGGGACAATCTTCTGCCCAGTCAGTAATATCTCTTTTGAGACATGATCACCCAAAGTGTGTGTCACATATGGCACTTATCTGACTAACTGACCCCCTGTGCACCAGTGGCATTTCTGCCTTGCTTGGAGTGAATTGATTATAAAAAAAAGCCTTTTCTCTCAGATCAAAGATTTAAAATGGCTTCATTCAAAAATGAAATCTTTAGGTCTTAAAGAAGATAATCTTTTATGAGACTAGACTAGAGTTTTCAAATCACAAAGAGATTTTGTTTATTTGTTTGTTAATGGAACACATTAGTGAGTGTTACGAGGATGCATTTATATATAAAAATAATAACAATAATGTCTAAAAAGTTGTAGTAATGGAATCTATTGAGTCCTACTTGTTATTACAGAAAAACTTTAATTCATGAAGTAGTTGTAAAAATAGAAAAATTAAGAATAGAACGTTTTGGAAGATGCCAGAATGTTCCAGTAAAATCGAGAGAATTCTAACTGCACCACCTCCCATTAGCATGGAACAGGCCTGCCTCCCAGAGAGTAAAACACTACGCCTGCTTGGCCTGACACTCTCAGCAGACCTCAAGTGGAATGACTACGTCGAATCCATTGCTAAATCCACTGCTATGAAAGTCGGCTCTCTGTGCAGGGCCCGGAAATTCCTTCCGTCTGAATCTATCCTGCACATATATAAATCTACCATCCGCCCGTGTATTGAATACTGCTGCCACATCTGGTCGGGTGCCCCTGCTATTCTCCTCTGGCTTCTTGACAAAATACAGCAGAGAATCTGTAATGTGATCAATATCGACTTAGCTGACCGCCTGCAGTCACTCTCTCACCGGCGTGACATGGCTTCCCTGTGCCTCTTCTATAAGTACTTTCACGGCTTCTGCTTGGATGAACTTAAATCACTGGTGCTCCCTAGGTGTGAATTTGCACGAGATACTAGATTGGCAACTAGGTCCCACCCCTTTTCAGTGAAACCGATGAAATGTAACCGCAATTTCTACTCCAACAGCTTCTTTTCTTGTACTTCCTGCGTGTGGAATTCCCTTCCGCATGATTGCTTCCCCGACAGCTACAACCTCCAGGAGTTTAAATGTAAGGTCATTAGACACCTCCTAACACACTAACTTGCACCCATTCCCTCCAATGCTCTCCCTACGTACATCCTAACTGTTCTATCACCATCGCTCTGACATTTCCTATACCCAATCGCTCTATGTAACCCCCTGCGCTATAGTGGCAGTGGACTGCCTTGCTTGGGGTGATATGATTAAAAAAAAAAATATGCAAATTAGGTGTTAACCCCTATAAAAATAGGTTTTGGGAAGAGAGTAGTCAGTTGTTAAAAGGATTTGCTGAAATTATCAACTCCAGCTTTGATTCAAGGATTTATATCTCGCTGAAAGAATCTTTAAGAAAAGTTGCCGACCAACTAAAACCTGAAAGAGAACCACATGAAACTATATGCGTAAATATATATTTTTGACTCTTTAATTGACCAAACTAATAATTATACTTTATAAACATTTAAGGATTTCCAAAAAGTATAGCACTTAAACTTCTTCACTGTCTTAACTGGGTAAAGATATTTGACCCTTCCTTCCCCTTTGTAACACTTTGCCTGCAGGTAGTAAACTGTGTTTTTCTTTTTGAATGCAAAAACTGTATATTTGTAAATATTTGTATTTAATGTTTTGGTAAATTAAATATTTCTATGTGATTTTTAACTCTGAGTTTTGGTCAATCCATTTTTTTTCTTTTGTTACACATAACACGTAACAAAATTCAGGGGTCGTAACACGTAA
Organism: Ascarosepion bandense; assembly: GCA_037127315.1. Classification (NCBI taxonomy): domain Eukaryota; kingdom Metazoa; phylum Mollusca; class Cephalopoda; order Sepiida; family Sepiidae; genus Ascarosepion; species Ascarosepion bandense. The sequence continues at coordinate 1,948,489 of JBBBDQ010000496.1, forward strand.
CAGTGAGTATTGGGGTGCTCAATATCATCTCTTTCTGCATGAAATGAGTCAGATGTTTGATCTGATGACATGACCACAGCCACTGCATGGTAGTGTAGATGGAGGTGGGTTCAGGGGATGGAAATGTCTAGGTTTTGGGGCTCTCTTCATTTCTTTTATTTGTTTTCTTGAGTTTTCGAAAAATGTTGTTCATAATGGTTTCTAGACTCACCATCTTTGTCAAATTTATGAAATAGTAGAAGCCATTTCACCAGAATATTGGGCAAATTGGCTGACCCATTTAAGTCATAATGGTTTCTAGACTCACCATCTTTGTCAAATTTATGAAATAGTAGAAGCCATTTCACCAGAATATTGGGCAAATTGGCTGACCCATTTAAGTCATAATGGTTTCTAGACTCACCATCTTTGTCAAATTTATGAAATAGTAGAAGCCATTTCGCTAGAATATTGGGCAAATTGGCTGACCCATTTAAGTCATAATGGTTTCTAGACTCACCATCTTTGTCAAATTTATGAAATAGTAGAAGCCATTTCACTAGAATATTGGGCAAATTGGCTGACCCATTTAAGTCATAATGGTTTCTAGACTCACCATCTTTGTCAAATTTATGAAATAGTAGAAGCCATTTCACTAGAATACTGGGCAAATTGGCTGACCCATTTAAGTCATAATGGTTTCTAGACTCACCATCTTTGTCAAATTTATGAAATAGTAGAAGCCATTTCACTAGAATATTGGGCAAATTGGCTGACCCATTTAAGTCATAATGGTTTCTAGACTCACCATCTTTGTCAAATTTATGAAATAGTAGAAGCCATTTCACCAGAATATTGGGCAAATTGGCTGACCCATTTAAGTCATAATGGTTTCTAGACTCACCATCTTTGTCAAATTTATGAAATAGTAGAAGCCATTTCACTAGAATATTGGGCTAAGTTGCTGATCCAATTAAGTCCATTTTGTAAATTTGACAAAGATGGGGAGTCTAGAAACCATAGAAATATTTCCAACAACGGCCAAAACAAAAATGCACAGCACATGTAAAAGAGAATATAATAAAGCTATTAACTTTTCACACAATCAAAACAACCAAATGCAACCATCACTTATACTCTAGCAGCTTCTTTTTTTGCACCTCCTGCCTGTGGAACTCCATTCCATATACTTGCTTCCCTGATTGCAACAATCTCCATGAATTTACTGCAATGTTAATTGCCATCTCTTATCCCCTTGACTTCTCTTATCCCCTTGCCATCTCTTATCCCCTTGACTTCTCTTATCCCCTTGACTTCTCTTATCCCCTTGCCATCTCTTATCCCCTTGACTTCTCTTATCCCCTTGACTTCTCTTATCCCCTTGCCATCTCTTATCCCCTTGACTTCTCTTATCCCCTTGCCATCTCTTATCCCCTTGACTTCTCTTATCCCCTTGACTTCTCTTATCCCCTTGCCATCTCTTATCCCCTTGACTTCTCTTATCCCCTTGCCATCTCTTATCCCCTTGACTTCTCTTATCCCCTTGCCATCTCTTATCCCCTTGACTTCTCTTATCCCCTTGACTTCTCTTATCCCCTTGCCATCTCTTATCCCCTTGACTTCTCCCCTTGATCCCCTTGACTTCTCTTATCCCCTTGACTTCTCTTATCCCCTTGCCATCTCTTATCCCCTTGACTTCTCTTATCCCCTTGCCATCTCTTATCCCCTTGACTTCTCTTATCCCCTTGACTTCTCTTATCCCCTTGACTTCTCTTATCCTTTTCTCCAAAACCCACTGAATCATCTTGTTCTCGTTTTTTCATTCTACTCTCATGCAACTCTCTTCACATCAGTATTCCCATCCTTCTCTTGCCCATTTGCTGACACCCCCGTAACCAGTTGCTTTTTGATTCTTCTTTCTCTGCACTCTCCTAATCCCATCCACACCAGTGGCAGTACTACCTTAATTGGGTGAAATGATTAAAAAAAAAAATGCTGAACTTTGGTGCCCTTACAAATCAGTCAGTTAAGTACCATATATCATACATGTTTGAGTGCTCAGGTCTCTCTTAATCCATGACTGACTAGGCAAAAGATATTCCTGCAGTAGGCTGTCATTTCTTTCTGCAGTAGACTGGTTGCCAACCAAGGCTATAGAACCCAATCTGACATGCTATTCAGCCCATTCTGCTGTCCAGTTTTCCATTATGTCACAATGCACATCCATTAAAATTTAAATTTTTAAAATTTTCACAAGGTGAAAAATGTAAAATATCAAGTTTATTACAAAATACATCTTAATACAAGCTAAAGAAACATTCATTCAGTCAATCAGTTGAGTGCCATATGTGATACACGCTTGGGCGATCATGTCTCAAAAGAGACATGACTAACTGGGCAGAAGATTATCCCACAGTAGATTGCTTTCTGCGGTAGACTGGTTGCCGACCAAGGCTATAGAACCCAGTCTGTCCTGTTATTTAACCAATAACTGGAAGGAATAGGCGGATTAATACCTTTCCCACGGGTATTTGTGCATAAGTGAATGCAATGAATTCAGCTGGAATTTGAACTCAGCTCCCCGATTTCTCGTTCCGAGCCGATATCCAATGCACCACAATGCACATCCATTCATTATCCTAACTAAAACATTTTTCTAGCCTTTAGACTTACAAATCATTTCATGGCGCTTTCTACGCATATCATTTTTAAAAGATCATTTTCTATTAACAAAGAATTTTATCCGTCTTGAGTCATAGCCAACCACAAGTATGTTTTTATAGACTTTAATTTTGGAAGATCCCAACACATGACATGGCAACATGATGGTCCCCTAGGCTTTAATGATGTCCTGGGTGATTGTCTGAATTGCTAGTGGCATGAGCTGGCTCTGGCTGCAGCATTTCTCTGAAAGTTCATCACCAGTTTGTGGTCCTGGGCATGACCGTAAACTGCATCCGGCAACAAGGCCTCTGATTGGGAGGTTGTGTGGAGTGTGGAACCACCTCTTAATTGCTGTTGTTCCCAGGTCCACCCTGACCCGGTGTGATAGCACCTGTTAGGTTCCCAGCTATGGGTAAATAGTTACCCCCACCAAACTTGGGTCAAAACACTATGAAAGTATAAAAATACACTTTTATAGAAAAATATACATAAAAATAGACTTTTATAGAAAAATATACATTTTTGAAGGAAAAATATTACCAACAATATATTTTTGAAGAAAAAATTATTACCATAACACATTTTTGAAGGAAAAAATGATTCCCAGCAAAACATTTCTGAATACAAAACTAGAAGACATTTTCAGTTTTTTAAAATAAAAAAGAATAAAAACAAAAGATTTTCATTTAAAATCTGACTAAATTAACCTTCTTACTGTAACCGAACTTTAAAAAAAATACCTTAAAACCCCACCTTTTTGGCATTAAATAACCCACAGATATGCCATTAAATAAAACTCAAAACTCAAATCATCACCAGTTTGTTTGTCTTTAAGGTGTTTCAAGTAAAGTTATTGTCAGAACCCTATGTAACCAATCTTTTTAATTTCACTTCTGTACTTTGCCTCATCACCTCACCAAGAAATATGTCCACTACAGTTTGAATCCATCCAATTTGTTCTTTTTAGCAAATCTTAATTGATACAGATTTGTAAAGAAAAAAAATACAAGTCAAATAGTAAGGCAGACCAGCCTCTCTTGCCTTGTAAGGCTCACTGCCAAATCACATTGTAACATCAGTACCTGTATAATCACCAAAGTTAAGCAGCACCAAGTGCTGATCAGTACCCAGATGAGTGACCACTTGGAAATACCAGGTATCGTAAGCTTGTATACGTGGGTGGTGTAATGGATAATGGCTCGGAATTGTTAAACAAACTGTTTGTTATATTCACTTACATGCAAATAATCCTTGGGAAAAGTCTGACTTCACCTCTTCTCCCCACCAGATATGGGTTAATTAGTAAAACTTGCATCATTAAATCATTATCTAAAAAAAAATCTTACAGCCTAAAAATATTTTCTGGTTTTACATAATCTGCAAAGGGTTGGTAAGCTCTATAAAAATAAACAAATATGCAACAATTTATTGCCTTGACGTTACAACCAGTCTAGGAGAAGGAAAACTCTGAATTTAAAAACAGCTTGAAGAATAGTGGGTAATGTCTTGCTGACCTAGACACACCACTACTGCTTAGCCTGCAGTACATGCAGTGCACTCACAGCCCTTTGCAGGATTCTTCATGTGATATTGAAGCGTAGGGATGGTGGTTAATTTTTCTTTTATTCAGCCTTGTGTCAGACTTAACCAAACTCCCTACAGCTTACAGGATTTTATGCAGAATTATCATCAGAAGGTTTTCATCGTTATCAGAAGGTTGATTGTCGGTTGGAATGTGTGGATTAGTGTAGAAGAGTGGAATAATAAAATATACATTTTCAATGTTAAAATAGAAATTTATTAAAAGGAGGAATAACATAAGTTGCAGAAGTTAATGTTCCATTAGAAACATTATTAAGAGGTTAAGGGTAGAGTTCGTACAAAATGTTCTAGTGGTAATTGTTGTTTGAAATAGTTAAGGAGAAAGTGAAAGAGGACAATGTCCGGGTCGCTTGAAGTTATATTTTAGATGTGTGTTTCTATTTGCTGCTCCCATCTCTGACTCTTGACTGTATTTACTAGCCTTCCCACGCAAGGCTGGATGTGACACATGGTCATTTTATAGTGGGTATTCCCGGCCATATAGCCGGGCCAAAAAATGTCTGTCTATTTTTCCCCAGTCGTGGTTCTACCCTTCGGCGGAACCACGACTGGGTTAATGCTCTCTGCTCGGAAGCAGAGAGCGCCCTCTACCCGAAGACAGAGGGCTGACAGTGTCGTAGAGTCGTCAGTCTAGTGACGCCGTACGACTCTTGACTGACGCTGAGGTCATTTATATAGTCTTTTTGAATTTAGCACTGGATCGCCAAGTCCTTCGAAGTCGTGCAAGTCGCTCCCATTGGTCAAAAATCATTTTAATACCTACTTGCGAAATCTGGTTTCGACTGACTTTTCGTTAAGCACATAGTCAATCCTTTTTTTATTTGGGAAAACCAGGATTTCACACGTCGTTGTGAATTTTTGTAAAAGTGAAGAAAAAGGTTGATTTTTAAATTAATTTCTTATCCGCTACAATATCCATTGTTGTTTCATTCAGTTGTCACTGTGCAGTCACATCAATCACTAACTTCGCTTTTAAAAGGACTTTCTTCTTTTCTTTTTTTTATACAGACATTAAAAAGAAAGAAAAAAATGTTGAAATCAGAAATCACGAAAAAATGTGATAGACAGCAGTTAATTCATTACATTTTCAATGAAACGTGTGAGTTCTGTTGGCTATTGTCTCTGCTGATTTGTTATCGTCACAAAGGAAAACTTATGACTTTTATTTTGTAGAAAACATTAATTACCCGACAAAGAAGAAAATAAGGACATAGCGTATCTTGTAAGTTGTAAGTATCTGTCTTTAAAGAAACGACGGAATTACAAAATCTAACTGCAAACATTCATCCAGTAACCACGTGTTCGGATTTAGTCGTACTACAAATGTTGTGTTGTGAGTACAATCGCACGTATGCAATCGATTTCTCTCTTCACTCTGTCTTTTTAAGCATCTTTAACACTCGGTATCCCCTAAAATGATCAAATGTAGCCTTTCATAAATATTAATTAATTCAAAACAAAAAAGCACGCAAACCGATTTTGAATTCATGCCAATCATAGAAAAAGTAAAAATTGAAAGCAGTTCGCCTACTTTCTTTCCAATGATTCTAGGACCTAGGTATTCGGATCGTCAATTCCAATAGATTTATTATTCTTTTAGCAAAATTATTATTTAAAAGTCTACATGCATTTTTATTGTCAGAAATGGAACAACTTTTCCTGTTAATGGAATGTAGCTGAAGCTAACTTTTCCTACTAAATCGGCTACAAACATGTGTATACAAATACATGAAGTAACTAAGTTCATTCAAATCACCCAATGAAATCGATTCTTTCAAAAATCTATTGGCAACAGTAGCAACAGAGTTTAGCCAATCAAATTTGTGTTTTCTTCTTTATCCTAGCAACGCCGGATACAGCTAAAAGCTGATTGGTTTGTTTAGTTGTACTTAGCAACTGAGTAGAGGCGAGTGAAACGTGCGAAATATTCTTTTTAAGCATTAAATAATCTGCAGTAAAGTAAATGTAACCAGTTTCTACTACAACTTATACGAGTTTGAAGAAATTTAAGGAAACAAGGTTATCTTGCTACCAGATCATCAATTAAAAACAATCATTTTTTTTGTGCGTATTCCCTATTTATTTCTCCGTATCTTAGTGAGTAAAAAAAGAAAAAAAAAAGAAAGAAAAAAAAAAGCAAACGTAATCTACTTCTTAAAGGTACGTGTTTTTTTTTTAGTTTTTTTTTTTTTTTTGCACGATTCTCCCCACGACTTTTTAGAATGTTTAAATGCAAATAATTTCATTTTGCGTTAATGACGATTTCTATTATTAATTTCAAACTGTGTGTAATTAAAGCATTAAGTGGGGGGGGGGGGGAGTCGAACTTTCTTTAATCTTTGAGAATCTTTTAGTGACCCGATTACTACTCGCACCCTTGTATCCCAGCTGTTTTATTGTTTTTAAATTTTTTTTTTTTTTCGTATGATTATCGTAGGGATAATGTCCGACGGATTAATTCTACCGGCTGTCAGTGTGGTTGGTCATGGAAGGGCTCTTCAGAAGCAACAAACTGAACAAAGGTGAGCATCTTTTTATTTTTTTCATTTAAAATTAAAAATATTTCATTTTATTCTGAGTGGTGGCAAGTTTTCCATCATTTCCATCATACCCGCTTGATCGCAATAAAAGGGAAATATTAATAAAATTTAATGGCGACATTAGTTATTTTATTAAAATAAATCATTTAAAAAAAAATGAGAATATATTTATCATCCCCACCCATCATGATGGTAGATACGACAAAGACAAAACATTGCAATTAACAATACATAGTGGCAATTGTCATAAATTCATATTGTCAACATTTTCTTAATTGAGGTGCCGCCTCAGTTGTCGAGGACTAACTCTCTAAACTTAGCCCTTTAACTGTGATAGTGTTTATTGTGGGAACTCCCCTCAACAGGCTCCTGTAGTGCCTTAATAAACATACTAAACACAGTATCAACAGAAATCATTAATAAACAGACTATCAGCAGCAGCCCTGAGGTTATAAAAACAAGTAAACCTAGCTCTCTCTTCCTGTTTTCCCCCCTTTCGTAGTGTGTTCCATCGACTTTTCATACTGAAGCAAAAAAGGCTTTGGACACTTCACACACAAACACACGTACACAAGCAAATCCCACTCAAATACATTCATTAAAAATTTTCTTAGTGTTTTTTTTTTCAATTTTTTTTTTTATAATCATTTCACCCCAAACAAGGCAGTACTGCCACTGCCGCGCAAGAGGTTACATAAGAGGAGAGTGTTGAGAAAGAGGGACAAGTTACAGGATGTGTCAGAAAATGTGTAAGAGAAGGATGAGAACACTGCTGTGAAGAGAGCTGCATGAGAATAGAGTGGAAAGGGAAAAGAACATGATACTAGGGTTGTCGGGGAAAGGATGCAAGTCAAGGAGATCGGAGATGGTAATTGACATTACATTTAAATTCTTGTAGATTGTAGCTGTCACTGAAGTATATCATTTCGCTATGGACTTCTTGAAATTCTGTAACTTTCATCAATCATTCAACCATTGACTTTCTAAACTTCATTAATTGTTCAACTATTTGCTAACTTTTCTATTGTTTCAAATTTAGCATTACAGGTGTATCTCAGGTATATCTCACCTTACATCAGTAATTTGTTCCAAGAGAGGTGACTTAAGTTGAAAAACAAATTAAGTCAAATTTACTTGTCTTTGAATTTATAGTGGGGGTATCTATTCTTTTCCCATTTGTAGTGGGAGTTCGTTCCAGTGAAGGATTTTTAAAATTTTTTTAATTTTTTTTTTTTAATCGTATCACCCCGAGCAAGATGGTAACACCACTGATGTGCAGGGGGCTACGTAATAGTGAAAAGATTGGAAAAGAGAAAGCCAGAAACCACATCCTAAACAGGAAACAAGTGATGAGCCTCTTCACCTGTTCAATAGACGTGGGTGGACTGTGAACCGGGCGATAGATAGATCTATCTACTCCAATTGAAAAAAAAAAGTGAGAAGATTGGAAAAGAGAAAACCGGAAACCGCATCCTAAACAGGAAACAAGGGATGAGCCTCTTCACCTGTGCAATAGACGTGGGTAGTCGTATATTGTTGAAAATTAACGGAATTTTGGCTTTGTTGTAGATAGCCCACTATAAGTCATAAAATGATTATAAAATCAAGAAAAGCAAATTAAGTTGAAAAATAACATTTTATATATACACATATCAATTAATGTTTTTACAATTGAAGTAATACTTGAAATATAGGTCCAACAGAGGTTGAAATGTTCATGGCAATAAAATGCTGAAAGAGAATTAATGCTTAGGAATGTGGGGAGTGCTATGAGTAAGGAATGTCTTTGATGTAGTTGCTCCTTAGGTCAGTAAGTAGTTTTGAGGCAGGGAAGAAGGAAAGAGGTAAGGGAGGCGAGCGTAGTAAGCCACTTGACTTGGGTCAAGGGAGATACTAATTACTCTCTTCTCCTCGAGTCGGTCTGCCTGTAGATGCTTTTTGTATCCGCTTTTTATATCTTCTTTTTGGATCACAGCAGATCACTTGGGATTTCACACTTGTATTTGATTCTGGGCTTCCCATTGGCTGATAAATAAAATTTGCGTAGGCTTGCGAACTGGAAATTTAATATTTGATTAATTTTTAGTTTTCAACCGGAACATCTGCGCGGAGCCGGCGGCACACGGACAACTTTTGGTCATTTGCTTTTTGGTCGTAAAAGCGCTAACATCCGGTCCATTGCTTTTGCTAAGTATCATCACAAATTTAATTGTCTCTAGGCTAAACCAGAAAAAGCATTACCAGTTCTGTATTTTTGTTTATAAATGCATTTTTAATAATTTATGATCAATAAGAAGCTTAGAATTTTAAGCTTATAAAAATTACATTTTAGGTTTTAATATGGTACAAAAAAAATCTAAATTTATGAATAGATGTACATATATACTTGTAAATGCTGATGTTTACAATTTGGCAATCTTTACAGTACATTGCAGACTCTTTATTTGTGAATGTGATTTGCTCTGAGACATTATAAAATAAAATCATTTTGTAAGGTTAATTAGCAAAGTTATTAAATGTATTTTGCAATAGTATATATTTTAATATGATTTTATCTATTTTATTCTTATTTACTGTATAGTAACATGATTTGGTATGCTTTTAATGCTTGTTTAGTAATATTATGATTTCAGTATTTGTGTCAGACAGACATAAAGCTAAATAAAATTAATTAACCCTGGAACATTAACCATCAATTAAAGTTACACCACTACTAACTATGGGTATACTATACTTAATTTTGAAAATATCAAAAAAATATTAAATATAAAATTTTATATGCAGGTACTTCAAAATTTGTACTTTGAGTTAACATTAATAGGAACTGAAAAACATTATTTAAGTAAGAAAATCAGCTACTGAAAATTTAATTAAATTTTAATCAAAATGGCGTCATTTGTGCTGGGTCCGGATGTGCGTTGTGGTACAGTGGATATCGGCTCGGAACGAGAAACCGGGGAGCCGAGTTCGAATTCCAGTTGAATCCATTGTATTCACTTACGTGCAAATACCCTTGGGAAAGGTATTAATCCGTCTCTTCCTTCCAGTTATGGGTTAAATAGCAGGACAGATTGGATTCTATAGCCTTGGTCGGCAACCAGTCTACCGCAGAAAGCAATGGCAACCTACTGCGGGATAATCTTCTGCCCAGTCAGAAATGTCTCTTTCGAGACATGATCACCCAAGCGTTTATCACGTATGGCACTTTAACTGACTGACTATATACCCATGATTAGTGTTCTTGGATTAAACTTGATTTTTATTTTTCCATATATTTTTTGGACAAATGACATATAATTCAGAATGACTTAACTCAAAATGACATAACCTAAGGTATACCTGTACTTGAATCAAATTTTATTGCTTTCCAGAGATCCTCTTTGCTTGAATATTCCATTCTCACTGACATCTCTTTTAATGTCAGATGACAAGTTTCCTATTCGAAACTGTTCTAGTAATTTTATGCTTTTGAACCTTTTTGGGCAAAGTTGGCAATCGTTAACTGTGTAGAATATGAAGGAGCATTGTGTTAAATTGCTTAAAGCCACTATAGTTTTAATCAATAACACTAAAAACTTAATGTCTTCTCTGAAAACTTATTATAAATCTACATCTATTTTGAATCAACATCAAATATGGAGGGACTTATACAAAGGATAGTACAAATATTACTTTCCCTGTTTTGTCTTCCATGTCATGTTGGATAACTATTTCTATAATAGTCTTAATTTCTCACATGTCTATATAGTTCATTTATCAGTAAACTAGCAGTATAGCCCGGTGTTGCTCGGGTGTAATGAAAGCTTTAAAACTAATCCATGGTCCATGAGCTCAGACTCTTTGGACGTTGGCACGAAAGACTAAAAAGCAATAGTTGTTTCCAGTTAAAGTGAAACCGTAGACTGAAAGAAAAATGAATGGATGTAAGTCAAATTTTGATTTCCTGGTATCGATATCAAATAAGTTTTTTCATCCTAAACTGAATTTTGAAGGCTAAATAAGTCCTCTGAGTAAATGGTATAATGGCTGAGACTAAGAACTATAATTATACCTACTTAGAGCCAAACCCAAAACAAAAACTAAAATAAAAGGGCTGAAAAAAGTACAGATATACAGACAGATGAACACACACACAAACATCTTGCCTTTTATATATATATATATATATATATATATATATATATATATATATTATCAATTTTCTGCACTACTGTAAGAATTGCAACCTTGAAACTTCTAAATATCGTTTCTTATGTCTTTGTCTACGAGTGTATCAAATTTGATTAAAAATCGGACCACTCCTTCTATAACCCGATTTTTTTGATTATCAATTTTCTATATTTATTGGGGGTACCTCAACACAAAACCTAGCTAAGAACACTCCCAGATGCTGATAGTACAACTGTGTAAATTTTCAAGAAAATTGGTTCAGCCGTTTTGGTAACGGACACACACAGACACAGACACACACACACACACAGACAAAGTTCCATTTATAAATAAGTTTAGATTAAATTTAGATTAGATATTACTCCTGAAAAAACAGTTTTCATGTATTTCTTCACTAAGATGAACATTTTTTTTATGACGTTTACTTAAAGATGTTAGAGCATTACTTAAATTGACTGGTTTGTTCATAGAAAATGGGTAGAAGTTTTTTGGGAATAATTTTTGTAGATTATCATTCATTAAATCTTCCTTAAGCTATGATTTTCCATGATCATCTTAGTGAAGAAGTACATGAAAACTGATTTCACAATAGTAATTTCCATCAATAAACAGACATAATGGTTGTGTAAAAAGTCTGGTCCTTTATAGAAATAGTTAACCAACATGACATGGAAGATAATACAGGTGTTGTACTGCAGCTCAGACCAGACATCAGGTTTGTTGGCAGGGTGTAGCTTCTTCCAGTTAAATGCTTGTGGCGTAAAAATTAATCTTCAGGCCAGATTGTTACCCACAAATGAAAGACATGACAATCTCTAGCAGAAAACCAGTAAATCGGCACTCTGTGTGCCTCTTTCTGATATAATCAGTTTTATAGATAACAATTTTCTTTGTCTTGTCATTTTTCCCCAAAAAATTATCAATCTTCCTTCCATGACTTTCTTTCTGTCTGAGCTTCTTGCTCTGTACTTTGAAGTTGACTTCACTTACCGATAATCATTGGTTGAAAGTAACTGTTCTGAATCCATTTTTGCAACTGATCCAGTTGTTTTCACTTTAATAATATCTCTGCTGACTGATGCTGCTACATAAGGAAGGTAATATTTTGGTCTATCATGGTAGCCAATAAAATTATAAGTCCCTCTTGAAAATCAATATATGGAATTTCAAACTGAAACTTTTATTTAATCTTCAGTAGCTTAATGGTTAAAACATTGGTTCATGAATTTGATGATATAATAATAGCTCAATCACTGAGGTCGGCAGTATATAGTTGAACTCAGTGGGAACTGAGTGAACATGAATTGAGAATTACTAAATAAAGAACAAAACAGTAACCCTCTACCTGGAGAGGCACTTGGGCTTTGTATTAGGTGAACAACAGTAAATATATTGTGACTGTAATAATTTTATGAATTTAACATAGTAATTGTGAGTTCCAATCTTTGGCTGGGCAGTATGTACTTTGACTCAGTGTAAACTGGGCAAGCAATAATTCTAAATAAGAACTACATGATATATACCTGAACATGTGCAATGATATGGGAACAATCTATGCCCATAGATTTAATAAAGTGTTCAGTTTGAAATTCCTGAAGGTTACCTGGATTGACAAGCAACTGATAATGATTGGAGAGCACAATGGCCAAAATATTATGATAGCAACATAAACCATAGTCTACATGTAAATTGGCTTTTTAATTTAATATTTCAAAATAAAGCATTTTTTTAAAGAACATTCATGACTATCTTCTCTCTTTTAATAAAGACCATTATGTACTTATTTATATATATATATATATATATATATATATATATATATATATAGTGGACTCTTTTATCGTAAACAATACATGAGGGTCAGCAGATGATGGTGCGCTTCATTTTACACTTATGCATGGGATTTCTGCCCTGCATGCACTTATGTTGAACTGTTAGACATTCAGCTGCCAATAAAGTTGCACTAAGATTTTTTTAAAGTGGTCAATTGCTTATGCAGTGCAAAGCACACTCTCTTCATCAAAAGCAACATAGTCTATACAAGGGCACTGTTTGCCATGCGTTAGGTGTTTGTGATGAACACATGTTATATTATTACAGAGTTTGAACTCCCCAGGCCCTTAAATACATTGGGTTGTGCATCGTGGTGATAGCAATAAAAGGAAAATATCAATATACATAAAGGGTTTTGATATCAGAATCTGCTGTCTGTGATATGAGGGCTGGTGGTTTGCGATTATCCTCCGCTGAGTACATATATATATATAAGTGGATGTGTTTAGCCACACTGATGAGCTGTGATACAGCAAAACAGGTTTGTATATTGATGACTACCATCTTAACTGCATAGTATAAGCTTTGCCAGGGTTATATACAGTTTTGAATTTAGAGTTTTGCTTCTACTAGAAAAGAATCGACAGTAGTCGGGGTCATTGAGTCAATGCAAATGATCCTTTCCTTAGCTGGATAGTATATGCTTTGCCAGGCTTATATACAGTTTTGAATTCAGAGATTTTCTCATCCTAGACTGTTTGCTACAAAGATATAGAACCCAGATTTTTCTGCTATTTATGTGTAGCTAGTGGGGAAGAGATGGATTCATTCTTTTCCCATGGCTATTAGTATGTAAGTGAATGTAATGAACTTTGCTGGAATTCCCAAAATGTGAATATTGAAAATTGTGTTTTTTTTTTTTACTGTCAAATTCTGATCAACTAATGCCATACAATGTTGGAATGAGAGCAAGGACAGCCCAAAGAACTTTAAAAATATATCAAACATCACAGTCATTCAATTTGCAATATTCTGTTTTCATCTGTGAAATGAGAATCCACACAGAGTTGATTCATTCTACATTTTCAGCTCAGTGAGTCATCATTTACATCCTGAGTTAGTCAGAAATATACTTGCCTTTGGGAATCACAAAAGTTTGGTGGCCAAACCCGACCCAAAGGAGGGCACCTGAAACTTTGGCCAAGGTCCATGGCAACAAGCCGTGACTGTCAGACCACTGTTTGGCTCTGAGTTAGCTGGGGTCATTGTTGAGAGCTTGCTTTCCTGCCAGAGTGACACAGTGTTGCTGATGTTCACTTAAATTGATTGCATTTGTTCATATTTTATTGTTCAAAGCAGTGGTGTGGGGCAGCATTTTTGCTGCCATTTTCTCTGGGGCATTTCCTTTATCACTGAGCAGAGAGAAAATATTTCGTTTTGAAGAATTAACTGAAGCTGCAAAATAATTTAATAAAGTGCTCTCTTTGTCATCATGAACTTCCACTCATATAACAATAGTTTTTGCATTTTTGAAAGCATTCTTTTAAGTATTCTTCTTTTGCATTTGTCTCTTGTAAGCAACATGATTTATGAAAGTACAATATTTCAGATGTATGAGTACGTCTTGAAGGCTATCACAATGGGTTTAGTAAAATAAAGGAAGGTAAAGAAGGTTTTGGGTATTACCTATTTATTCATTAATATTTCAAGATCAAAATCTCATCTTTAGAATGGTTGGAGAGCTTGTTTTCATGCCCGTCTGCTTGTGGACCGTGCCTTTCAACGAATGATCATCCTTCGCTGCTACTTCTGTCGTTTATTGTAGTGAGTGTGTGTGTTTATTTAAGATTGTTAAAGCAATACATATTACAGTAAATGTAGCAGCTATTGTTTTTGAAGTCTTTAATATTAAAATGTGTGTTTGTGTTTTATAGTGGAATGGATATTGGCTTGAAATAAGAAATCAGAGATCCGAGTTCAAATTCCAGTCAAATTCATTTCATTCACTTGCATACAAATATTCTTGGGAAATGTAATAACCTGTCTTTTCTCCCTCCAGCTATGGGTTGAATAGCAGAACAGATTAGATTCTACAGCCTTGGTTGGCAACCAGTCTACCACAGAAAGTAATGGCAACCTACTGTTGAAAAATCTTCTACTTAGTCAGTCATGTCTCAAAAGAGATATGATCATCCAAGCGTGTATCGCATATGGGAATTAACTGACTGAATATTAGCATGTATATCATGTGTCCCATGACTCCACGGATATGTAGGACACCACAGTGCTGCAGCTGTGCCACAGTGGTGTCTCTTAGGCAAGATAGCCTAATGGAGACTAATCCTCTCTGGTCAGGTTTTGAATTCAAATTTTTTTTTTCTCCTAGACTGGTTGCCACCCAAAGCTATAGGACCCAGCCTGTCTTACTATTTATCCATAGATGAGAAGAGATGGATTCATACCTTTCCCAAGGAAATAAACATGTAAGTGAATGTAATGGATTCAACTGGAATTCAAACTTGGCTCTTTGATTCCTCAATCCGAGCCTCTATATATAAATATGTGTTGCGACGCAATGGATATTGGCTTGGAATGAGAAATCGGAGAGCTGAGTTCAAATTCCAGTTAAATTTGTTCTATTTATTTCTGTGCAAATACCCTTGAAAAGGGTATTAATCCATCTCTTCTTCCTCCAGCTATGGGTTGAACAGCAAGACAGATTGGGTTCTATAGCCTTGAATGGCAACCAGTCCACTGCAGAAAGAAATGGCAACCTACTGCAAGAAAATCTTCTGCCTTATCAGTCATGGATCAAAAGAGACATGATTGTCCAAGCATGTATCACTCATGGTACTTAACTAACTGATATATAAATGAATACATAAACATGTTTTTATTTTGAAATTATACAGAAACTTACAAAATTGTTCTTAATTGACATATTTATTTAAATTTCTTTCTTTCAACATTATTTTCAATGAATACTCGTATTTGAGGGGAAAGTCTGTTTTTCCTAAAAAATTCTTCTGGAAGATAGATATTTTGTAAACAGTCAGTCAGTTAGAGTGCCATACGTGAAACATGCTTGGGCGATCATGTCTTCAAAGAGACATGACTGACTGGGCAGAAGATTATCCCGCAGTGGGTTGCCATTGCTTTCTGCGGTAGACTGGCTGCCAGCCAAGGCTATAGAACCCAATCTGTCCTATTATTTAACCCATAACTGGAAGGAAGAGATGGATTAATACCTTTCCCAAGGGTATTTGCGTGTAAGTGAATGCAATGAATTCAACTGGAATTCTAACTCGGCTCCCTGATTTCTCATTCTGAGCCGATATCCACTGCACCACAACGCACATCTGCACATTCTAAACAAGATTTTTTAAAACATCTAGGTCAGTGGAAAATTAAAATGTACTGTTTAATTATGGAAAAAAAAAAACAGACTTCCACTCAAATATGAGCATCCATTAAAAATAATGTTCAAATAAATTAAATAAACACGTTTATAAATACATGTATTAAAGAATGAATTGATACCTCTGGCATAGTTATTAGATTGGTAAATTTTCATTTTAGGTGCCAACGGCTTTTCCCCCTTCAAATTTTCAAATTTATCCAAAATAGCATCATTTCTGTGCAAATGAATATGCTGAACTAAAATCAAAAATTAGTTATTGAAGAAGCTTACCATTTTTGCTTTGAAAGTCCATAAAAAAACGAACTATATCTCGCACTTTTTCTCTCCCATAACTCTCACGAAGTCATGAAATTAACTGCAGAATGACGTTCTATGTAGGCAGTAATTTTGGTCGAATTTCATCCTTTACTGAAACTTCCAGCGATGTACTTCCTGTTTTGAGAGCAATAAGCGTAGAAATACAATAGTGCATTACGTTAATTCCCGGAAGTACATTGCCGGAAGTATCAGTAAATGAAGAATAATCTGTCAAAATTTGATCACATGTGCCGTTTGTCATTCTGCAGTTAATTACATGATTTTGTGAGTGTTATGGGAGAGAAAAAGTGCAAGATATAGTTCGTTTTTTATGGACATTTAGATAAAAAAAGGTAAGTTTCTTCAATAACTAACACTTGATTTGAGTTCAGCATATACATTTGCACAGAGATAATGCTATTTTGGATAAATTTGGAGGGGAAAGCGATGGGACTTAAAACGAAAATTTACCATTAGATTAATTTTGATCTGAAAATTTCACTGTTTGATCTATTTATAGAAATGTGGGATCAAATGAGAACCCTTATTCCTTTTGTTTTGGGAAACCATATTTTAACCAGGTGTGCCTTGACCATTACTTATGAGACTGAAAAGGCACACCTGGTAAAAAGACAAAAAAAAAACATAATTTCCACTCTTAAAGTGCTTAATAAAAGTGATAATTATTATTAAAATATAAGTATAATCTTTAATTCTTATCTAATGTTCACACTCTTCCCCAATTTTTTTAACAGGAGTAGAGATTCATCCCTTGTTTTCTGTTAAGGACTGGATTTCTGATCCTTTCTAAAGTCTATTTGAACTCTATACTCTTCATCATCATCATCATCATTCTGCGACCTCGGCCGAGATTCAAAATCTTGTCAGTAGCTGAATACTTGATGCTTTGCTAGAGCTACCAAGAAAAAAAAATATGGAACACTTCACGAATTTGCATGTCATCCTGCACAGGGGCCATGCTAATCTTCTCTGTATCATTCCAATTTTAGTATATGTACTGAACTCTGGAATTTTATTCGCTAATTAAATCTTGACCTCTTCATGTCTATAATTAACTGTTATTTTGCCCTTTATTGTGCCAATACAACTCCACACAGTAACATCCTACCTTGAGTGGCCTTTGGGCCTTGTAATGGAGGAACATTAGTTAAAAACAAAGATTAAATAAAGGGTTCAGTTCAGAATTTCCAGTAGGTTACCAGGATTGACGGGTACCTTTCAGATGTATCAAAAATTGAATCTATTTGCCAAGAGCATAAAAATCATTATTAGCAACGAGAAAAAAATCATCAAATGAATTCTTTGTTGAAAATCTGTTATTCCAGATGAAAAATAATTCCAAAACATATTCAAGGCTTCATTCCTGTAAAGTTTTGGCAAGCAGTCAACGGAACATAACAGCCTTCTTTGATTATTATCTTTTAAAATATAAGTAGATTATGATGGACTATCTTCATAGTCAAGACACAAGTGGAAAATGAAAATTTTCACAGAAATTACACTGGTTTTGCTAATCAAATATGTGTCTTTCATCAGAATGATAATGCAAGCCAACACGCAGTTAATCTCTGGAGAAGATCAAATTGTTAGGATGAGAGAGATTAACCTCAGCATCCCTATTCACTGGACTGAATACCTTGAGAGTTTCATTTATCCGCATCATGTGGAAGTTTTTTTTTTTTTTTTCTCATGGCAAATTCCTTTAAAAATAAGGAAAAGATCAATTCAAAATTCTTTTTGTCCAGCATACTTGACTCTTTAAACAAGGAATAAAAAGTATTAGTTTCCTAATGGGCTTCTTTTTTTTTCATTACTAATAATGATGATTAGATTTTTGCATAATGGATTGAATATTTGTTAGAATTAAAGAGTCTCTCAGTTGTCTTTAAAAATACAACATTATTTTCTGAAGAACTTCATAAACTCTCTTTTGCTCTTTCTCTCTTTCTCTCTTATGCACACACACATATGTGCATGCATCTCAGAAGCTTAAAGAAGGATATTGGTTCAAATCCCACAGAAGAAGCAGTGTTGGTAAAAATCAAGTATTCTTTCAGTTTATGGCCATCCTTCCCAGGTTAGATAGAGGGAAAGAGAGACAAGAGAAAGCATGACATACTTGATAGGCTTGAGCATATGGATGGCAGAGAAGGGTAACAGGAGAAAGGGTGTTAAGAGCTACAAGGGATAGGGAGATGTGGAGAGCCATGATCACCTATGTCTTGAAACGACACGGCACATAGAAGAAAAAGAAGCCTCCCTAGACGTAGAAAACTTATTTATTAATGTTCCAGTAAAACATGACGTGGGGGATCAATTTTATATAGTAATCAATATATAAACTGATCTTCCACTTTGTAGCCATGCTAGTTTTTATACATTTGTATTCTAGATTTATGGGCTTGAGCAAATAGATGGCAGAGTAGAGTTTGGGAGGGGCAACAAGAGAAAGGGTGTTAAGAGCGACAAGGGATAGGGAGATGTGGAGAGCCATGATCAGCTACGTCCTGAAGTGACATGGCACATAGAAGAAAAAGAAGCCTCCCTAGACGTAGAAAACTTATTTATTAATGTTCCAGTAAAACATGAAGTGGGGGATCAATTTTATATAGTAATCAATATATAAACTGATCTCCCACTTTGTAGCCATGCTAGTTCCTATACATTTGTATTCTAGATTTATGGGCTTGAGCAAATAGATGGCAGAGTAGAGTTTGGGAGGGGCAACAAGAGAAAGGGTGTTAAGAGCGACAAGGGATAGGAAGATGTGGAAGGTCATGATTGCCTATGTCCTGAAGCGACACAGCACATAGAAAAAGAATCCTTTCAGTCATACCTTTTCATGTGTGCTTTCTTTATTTTCCTCACCATGTCTGTTCAAGACGTAAGTGATCATGGCTCTCCACAATTACTTTTCTTCTGCAAATTGGGAAAGATAGAGAAGCAGTTTCCTGTTACCTTCTCTATAGTTTTTTAGTCAGTTGTCTTTGTCTGGTTGCCCTTCCAAGGCTACAGAGCCCAATTTGGTCTGCTATTGCTATGTAATGTCAGTTCTTCAATCCAGCAGCAAATGCTGAACAATATCATCAAAGATAAAGGAAAGACTTAAAGAAACTGAATATAAAGTGGAGGATTAATTCCATATTACAATCAATATATAAATTGACCCCTCACTTTGTGGTCACATCAGTTTCTATACATTTATATTCCTGAGATTGAAAAGCACAAGGATACATTCCATGAGCTGAGTAGAGTATTAAGAAACAGGACAATTTCGTTAGAAACAAAGAAGCGAGTACTAGATTGCTATGTGACGTCAGTTCTTCAATACGGCAGTGAATGCTGGACAATATCATCAAAGATGAGGAAAAAACTTGAAGCAGCGGAAATGTGGTTTTACAGAAGGATGCTGCGAATATCATGGACCGAACATGTGAGCAATGATGAGGTTTTGAAAAGAATGACATTGAAAAGAAAACTAATAGTGAGCATCAGCAAGAGACAACTGACATTCCTCGGACATGCAAAGAGGAAGGAGGGCTTGGAGAACCTGATACTAACAGACAAGATAGATGGGAAAAGAGACAGGGAAAAGCAGCAGATAACATATTTGAAGGGCCTGATCAGTTGGAGGACAGAACGAGGATTGCACGGTGTAACAGGAGAAAACATATTAAGAGCCACTAGGGATAGGGAGACGTGGAGAACCATGATCGCCTACGTCTTGAAAGGATAGAGCACATAGAAGAAGAAGAAGAATTTAACCCATAACTGGGAATGGAGAAAAAAATGGATTAATGCCTTTCTCAAGGACATTAGCATCAATACAAGAGCTTTGACTGGAATTTGAGCTTGATACCTCTTAAAAAAGGTAGATGAAGAAAGCTGAAAGAAAGAACTACAAATAGACTACAAAAACAAAACAAAAAAAACGAATGTATGGTCATCAGCAAACAGGGTAGCCCAAAATGCCAATTACAGGTTGGGGATACTAAAATCAAGCAAGTACAAAATAGATGTATATCTATAATTGCATCACTTTTTGATCATGAGGCTTGGGTTCAAATCTCACTATGGCTGATAAATGTTGGAAAGATGACTTGATGATGTTATCAGTCTCAGGAGACAGGGGTAGTGATCCAGTGTGTGCTGCCATTGGGAAGTGCCTGAAAACCATCCCATAGGTTAACCCAAGCCTCGTGAAGGAAATTGGGCAGAGAGAATTGTTTGTCAATCATTGTTCTAGCATCAAGTTACAAGTCATCATGACTGAGAGTTTGTTCAAACTGTTGACCCTAATAGAAGATGAACTCTCTCCCAGAAACTGTAACTAAGGTCAGTTCAGCATAGTTGTAGTATAAACCCTCGGTAGGCTGTGGGTCATCATATTTTTTTCTTTTTCATTTCTCTTTGTTTTCAGGCTACATTTTCAATATGATTATTTTTTGATTGTAATAATAAATCTAAACTTATTTATAAATGGAACTCTGTGTCTGTGTCCATTACCTATAGACTCCAAAATGGCTGAACCGATTTTCTTGAAAATGTACACAGTTGTACTATAAGCATCTGCGAGTGTACTTAGCTAGGATTTGTGTCGAAGTACCCTTGATAAATATCAAAAATCGATAATCGAAAAATTTGGGTTATACAAGGAGTGGTCCGATTTTAATCAAATTTGATACACTCATAGACAAAGACAAGAAATAATATTCAGAAGTTTCAAGGTTCTAGTTCTTACAATATTACAGAAAATCGATAATATATATATATGTAAAAGGCAAGATGTTTGTGTGTGCGTCTGTTTATCTGCCTGTATGTCTCTATTTTTTTCAGTGCTTTTATTTTAGTTTTTGCTTCGGATTTGGCTCTAAGTAGGTATAATTGTAGTTCTTAGTCTCAGCCATGATACCATTTACTCAGAGGACTTATTTAGCCTTCAAAATTCAGTTTACGACGAAAAAACTTATTTGATATTGATACCAGGAAATCAAAATTTGACTTACATCCATTCATATTTCTTTCAGTCTACAGTTTCACTTTAACTGGAAACAACTATTGCTTTTTAGTCTTTTTGTGCCAATCTCTAAAGAGTCTGAGCTTCAGGACCATGGATTAGTTTTAAATCTTTCATTACACCCTAGCAATGCTGGTCTATACTGCTAGTTTTTCTATAAAAACAATATTTAGCTATCTTAACCTGTTCAGTGTATTATTACACCTGTCTCTTCCTGGCTATTATTTTTAAGTAGTCAACTGTTCAATGATGGTGATGTCAGGGTGGAGTTGATCATACACATTAGGTCAATGAGAGAGATGGGTGTAAGAGTAAAAATTGACCTGCCTAGTGATGGTTAACCTCGCTTACATGGCAAATAATTGGGACAAATATCGTCTTAATTCAATATTTCTGTTTTAAAATTGATAGCCAAAAAAAAAAAAAAGACAATTACCCAGAATGTTCTACTTTGCAGCATCTCTGCATGAGGCACACCATTTCTCTAAACTAATTCTCTTCAGTTTATCTGTCGTCAGCCTTAGAAATAAATGATTCACAGATTTTTTTTAACTAGCTGTATACCCCGGCGTTGCTCAGGTGTAATGAAAGCTTTAAAACTAATCCATGGTCCTGGAGCTCAGACTCTATGGATGTTGGCACAAAAGACTAAAAGCAATAGTTGTTTCCAGTTAAAGCGAAACTGTAGACTGAAAGAAAAATGAATGGATGTAAGTCAAATTTTGATTTCCTGGTATCAATATCAAATCAGTTTTTTTCATCATAAACTGAATTTTGAAGGCTAAATAAGTCCTCTGAGTAAATGGTATCATGGCTGAGACTAAGAACTACAATTATACCTACTTAGAGCCAAACACGAAGCAAAATCTAAAATAAAAGCGCTGAAAAAAATAGACATACAGGCAGATAAACAGACACACATACAAAATCTTGCCTTTTATATATATATCTATTATTGATTTTCTGCACTATTGTAAGAACTGCAACCTTGAAACTTCTGAATATCATTTCTTATGTCTTTTTCTATGAGTGTATCAAATTTGATTAAAATTGAACCATTCCTTCTATAACCCAATTTTTTCGATTATCGATTTTCAATATTTATCAGGGGAACCTCGACACAAAACCTAGCTAAAAACACTCGCAGATGCTTATAGTACAACTGTGTAAATTTTCAAGAAAATCGGTTCAGCCATTTCGGAGTCTATAGGTAACGGACACACACACACACACACACACACACACACACACACACACACAAAGTTCCATTTATAAATAAGTTTAGATAATTGTTCTTAAGCACAAGAGTAGTATTGCTGACAATTCAGGTACAACAAAAACAAGCTATCTTCTTTTAAAAATGAAAAGATAAAATTTTTTCAACTTAATAAGAAAATTAAAAAAAACGTTTAAATTGCTTAGAATAAGATCTATAGTAGGAGCCAATCTATATCTGTTCATTGCTGTATTTAACTTTGTAATTGTTCCATATTATTATCGGCTATTATCATTGTTAATCTCGTATTGTGTGTTTAAAGGAATCTTCATTCAATCTGTCAGCTTTACTGTTACACTTACAGTTAATATGAAATTCTTGTTCTATTATTTTATTTGTTATTATTGTTTGTGGTGAAGAATTACGTAGAAACAAGCAAGTCAGAGTGGCTTGTATCTGGTGCAAAGGAAAACATGTTCTTTACCTCAAAACATGACACACTCCAGCAACATTTTGTTCCTTGAAAATGGCATGAATCTCTCCTCCTCGTGTTGGATTAGTTAAAAATGTTATATTCTGTAATAATGGTTTTTGAACAGCTCAGCATGGTTCAACCAATTGCAAGTTGTGTGCTGATTGGTAGGAGTGGAGGATGCCATTTGCCTGAGTAACTGAGATCAGAGGGGAGTAGTGAACAACTACATAGAAACAAGCGAGTCAGAGTGGCTTGTATCTGGTGCAAAGGAAAACAATTTCTTTACCTCAAAACATGACACGTCATAGCATTTTGTTCCTTGAAAACGGCATGAATCTCTCCTCCTCATGTTGGATTAGTTAAAAATTTTATATTCTGTAATTGGGAATTTTTTCGTACAGCTAAGCGCGGATTGAACAACAGCAAATTGCATGCTGGAAAGAAGTTACTGAAAGCATCAAAACCATTGTGGCTAGAAAGCAATGTTCTATACCAGAGGTGGTCTACTGGTATAATGTCACGCCTAAAGATAACAAGTTGCCTACTACAACTCCAGTTTCAGACTTTTGCCCATCTTGGGCATGACAATAAAATGTGGGCAGCAGTAAGGCCTCTGATTTGTGCATTTTGAAGAATGTGCACTCACCTTTAAATTGCTGTTGTTCCCAGGTCCACTCTGACCTGGGGTTGTGGCATATGACAGGGTTTCAGTTATAGGCAAATAGCAATTCCCCAAACTGAGGTCAAGCCACTATGAAAATATAATAAACACATTTTTATATAAACATAACAGCAATAGATTTTTAATAGTAAAAACAAAATTTTCAGCCATAGATTTTAATTTTAAAAACAAAATTAACAAATCTCTCTAGAAAATCTAACTTCAGCATTAAATGACCCATAAGGTGTTGATGTGCTGTTAAACAAACAAACAAACAAACAAACAAAATCAGCCTTTTGAATTGTGTCAACTTGGCAAGTAGTTATAATTTATTAAGCTTAGCTTAGTTTTGTTTATGTCCTCAAGTCTGGGGTACCCAATGAGGAGTGAAATATCTATTTTATTTTCTATAATCGTATCACCCCAAGCAAGGCATTTTACTGCCACTGTTGTGCAGGGGGTTACATAGGAGGAAAGTTACGAGCAAGAATGACAGGTTATAGGGGGTGTCAGGAAGTGGGTAAGAGAAGGATGAGAATACTGATGAGAGTGGAGTGGACGGAGAAAGGAGCATGAGAGAGAGGATGCGGGTTAGTGAGATAGGAGATGACTATTGACTTTACATTTAAACTTTTGGAGATTGTAGTTGTCGGGGAAGCAAGTAAACGGAAATGAATTCCACAGGCAGGAAGTGCGAGAAAAGAAGCTGATGGAGTAGAATTTGTATTTACATTTTATTGGTTTCACAGTAAAAGGGTGGGACCTATTTGCTAATCTTGTGGCTCGAGTAAATTTATATATAGAGGCACCAGTGAGCTAAGTTCATCGGAGCAGAAGCCGTGAAAATATTTGTAGAAGTGACACAGGAAAGTCACATTACGACGGTGAGAAAGTGACTATATCCGAGCTGCCAAGTCGGGATCAATTACCTTAGAGATTCTTGTTGGATTTTTTCAAGGACCCCGAGGTGGCAAAGTTTAACTTATGATCAGGAAAAAAACCCAAAAAAAACACATGCCTGAGGTATGTTTTTTTTTTCTTAAAACTGTTACTACTGTATACCCTCTTGATAATTTTTATTGTTTTTTATGATTCTATTTTTAGAATTTTAATAAAACCATAATCTATAAAAACACGTGCTTTCCGTGTCCGCAATCAGTACTGTATCGTCCGCATATCTTATGTTGTTCAGGTTGTGGCCTCCAATAACAAATCCTGGTGTGTCATCTAGGGTCCTCAAAATATTCTCGCTGTATAGGTTGAACAAATCCGGTGAAAAGACACATCCTTGTCTTACGCCTTTTTCTATCTTTGTGTATCTACTGAGGTCGTTACCTGTCCGTATGCAGGCTGTTTGCTGCCAGTAGAGATTCTTGATTATTCTTATGTCTTTGCCGAAAATGTCGAGGTTGCCCAACAATTCCCTTCAATATTGATTATGCGAAAGCATTCGACAAAAAGTTTAACTTATGATCAGCTAAAAAAAAAAAACACATGCCTGAGGTATGTTTTTTTTTCTTAAAACTGTTACTACTGTATACCCTCTTGATAATTTTTATTGTTTTTTATGATTCTATTTTTAGAATTTTAATAAAACCATAATCTATAAAAAAAACCTGCTCTGTAGATATCAGCTTGGTATGAGAAATCAGAGAACTGAGTTTAAATTCCAGTTGAATTTGTTGTATTCCCTTACGCACAAATATATTAAAATTATTATTCTCATCTTTGTTATTAGGAACTATATATAGTACATCCTTTGCAGTTGTGATTAAGAATCCATAAATAAAACCAGCTAAATATAAAGCTGGAGGAATAATGTAAAAGAATTAATAGCGAGACAATGAAATCAGGTATAGCTGATAACGTATAGTGAAAAAAGTGCAGTTACCAATGCCTGTAGAATGTGGTAAGAATATTAACCAGGGAAAAACTCTGGAAAGTCAGGTATCTGAAGGTATCGGCACACACCTTGAGAAAGATGTTAATCCATCTCTTCTCCTTTCACCTGTGGGCTAAATAGCAGGAGAGATTTAGGTCCTTACGTATTATCGGGAGGACCTTTGATTTTTACTTTTTCTGGAAAAATCAGGCTTTCATCACCTCAACGTCAACCACAAGTACAACTTTGTGGATTCGAACACTGGGGCTCATACGCAGACAGTGGAACGCCTATGGGGATCGACAAAGTGGCGAAACAAGAAGCACTGTGGCACTGCACGTCACCATTTGGAGTCGTATTTGGCCGAATTCATGTGGCGGAAGCATGTTGCCTGTACTGATGTCTTTGAGTCACTTTTGGAAGCAATTGCGACGTTCTGGCCTCCGGAATTACAAATGTAATGTTATTTTATCGTTTTAACCGTTTCAATAAATAATTTACTTTAATTTTTGAGTCATTTTTTTAAAGGTCCTCCCGATAATACGTAAGCACCGAGATTTAGTTCTATAGCCTTGATTGGCAACCAGTCTACCTCATAGAGGATAAACGAGTTTTTGTAGGGTCAACACCCCTAACTGCAAAAAAAGTTATATATGCATCTATACTCTAGTGAGAGGGATCTGTTCGTTTTTGTTTTTTTTATAACTTATGAAAACGAAGAGTGAATTTTTTGTGCATTAAAAGCAAAAATGTATAACACGATACAAATTGTTTATTTACAAGTTTGTTAATTTGTAATTTGGTAATTAAACATAAAATGAAATAATTTGTTTTGTTTTTAACTTATAAAAAATATCTCTCAGCTTCATGAGTTTTGGTTTAGTCAAATACTAAAGATAACTTAAATAATATTAATTACTGAGGTTGTATACAGTAATAGAAGTATCAAAAAAAAAAGTCCTTTTGACACACCATTTTTTGGCTTGGTCATAAGTTAAGCATTGCCCACTATTCAGTAGTAATCGTGAACTAGACTAGCTTGTTAACCGTTACCTCATCCCGATGCATGCACTCTCAACAAATAGTTCTAATTTAATAAGCTTAACCTAGTTTAACAAAAGACCTATAATCTGAGCCAACAAGTGAGGATCAAACTCACAACACAGTAGTCATGTTGAACTAGACTAGCTTGTTAACCATTACCTCGTCCCGATGCATGCACTCTCAATAAATAGTTATAATTTAATTAGCTTAACTTAGTTTAACAAAAGACCTATAATCTGAGCCAACAGATGAGGATCAAAGTCACTACTCAGTAGTCATGTTGAACTAGACTAGCTTGTTAACCATTACCTCATCCTGATGCATGCACTCTCAACAAATAGTTCTAATTTATTTAGCTTAACCTAGTTTGACAAAGTGCCCTATTCTGAGCCAACAAGTGAGGATCAAACTCACAACTCAGTAGTCATGTTGAACTAGACTAGCTTGTTAACCGTTTCCTCGTCCCGATGCATGCACTCTCAATAAATAGTTATAATTTAATAAGCTTAACCTAGTTTGACAAAAGGCCTTCAATCTGAGTCAACAAGTGAAAGTCAAACTCACTACTCAGTAGTAATGTTAGCTTGTTAACCGTTACCTCATCCCGATGCATGCACTCTCAACAAATAGTTATAATTTAATTAGCTTAACTTAGTTTAACAAAAGACCTATAATCTGAGCCAACAGATGAGGATCAAAGTCACTACTCAGTAGTCATGTCGAACTAGACTAGCTTGTTAACCATTACATCATCCTGATGCATGCACTCTCAACAAATAGTTCTAATTTATTTAGCTTAACCTAGTTTAACAAAAGACCTATAATCTGAGCCAACAAGTGAGGATCAAACTCACAACACAGTAGTCATGTTGAACTAGACTAGCTTGTTAACCATTACCTCGTCCCGATGCATGCACTCTCAATAAATAGTTCTAATTTAATAAGCTTAATCTAGTTAGACAAAAGGCCTTCAATCTGAGTCAACAAGTGAAAGTCAAACTCACTACTCAGTAGTAATGTTAGCTTGTTAACCGTTACCTCATCCAGATGCATGCACTCTCAACAAATAGTTATAATTTAATTAGCTTAACTTAGTTTAACAAAAGACCTATAATCTGAGCCAACAGATGAGGATCAAAGTCACTACTCAGTAGTCATGTCGAACTAGACTAGCTTGTTAACCATTACCTCATCCTGATGCATGCACTCTCAACAAATAGTTCTAATTTATTTAGCTTAACCTAGTTTAACAAAAGACCTATAATCTGAGCCAACAAGTGAGGATCAAACTCACAACTCAGTAGTCATGTTGAACTAGACTAGCTTGTTAACCGTTACCTCGTCCCGATGCATGCACTCTCAATAAATAGTTATAATTTAATAAGCTTAACCTAGTTTGACAAAAGGCCTCTAATCTGAGCCAGCAAGTAAAGATCAAACTCACTTCTCAGTAGTAATGTTGGCTTGTTAACCGTTACCTCATCCCGATGCATGCACTCTCAACAAATAGTTATAATTTAATTAGCTTAACTTAGTTTAACAAAAGACCTATAATCTGAGCCAACAGATGAGGATCAAAGTCACTACTCAGTAGTCATGTTGAACTAGACTAGCTTGTTAACCATTACCTCATCCTGATGCATGCACTCTCAACAAATAGTTCTAATTTATTTAGCTTAACCTAGTTTGACAAAGTGCCCTATTCTGAGCCAACAAGTGAGGATCAAACTCACAACTCAGTAGTCATGTTGAACTAGACTAGCTTGTTAACCGTTACTTCATCCTGATGCATACACTCTCAACAAATAGTTATAATTTAATAAGCTTAATCTAGTTTAACAAAAGGCCTCTAATCTGAGCCAGCAAGTAAAGATCAAACTCACTTCTCAGTAGTAATGCTGGACTAGACTAGCTTGTTAACCAATACCTCATCCAGCAAATAGGTATTTTAGAACAAGGTAAAATAATTTTTCTTCTTTCTAGTGTACAATTTATCATAAGACTCAAAAGCCCCTCCAGATAGAGTGCATTGAATAGAGATGAGTGACACTGACATAAGAGAAGGGAAATAGGAAGGGAGGATATGGAGGATATATAACAATTGACTTTGGACTCGGAAAGGTTAAGATTGTAGTGTTTGGAGGAAGTATCTATGTGAGAGTTTCTTCAAACAAAGTAGCAGTTAAAGTTGAGAAACAATTTGTAGGCCAAAGAAAATTCAGAGTTTTGTATTGTTTCAGTTTGAGTCGACTTTCAAACTAGTCAGCCTTGAAATAATTTTTTATATGCTTAAGACAAATAAGAAAAGCAAAAAGAAGCAAGATTCTTATAAAAAAAAATTCCCCTGAACAATGTGTGATTGATTGTGCTTGACTAATACATTTGTCGGACACCTTCTTGCAAACAGAGCCAGACCAAACGAAATTGGTAGCTTTTGTCATTCAAGAACAAAGTGAAAAATAAAAACTATGATTTTGTTGTTTGTTTTCATAAAGTAGTTATAGATAAAAGCAACCATTGGTTACTTTGACTGTTGCTTCAAAATTTTTTATGGCATCTTTTGTCTCCTTTTTTTTTTTTGTTTTGTTTTTTAAAGTCATTTGTTTCCCTCCTTTTCTCAGTAATGGCAAAAATGGTTTGTATTCCTTTGAAAATCAGTCACTGAAAAAGTTGTGTGTCTTATTTAAACACTGCTATTTC
Source organism: Ascarosepion bandense (assembly GCA_037127315.1). Classification (NCBI taxonomy): domain Eukaryota; kingdom Metazoa; phylum Mollusca; class Cephalopoda; order Sepiida; family Sepiidae; genus Ascarosepion; species Ascarosepion bandense. The sequence continues at coordinate 1,977,951 of JBBBDQ010000496.1, forward strand.
TGTTTAATTTTATATTTTACACTTGAAAGCAAACAGAAAAAAACATTAATTTTATACAGATATTATTTATATCTGAATCTTTATCTAAACTTATTTATAAATTGAACTTTGTCTGTGTGTGTGTGTGTGTGTGTGTGTGTGTGTGTGTGTGAGGGTGGGTCTGTGTGTGTGTGTGTGTGTCCGTTACCTATAGACTCTGAAATGGCTGAACCAATTTTCTTGAAAATTTACAGTTGTACTATAAGCGTCTGCGAGTGTTCTAAGCTAGGTTTTGTGTTGGGTACCGCCACTAAATATCGATAATCGAAAAAATCGGGTTATAGAAGGAGTGGTCCGATTTTAATCAAATTTGATACACTCATAGACAAAAACATAAGAAATAATATTCAGAAGTTTTAAGGTTGCAGTTTTTACAATAGTGCAGAAAATCGATAATATATATATATAAAAGGCAAGATGTTTGTATATGTGTCTGTTTATCTGCCTGTATGTCTGTATTTTTTTCAGCCCTTTTATTTTAGCTTTTTGCTTCGGGTTTGGCTCTAAGTAGGTATAATTGTAGTTCTTAGTCTCAGCCATGATATCATTTACTCAGAGGACTTATTTAGCCTTCAAAATTCAGTTTACGATGAAAAAAACTTATTTGATATCGATACCAGGAAATCAAAATTTGGCTTACATTCATTCATTTTTCTTTCAGTCTATGGTTTTGCTTTAACTGGAAACAACTATTGCTTTTTAGTTTTTCATGCCAACATCCAAAGAGTCTGAGCTCCAGGACTATGGATTAGTTTTAAAGATTTCATTACACCCGAACAATCGCCAAGCTATACTGCTAGTTAAGGTATAAATAATATAAATTTGTAAAAAGACAATATGAATAAAGTAAAACTTTTCATTACCAAAGAACAAAAAGAATTGGTAAAGTCCAGAGAATGAAACTTGTTGGTAAAGAAATGTTTTCATTTTGTCTTTATATATATATATATATATATATATAAGCGTAATAACTCATTTACAAATGAAAAATATTCAAAAGTCCTACAATATAATTGTATTGAACATTTTTCAATACAACCATATACTGGTCTAATTTAATTATGACCAAAATCTATATATATGTAAAGAATACCTAGTGAGCCAGACAGACCTACCGAGGTTTCATCTAAACAGATCATCAGGGAAAGCTGGTTCTCCCTGACGATCCGTTTAGGTGAAGCCTAGGTAGGTCTGTCTGGCTCACTAGGTTTTCTTTACTTATCCCGCTCTACCTAAGTATTGAGCGCTTTTTTATAGTTGATTACTCGTATCGGGGTTTTTTCTTTGGGCTACGTGCTGACTTAGTATGAACCCTTTTGACTGATGTTCATGTACTTAGCTCTTTCTTTTTTTAAAACTGTTTTTTCCCTTCTTTGTAGATTCATGGAAGGTTTTTCAACATGAGTATAGTTAAAATCTCATTTATTATAGCTCTAGATTAGCCTATCGAGCACTGTTTATATCAAATAACATGGAACATATATATATATATATATATATATATATATATATATATATATGTATGTGTTCCATGTTATTTGATATACATCAACATAAACAGTAGCTACTCCGGCATATATGCTTCGCTCATTCAATAATGAATTAGAGCACTCTGGCTATTGGGCATGTATAATGATATATGCTCTAAAATGTCTGCCTTCGTCTACCGGATGCTCGTGGGCCAGAGGTAGAATCGCCGACTGACACCAATTCGGTCAGGTTTCAATCCTGGGTTAGTAAGCGATCGGAGTCTAACCGTACGACTGAGCTGTGATACAGCAAAACGGATCTGTCAGTGGATGACTATATATATATATATATATATAATGTATAACACATCAGTCAATAAGTCTCGAGCTATATAGATGGCTTCACTAATAAAAAATCCATATGATTTTTATGATGTACTAACCTTCAAATGACATGTGACAAAATTCAGTCGCGATCAAATTATTAGTTTGCAAATTACAGTTATTTAAGTGAAGCTACAGTTGCAAATTTTCAAGACAGGGTTAGATCATTCTTATTCTTCTGTTCATGTCTAGGGATATCTCTTCTTGTTCTTATTTAGTCATTGCCTATCCAGAGTTTAAGTCTACACTACCCAGCCCAGGATAAAACTTGCATTCACTATGACATCAAACACATGAACTAACACTTTCATCCATTAGGCCCCATGGGACAATCCTAAGTTTAGAACTTAGAACCTTAAATCTAATCTACCTGCAGTTGAATGTGTTACTGCTGCTTAACATACTTGACTGAATTTATAGAAGCTTCTTTTTTCTTACTGTTGATGCTGCTGTTGTAGTTTTGCTGTCATTTCTCTTTTTTAATTTGGGGACAGCTCCCATATTATAATTATTTCTATACTAGGCCTACTGAGAAGACTCTCATAACCTAGCATGTGTATTGATTCTTTCAAATTCTTTTTCCAGGATTAATATATTTAGTACATTCCACAAGCATTAGTAACTACCCTTTTTCTCCGTACATGATCAGCTATACCTGATTTCATTGTCTTTCTACTAATTATAGTTTTACAACTGCAAGAGATGTACTATACACAGTTCCTGGCTAGATGTTGCAATAATAACAACAAAAATCATAACTCTTTATCACAGACTTTCAGACAGAAAGAAAAAACAATGCAAAATATCATGTAAAAACAAATATCATGTAAAAACAAATATCATGTAAAACAAATATCATGTAAAACAAATATCATGTAAAAACTAACAAGACACTGGTGGAGGCAAACACCTTCCAATATTGAAAATAATTTGTATGTCTCATAAATAAAACTTGGCTGAAAATTTCCAAAAATGTCTTGTCCTTTACGCCTTTTTCAGCAGATTTTGACTCTTCAGAATTGATTCTGGTGCATGTAGGAGTTTTAATAGCTCATGGAATTGATAATGATAGTGAAAATTTGGTGTTATATATATATATAAAAAAAAGCATGTGTATTGATTCTTTCAGATTCTTTCAGACTTTCCAGTGTTCTTCCCAAGATTAATACTTTTAGTGCATTCCACAGGCATTGGTAACTACCCTTCTTGCTCCGTACATGATCAGCTATACCTGATTTCATTGTCTTGCTACTAATTACAGTTTTACAACTGCAAGAAATGTAATATACTCATCAAAATTGATTCTGGTGCATGTAGGAGTTTTAATAGCTCATGGAATTGATAATGATATGTTATATATACGTATAGAAAAAAATTATTCCACAATGAAAATGAAGAACATGTGTTTGGCATAAAAAAAGCAAAAAACTTCATCAATATCTGTATGGAAAATTTTTCATTCTATCTTTATCTTATTCTGCTATGTGCCATGTTCCTTCGGGATGTCGGCGATCATGGCCTTCTCCATCTCCCTATCTCTTGTAGCACTTAACAGCCTTCCTCTTATTATTTCTCACAAACCCTTCTCCACCATCCATTTGCTTAAACCCATCAAGTATGTCACACATTATGTGCCTCTGTCTCACTTTCCCTCTGTCTGTTCTGTGGGTGTTAGATTCTCCAAGCCCACTTTCCTCATTCTATCAGTTAAGTGATATACGCTTTGGGTGATCATATTTTGAAAAAGACATGACTGACTGGGCAGAAGATTATCCCACGGTAGTTACATTACCTTCTGCAGTAGACTGGTTGCCAGCCAAGGCTATAGAACCCAATCAGTTGCGTTATTTAACCCATAACTGGAGGGAAGAGATGGATTAATACCTTTCCCAAGGGTATTTGTGCGTAAGTGAATGCAAGGAATTCAACTGGAATTTGAACTCAGCTCCCTGATTTGTCATTCCGAGCCTATATCCACTGCATCACAATGCACATCCTTCCTCATTACATGTCTTAAAAACTTTTGCTGTCTTTTCCTAATTTTAAATTTAAGCTCTTACTCTTTTTTACTCTTCCAAAATCTGTCTCTTCTATCCATTTGCTTAAACCCATCAAGTATGTCACACATTATGTTCCCCTGTCTCTCTTTCCTCTATCTGTTTTGTGAGTGTTAGATTCTCCAAGCCCTCCTTCCTTATTACATGTCCCAGAAACTTCAAGTGTCTTTTCTTAATTTTAAATTTAAGCTCTTAACACTCTTATTTTTTTTTACTCTTCCAAAATCTGTCTCTGCTATCCATTTGCTTAAACCCATCAAGTATGTCACACAAGCTTTCCACTGTCTCTCTTTCCCTCTCTCTGTTCTGTGAGTGTTAGATTCTCCAAGCCCTCCTTCCTCATTACACGTCCCAGAAACTTCAGCTGTCTTTTTTTGATGTTAATTATAATTTTCTTTTTCGTTTCCATCCTCTCCAAAACATCATTGTTGCTAACATGTTAAACCACTTCTGAGAGTGCTTGCTGAAAATACGTCCATTCCACTTCTTACAGTTGGCAGAATAGCACATTGAAATACAAACTGATATAATTTTTAATAATAATATTGTGCTGGTTTTTCCCACAGAAATGTGGATCGTTTTTCTCATTGCCATTGTCCAATAAATCCCTTGGTGTATTTTTCAGTTTCAGAAAATAGAATTCATGTGATAGATTTGATTAATTCTCTTGTGACTGTTAGGGCGCCGCTCCTATTTGACTACATAATGGACTGTTCCCATTGCTATAGATAGCAATGGTGGATTCTCTACAGGGAGAGTCGTACAAGAGTCATACAGAGTCGTAGAGAGTCACTTGAGTCAGTGAAGAGTTAGTCACACTTCCGGTGGCGTACCGGAAGTAATCACGTATACACATGTCTTACGACGGATTGGACTCTTGTATCTTTTCTATTGTAAATATTACTAATCACTTCTGTACATACTAACCGTCTTTCCGCGGAATACAACTTATATTCTGATTCTGTTGTTTGAGTTATTCATTTATACTTGGCGACATAACAGTGACTAGAGCTGAAGTACGTTGTTGTTGCTAAGAAAGTTGAAAAGCTCCTGCTGCAAGTAGCGTATATGTCTTCATGACAAATGACTGGGTAAATTATTGAAAATGCCTGTAGCATTAGGCACATTGAATTGCAAGCAGGTTGATATAGAGCAGGGATTTTCAAAGTGAGTGATACTGCCCATCCCCTTGGGGGATGGTATAATGAACCAAGGAAACAGTGAGGAAGAATTAAAAGAGGTTGGTAAGAGGGAAGCATATTAATATTTTTTTATTACAAAATTTGATAAAATCAAAGTCACTTTGACATGCTTTACAAAGAATCAGTCAGTTAAATGTCATACGTGATACACATCTGACTAGGCAGAAGTTTGCCATTTCTTTCTGCGGTGGACTGGTTGCCAATCAAGGCTGTAAAACTCAATCTCTTCTGCTATTTAACCCATAGTTGGAGGGAGAAAAATAGATTAATAACTTTTCCATGGTATTTGTGTGTAAGTAAATGCAATGAATTATATACAAATCATAGTTTTATTTATCTTGTTTTCTGAAGTTAAAAGTCTAAAAAATTGTCTGCATTTTTCTGATATTGCCTGAAAAGGTTGTACTACATACAAGCTAGATCTAGCAGCCAATATCTGCAAAGCTCAATGCTCTAGATTTGTGTGTGTAGCAATATATCCATGGATACTCTCTGGTAACACCTTATCTAAAGTCGGTTCTCTGTGTAGGGCCAGGAAGTTTTTCCTGTCTGAAACAATCCTGCACATATTTAAATCTACCATCTGCCTCTGCATTAAATACTGCTGCCATATCTGGTCGGGTGCTCCTGCTATCCACCTAGGTGTCCTTGACAAAATCCAATGAAGAATCTGTAATGTGATCAGTCCCAACTTGCAAGGGATGTACTATATACAGTTCCTAATAACAAAGATGAGAACAATAATTTTAATATATTTGTGCGTAAGGGAATACAGCAAATTCAACTGGAATTTAAACTCAGTTCTCTGATTTCTCATACCGAGCTGATATTCACAGAGCCCATTTTTTTTTATAGATTATGGTTTTATTAAAATTCTAAAAATAGAATTATTAAAAGAACAATAACAATTATCAAGAGAGTATACAGTAGTAACAGTTTTAAGAAAAAAAACATACCTCAGGCATGTGTTTTTTTTTTTTTTAGCTGATCATAAGTTAAACTTTGCCACCTAGGGGTCCTTGAAAAAATTCAACAGAGAATCTGTAATGTGCTGGATCTCGACTTGGCAGCTAGGATACAGTCGCTTTCTCACCGACGCAGTGTGGCTTCCCTGTGTCTCTTCTACAAATACTTTCACGGCTTCTGCTCCGACGAACTTAGCTCACTGGTGCCCCCTATACACGAATTTCCTCGAGCCACAAAATTAGCAACTAGGTCCCACACTTTTACTGTGAAACCAATAAAAGGTAAACTCAAATTCTACTCCATCAGCTTCTTTCCTTGCACTTACCGCCTGAGAAATTCATTTCTCTTTACTTACTTCCTTGGCAGCTACAATTGCGAGGATTTAAATGTAAAGTCAATAGTCATTTTCTGTCTCACTAACCTGCATCCTCTCTCTCATGCTCCTTTCTCCATCCACTCCACTCTCATCAGTATTCTCATTCTTCTCTTACCCATTTCCTGACACCCTCTATAACCTGTCACTCTTTCTCATAACTTTCCTTCAATGTAACCCCTTGCAAAACAGTAGCAGTAAAATGCCTTGCTCGCGGCGGTATGATTATAAAAAAAAATTCTATACTATTATAATGTAGATATAAAGTGGGGGATCAAATCTACATTACAATCAATATATAAACTGATCCCTCACTTTATGACCACAGTCATCCTTTTCTTACCCACTTCCTGATACCCACTATAACCTGTCACTCTTTCTCCTAACCTTCCTCCTATATAACACCCTGCAAAACAATGCTAATAAAATGCCTTGCTTGAGACGATATAATTATTAAAAAAAAAATTTTATACTATTATAATGTGGATATAAAGTGGGGGATCAATTCTACATTACAGTCAATACATAACCTGATCCCTTACTTTATCGCCAGAATCATCTTTCTTTCACCTACTTCCTGACACTTTCTATAACCTGTCACTCTTTCTCATAACTTTCCTATGTAATCCCTTGCAAAACAGTGGCAGCAAAATGCCTTGCTTGGGGCAATATGATTATAAAGAAAAAAAGAAACTAAGAAAAGCCCCAAAAATGTGCATGTGCTTTTACAGTTTTAGATTAGTTTTTGTTTTGAATTTGCAGTATGCATAAACTGAAGAAAGTGTTCTATTATACAACCTTAAACTGAAAATTAACCGAAACAACTGTTTTAGTTTCCTTTCTTTCAGCATATGCTCAGTTTTAGACCCACTAGAGTCACAGGGTGTAATTGATTTGTAATTTTTTCACAGATTAGGCCATTTACAGTCAATCAATTAGTGCCATTCGTGATACATACTTAAGTGATCATGTCTTTAAAGAGACATGACTGACTGGACAGAAGATTATCCCGCAGTAGGTTACCATTACTTTCTGCAGTGGACCGGTTGCTAACAAAGGCTATAGAACCCAATCAGTCTTGTTATTTAACCCATAACTGGAGGGAAGAGATGGATTAATTCCTTTCCCAAGGGTATTTGTGCATAAGTGAATGCACCTCTCTGATTTCTTGTTTTAAGTCGATATCCACCGCACCACAAATGTGCAGTAATCTGAATATTTTTGGGGGTGCATGATGAAATTTGTTTGGCTTTGAAAAATATCCTGTGACTAGACCAGGTTTTTATCACGTTCAGATACTATTGCCTCAACTGTTGATTAGTTATCCTATGGCTAATGTCTGTGATGGATGTTACTCCAAGGAAGCATACAAAAATTGTAATGCTGCATGGACACACTGGCAAGCCTTAGAGAGAGATAACAGATATTGTTGATGTCAGCCAAAACATTAAGGAAAATATGGTCGGAAGAGAAAAACAGTGCCAAGAGATGACATATATATGATCAGAGAAAGTGTGAAAGATCCTAAGAAGACATTATTTGGTTTGTTTCAATGAATTTGCGCAAGGGTATAAGACAAAAGTTCCATTTATAAATAAGTTTAGATTAGATTTTGATACAGTCAGTTTTAGACCCATTAGAGTGACAGGGTGTAATCGATTTCTATTTTTTCCTCAGATTAGGTCATTTTCAGTGGTGTGCAGTAATAGGAATCTATTTTCAGGGTGTATGATGAAATTCGCTTCACCTTGAAAAATACTGCATCAGTATTTATTTTCTGTGGCTTATCAACCCTTTTTTAGGTTATTTAAACCTGGAAAATATTTCTAGATTGTAAGAATTTTTTAAAATATTAATGGTTTAGTGATGCAAGTCTTACAAATTAAGTTACAACTGACGAGGTAGGAAAAGAGGTGGATTTGTATTTTTCCAAGTGATATTTGCACATAAGTGAATTTAACAAACCTAACAGAAATTGTAACTCTGCTGATTAAAAATTTCAAGAGATTATTGTTTATACAATCCATACATCCAAGCTTACAGCACCTGGTATTCCCAAACTGTCACCCATCAGTATAAAACCAGGCTCGAGGTTGCTTAATGTTGGTGATGGTAAATGCAACAAACTGAATGAGTATTGAAACTTGGCTTTTTGATTAACAATTATGAAGCATTATCCATGATACCAGCTGCACATCCAAGCTTAGAGCACCTGGTATTCTCAAACAGTCATCCATCAAGTTACTGACCAGGCTTGACATTGCTTAACTTTGGTGATGGTGAATATAATGAACCTAGTGGGAACTGGATCTTAGCTCACCAATTAATAAGTCCAAGCCATTGTCCATTACCACACACACACACATCCAAGCTTACAGCATCTGGTATTCCTAAATAGTCACTCATCAAGTACTGACCAGGCTCAATAAAGTTGAATATAACAAATCCAGTGGGAATTGGAACTTGGATCTTTGATTAAAAATTCCAAGACATTATCCATTAGACTCACGAATGACACATCCAAGCTTACAGTACCCGTTATTCCCAAATGGTCACTTATCTATGTATTAACCAGGCCAGACATTGCTTACTTTTGATAAAATTGAATATAACAAATCCAGTGGTAATTGGAACTTGGATCTTTGATTAAAAATTCCGAGATATTATCCATTAGACTTACCAATGACACATCCAAGCTTACAGTACCCATTATTCCCAAATGGTCACTCATCAAGTACTGACCAGGCTTGACATTGCTTAACTTTGGTGATCATACAGGACCAGTGTTTCAACATGATGTGGCAGTGACCTGCTGATATGTCATTGATAACTGCATACAATTACAAATTGGGGAAAAGGTCATGATCAGTCATACACAGTTATCAATGCTGTAAGTTTTATGTCAGTCATTCAGTTAGTTGTCATACGTGATACATGCTTGGGTGATTATGTCTCAAAATCACTGACTGGGAAGAAGATTTTTCTACAGTAGGTTACTGTAGAAGTCAAGGTAACTTACCGGGAACATTATGGCTGTCTTGTAAACTATCATAGCCTCCTCATGTTGGTAAAACAGTTAGACCCTAATAACCTCTTTTATCAAACATCTAGCCAATGGCAGGCCAGCAAATCTAGCCAATAGCAGGTCAGCAAATGGATTGCTCCACTCTGGGCAATGGACTGGCCTTTTCTGCAATAAATAATCTTAAGTCTCTTTCTGGGGTTATTTTTGGACATTTGTCACTGACACTGTCAAACCCCTTATTCGTCAGTTACTTTCTGTGGTATACCAGTTGCCAACCAAGGTATAGAACCCAATCTATCCGGTTATTTAACCCATAGCTGTAGAGAGAAGCAGTGGATTAATACCTTCCCCAAAGTGAAAGCAACAAATTCAACTGGAATTCAAATTCAGCTCTGATTTCTTGTTCTGAGCACCACAACATACATCCCAAGTTTTATATACTTATGACAAAACTAGCAGTATAGCCTGGTGTTGCTCGGGTGTAATGAAAGCTTTAAAACTACTTCATGGTCCTGGAGCTCAGTCTCAGCCTAAAGAATATTTGTGTGAAGTTTGGTAAGAATCGGATAAAAATTGTGGATTTGTATAATGGACATACAGACAGATAAATAGACACAAACACAAACATCTTGCCTTTTATATATATATATATATATATATATATATATATATATATATATATATATATTTAATCATATCACCCCGAGCAAGGCAGTAACACCACTGATGTGCAGGGGGCTATGTAAGAGTGACAAGATTGAAAAAGAGAAAACCGGAAACCACATCCTAAGCAGGGAACAAGGGATGAGCCTCTTCACCTGTTCAATAGACGTGGGTGGATAGTTTAATCGATTTTCTGCACTATTGTAAGAACTGCAACCTTGAAACTTCTGAATATCATTTCTTATGTCTTAGTTTATCAGTGTATCAAATTTGATTAAAATCGAACCACTCCTTCTATAACCTGATTTTTTCGATTATCGATTTTCAATATTTATCGGGGGTACCTCGACAAAAAAACCTAGCTAAGAACACTCGCAGACGCTTATAGTACAATTGTGTAAATTTTCAAGAAAATTGGTTCAGCTGTTTCAGAGTCTATAGGTAATGGACACACACAGACACACACACACAGACACACACACACACACACACACACACACACACACACACACACACACACACACACAGACAAAGTTCCATTTATAAATAAGTTTAGACAAACTTGGTATTTGTAAATAGAAACAAAGTACAGATATCTCCTACAGAATTCCAAGATCAGTTTGATGTTGCTTTTATATCATGAACAGGAGCCCTTCTTCTAAAATGATAAAAAAAAATCAATATTTTTTAAAATCTGACAAATGTGGGTGGAAGAGGATATAGTGAATAATAATTTGCAAAAATTCTCCCATAATTTTTTCCATATTTTTTATTAAGAGCATACAAGATAATTTAGTCGAATATTAGGTTCCGATATTTTTGTGCTGCTACTTTTTGGTAAGGATGTGCGTTGTGGTACAGTGGATATTGGCTCGAAACGAAAAACCGGGGAGCCGAGTTCGAATTCCAGTTGAATCCATTGTATTCACTTATGCACAAATACCCTTGGGAAAGGTATTAATCCGTCTCTTCCTTCCAGTTATGGGTTAAATAGCAGGATAGATTGGCTTCTATAGCCTTGGTCGGCAACCAGTCTACTGCAGAAAGCAATGGCAACCTACTGCGGAATAATCTTCTGCCCAGTCAGTCATGTCTCTGTCGAGACATGATCGTCCAAGCGTGTATCACGTATGACACTTAACTGACTGACTTTTTGGTAGGGTTGGGTGCAACTCCTATCCCAAGATTTCTCCACTTACCCTTGATCCTTCTCCTTGTTGTTGAGGGCTAAGCAGAGAGGTATTGAGTTCCATTTTTAAAATCTTTGGTATTGGGATAGGAGGGGTCACCATTATAGCTGTAGAAACGTTCAACCATGTCTGGTATTAGGCCAGTTTACAAACATAACCGACAATTCTCACAACGTAGGTTTTATCAGAATTTTCAGAAGGTTATCAGAAGATGGACTAGTGGAAGAATAAAAGTATATCTTTTGGATGTTTAAAACAAAATTTGTTAATAGAACAGAATAACATGAATTGGTAGAAGTTAAACGCTCAATGAGAAAACAGTAGTAAAGAGTTAAAGGTCTCAAGAGTTTGTAGTAGTAACTTGTGTAGATGTAGGCAGGAACGTATGTATGTATGTATGTATGAGCACTATCGTTGGGTAGGAATGTCTTTGAAGTATTCACTCAGTCTTAAAGGGTTCCATTCAATTATCAAGGATAAAAAAGAGACAGAGGGGTGAACGATGAAGAGGAAGGAGGTGAGAGAGAGGTAATAATAGCAATCACTTGACATTTATCAAGGGATGTATTAATTACACTCATCATCTTTTCTCTGGTGACAGTCAAACTTAGCCTGTCATTTATTTTGTTTGTGGAGTATGAAAAGGTCATTTGGGAATTGACTCCCAGATGTGATTCTGGCCTTTCCATTGGAAGATGAACAAACTTCGCGTCAGCTAGCAAAAAGGTTTTTGAAAGAATTTGTTTCTGATAATTGAAGATTATTTGAATTTTGTTTTTAGATGTTTCCTAGTTTTCTATTGGCCGAAAAACATTTTGCATCAAGGTGTGACATTTCACAGGTTTTATATTGGATTCACTTTTGTGTGTGTGCTAAGCAAAGTTTGTAATTTGTTTCTTTTTTTTTCTAACAAAATCAATGAATCAGTGCTTAGCATTTGAATTTTAAATCTAGATCTTGTTTTGTTCACTACTGTATGACTTGGCTGGGGATCGAACCTACAACCTCCCACACCATAGGTGAGCACTCTATTATTGCACTACAGCTAGTCTTAGTTAATTTAAACAATACCAATTACCCCTTTTTTTAAGTTTGTGAAAAAATTCTCAGTATTTGGTATTGGATACATGTCAAAAGGTGCACACAATACGTAATTCTTTTATTATCATCAGATGATGATAAAATGGGTGCAGTCTAATGGAACTATGTAGTTTTCTAAAATCATACTGTGTTTCTCTGGTCGATCAAGTTTCTCTCCAGTTCAATCCTTTAATCAATAAGGTAGTTGAGCAGCTGTACAAAATTGTGGGGTTGCTGTCTTACCGACTAGAAACTGAATTCTTTCAAACAGCCGAGCTAATTGTTAAACACTGAAACAAACTCGGCTAATAACTTGTTTGCTTTTGAGAAAACTGCCTTCTCAAGAAAACATGGCTTAGCAAACTAATTTCACTTTCTGTAACCAATTTTTGCTAAAAAAATAAATGTTTAAACTACACCCTCCACAACTAACAATGGCAGATGATTTTTTTTGTTCCCATGTCTTCTTTTATGTGCCATGTCTCTTCAGGACATAGGTGATCATGGTCTTCCACATCCTCCCTATATCTAGTAGCTCTTAGCATGCTTTCTTCTGTTACCCTGCCCTAACTCTGCTCTGCCACCCACTTGCTCAAGCCCATCAAGTATGTTATGCATTTCTTTCCTCTGTCTTTATTTCCCTCTACCTGACCTGTGAGTATTAAATTCTTCAAGCCTTCTTCCTTCATTAGATATCCCAGGAACTTCAGCTGTCTTTTTCTGATGTTAAGTATTAGTTTCCTTTTTGCTTCCATCCTCTCCAAAATTTCATCATTGCTCAAATGTTCGATCTGTGATATCCTTAGCATCCTTCTGTAGAACCACATTTTGGTTGCTCCAAGTCTCTCCTTCATTATTAAGGCGATTGTCTAGCATTCACTGCCATATTGAAGACCAAATATTACATAGCCATCCAGTACTTTCTTCTTTGTTACAAGCCATTTCCTGCCTCAGTTAACATATAATTAATATCATAATGAGTCTTTTCTTGTGTCCAATTTCAACAATTATGTTCAGTTGTGTCCAAAACACTTCTTATTTTTTAAAGGGTTGATCAGCAAGATGATTAGCACTTCTAAAGTTATGAAATTCATGTTTGGATAACAATCTTTGAAGAGAAATCATAGATTCATTCTCTGGCATGCCTTATGCATTTGATTGTCCTTCTTCTTATCTGTGCCGTGGCTCTTCAGGACGTGGGTGGCCATATCTCTTCCCAATTTTTTATTCTTTTTAACTCTTAATAAATTTTCTCCTTTTGCTATCTCTCCCGTTCTGCCAACCATTTACACAAGGTAGGCTATTCACTGCTTCCTTCCACCCCTCTTACCTTCAGTTTGCCCTGTAAGTGTCAAATTGTCTAAGCCAACTTTTCTTATCATGTGCCTTACAAATTCTAACTCTCTCTCTTCATATTTCTTTTTCTTCGCCGTCTTCTTCTTTGTGCCATGCCCCTTCAGAATGTGGAAGATCATGGGTTTCCAAAACTTCCTGCCATTTGTAGCTCTTAGTAGTGCTGTAACACTATCTCCCGCGGGTATACTTTCTTTTGTTTGGTTTAATACAGCGGAGAGAGAGAAATTAAAAATTCTCTTTTTGATATCTCTCCTAATGCCTGTTCTGCCAATCATTAGGTAGGTTATGTCTTGCTTTCCTTTTGCCTTCAATCTGTACTGATTGTGTCAAATTTTCCAAGCCCTCTTTCCTCATTATGCGCCCTAGAAATTTCAACTGTCTATTTTCTGATGTTTCTTTTGTTTCCATTTTATCTAAAACTTTGTTGTTGTTCACAGGTTTGGTCCACGGTATTCTCAGCATCCTTTTGTAGAACCATATTTCTGTTGCCTTAAGTCACTTCTTAATACTCCAGATATTTCCAGGATGTTATGCCAGGATTTGTCATTTGAAGACACAATTTGAACAACATAAGATATGCAGATGATACAGTGCTGATTGCAGACATAAACTGCAAGAAAACTGAATGCATGGTCATCGGCAAAAAGAGCAACCCAAAATGCTAAATAAAGGTGGGGGATACTAAAATCAATCAGGTACAAAAATTTAAACACCTGGGAAGTGTGCTAACAGAAGACAGAAAGTGCGACACAGAGATCTGAAGGTGAATTGGCATGGCAAAAGATGCGTTCCAGAAGCTGAGTAAAGTATTAAGAGACAGGAAACTTTCACTAGAAACAATGAAGAGAGTACCGGATTGCTATGTGATGTCAGTTCTTCAATATGGCAGTGAATGCTGGACAATATCATCAAAGATGAAGGAAAAACTTGAAGCAGCTGAAATGTGGTTCTACAGAAGAATGCTGCGGATATCGTGGACCAAGCATCTGAGCAATGACAAGGTTTTTGAAAAAATGGAAACAAAAAGGAAATTTATATTGAGCATCCGGAAGTGACAACTAAACATCCTGAGACATGCAATGAGGAAGGATGGCTTGGAGAACCTAATACTAACAAGCCAGATAGAGGGAAAAAAAGATAGAGGAAAGCAGCGGATAACATATTTGAAGGGCCTGAGCAGGTGGATGACAGAACAGGGGTTGTGTGGTGTTACAGGAGAAAGTGTGCTAAGAGTCACCAGGAATGGGAAGACGTGGAGGGCTACGATCGCCTACATCCTGAAAGAAGAAGAAGAAAAATAGTGTTTAATTTTTTTGTTTGTCAATACTCAAGAACAAAGAAAATGTATCAGTTCACTTTCATATGTCTAGATTTTATTACAATTCTTATAATAGCTTTTTAAAACAATAAATGTTGTCAAGGAGTAAAGGTAGTTAAAATAATAGCAGTGTCAAGGAAAAACTGTCCCTTTTCACACATTTCTTTTTACAGGCATGAAGGTCTAAATTAGCCAAAAAATAATCCTGCTCTACCAAATAAGCACTGTACTGGTAAATAACTTGAAGGAAATATTTTATTCATGACAGCCCTTGCATTTAGTAGGGAAGAGTACTAATTGGTTTCATTGTTCCTTGTATCTGGAGTGTCTTGAACAAAGTAGACCTGATGAAACTCATCTCTCTCCAGGTCAGAGAAAACCTGAAACAAGCCCATTGGAGGACCATATATTCAATTTCAAGAAAGAAATGGTATGAACGTGCTATAAAGCTAATAATCTTTGCACTACCATCCTATAAGGTACCACCTTAGGTAAAAAGAAGAGGCAAACGGGAAAATGTACTGCTCAATTCCACTCAGAGAATTAGAAGATAATTCACAGAGAATTAGACATTGGCATGCAACCAAGACATGTGGAGAGAGCTGGTTAGGGGCTTAGCTGTGCAATGACCCTATGATCACATCTGGACTAATGATGATGAATATTTCATTAGGAACAGTGAATGCACCAATATATATGGTGACATTGCTTGTCAAATTTTTTCTCATTCAGTCTTTTATAGTTTTTAGCACCAACTACAGACAGTAATATTAGTTATTGCTTACCCTTGTCATTGGTAAAAAAAAAACAAAACCCTCTATATAACTTGTCCAATCCTCCTCACCCTTTACTTTTCCACTTTAAATAATGACATCCTTCTGGCAATTCTGAAATCACACATTTCTTTTTTACATTGGCACCAGTTTCATACATAAACATTGCAGAAAAATTTATCTTTCTGGAAATATGGTAGTTTTTATATTCTTATGATATACAGTCCCTCCACCAAGTGAAGGCATAAATGAACTAAGGAAAGATAACTCTATTTGTACAAATATAGATAGCAAGTCAATACAAAGAAGTAGGTAAATTCTAGGTTTGTAATAATTAGTTTAATTGTCAAAATAACTACTGCAGCATTTCACATAAAAAAGCCTATTTATAGGCCATTGTTTCAGTCATTCTTGCAATGAGTAAATGCAGAGTTTTTGGGTGGAGACAACCAAACAATTAGCAGCTGTGAATTAAAATGAAAGGACATTTTTGTCCCCGAAGTAAGCCACATTTGGGGATTGTGGGAAATTGCGTAGATTCTTTGATAGCATAAACAATATCGACATTATAAACCTTAAACAGTGCAAAGGGTTGTAAACTATGAATTTTTTTCTTTCTATTCTATTTTTTTGTAATAAATAATTAAATAAAGATGATTTTGAAACCTAAATAATCAATTACTATATTGCACTTGAATTAACTGAATATTAAAGTATGAAGCTGTTCAACTAAGTTGTTTACTGTTCCTTATAAATGTTCTGTGTAAATAAATCATCTTCAGGTTCTTGACAAAATCCAAAGAAAGATTTGCAATGTAATTGGTCCTGACTTGGCATCTTGACTTGTAGGGGCCTCAGGGATGCTTGATAAATTGGCCTTGTACCAAGCACAACTGAAGTCCCCACAATTTAAATATCAGAAGGTTGAAGGTTGGGTGTTGAAATGTGGAAGGATAAAATAGTTTGTCTGTACATTAAAGTAAAATTTTTATTAACAGAATAACAAAATAGTAAGAAGAAAAATATAAGCGAAATTTCATTAAATGAACAATATATATAACATATATATAACAATATATATAACATATTTGTGAGAAAAAATGTTCATATAGAAAATGCATGTAGTTAAAAATCATTCAAAGAGAACTTTAAGTATTTAAAATGTGCCACAGAAATTAAGAGTTCATGGTTGATAGTAGTAAGTCGTCGTTGTCTTGAGGCCATGGGCCGAGATAGAACTCACTACACCCCTCCAGTATTCCCTGTGCATTTGGAACCCTGGCGCAGTTTGCAGCAAAATTCATAATCTTGTCAAATAGCTGAATAATTGATGCTTTGCCAGGGCTACCAAAAGTGTTTTTATTGTGACACCAACACTAGATGGGTTACCTCCAGGCCCCATCCTTTTATTTAACCCATAACAGGAGGGAAGTGACCTTTCCCAAGGGTACCAGTGCTTAAGTGAATGCAGGGTACTCAACTGGAATTCAAACTCAGCTCACCGATTTCTCTTTCCAAGCCGATATCCACTGCACCACAACGCACATCCGTCACTTGTCTTACGGCATATCACGTTAAATACACCAGTTCTCGTTTGATCACCGAAGTTAAGCAATGTTGAGCTTGGTCAGTACTTAGATGGGTGACCACTTGGGAATACCAGGCGCTGTAAGCATTCAGTGATGGATGTGCATTGTAGTAGTAAGTAGCTACGTGTCTCGAAGCGTATACTGACAGTAGCAGACTTTAAAGTCTTATGTCCCTTCCCCTTTTTGGTAGGTTGGCGACAGGGTGAGAAAAAAGGTGAAACAAATAACAAAATTGTACTTATTTCAGACAGTTGAAGGATCCTGTTGTTGTTTTCTTTGGCGGCGTAGAGTAAAAATGAAGAAAGGAAAATTGAAAGAAGAGGTAGTATGAATATGTGATGCACCCTTATTTCTGAGTTGGCTTGGAATTTCTTTTTTTACATTGCCAAAAGGTCCGTCAGCTAAATGCTCCTATATCGAACTTTCTTTTGAATGGTCATGGAATGTGGTTTAAGAAGTGAAATTTATCATGTGACCAACTCCAGCAGGCATTTTCATTCTCTAGGTGTGAAAAAAAATTTGACTGGCATCATATAACAATTTTCTATTTCCTATCCAATCAGGATCCAGAATTTTACTTTTCACTCTAACTTGTGAAATTTGACTTGGTCTGGGTTTTTCCAAAATGCTTTTAGTTGTTTAGATCCGATTTTGTGGGTGTGCAATTTTACTTTGTGTGTTTTAGTTCACTGTTGGATGATATAGGATTTGTATCCTATAGACTTCAGTCACTTGGTCATGGCTGTTATGTGGCTTCCCTCTGTCTTTTCTACAAATATTTTCATGGCAACTACTCTGATGAGCTTTTTTTTTCTGGTGGCCCAACCAAGTGAATTTAAGTGTGCTATTAGATTACCATTGAAATAGTTAAATGTAACTGCCACTTCTACTCCAACAGTTTCTTTTCTTGCACTTCCTGTTTGTGGAACTCTCTTCTGTTTACTTGCTTCCCTGATAGGCACAATCTCCAAAAATGTAAATGCAATGTCAATAGCGATCTTTTATTTTCTTGATTCCTGTTCATCTTTTATCCTTTCTTAAACACCCACTGTACCCAGTTTTATCTCTTGTTGTAACCTCTTGTGCACCAGTGGGTAGTCTTGTCTTGCTTAGGGTGAAATGATTAAAAGAAAAACCTTACAAAAGGTTAAATGATTAATCCTCAAATATTGCTATCTTCTCATGACTTTTCAAGATAGCAAGATTTGAGCATTCTTTTAATATTTTTCATATGAATTGGAATCAAATATAGATTGTAATCCAACAGGAAATTGAGGATAAGGAATGTTTTTTATTTGTTCCTTATCATATGATTCCACGTGTATATGTTGGTACAATAAATAAATGAAATTTGTTCATTTATCTCATTCTTGTATTTACTCAGTGTTTCATGGACTTACATCCAGTATTCAAGAGACTTACTGGTAAAATCATTAGTATTATTAATGCTCTATTGCTTGATAGTGAATACCATATTTTCAAAGATTGCCTGGTTTGAATATGTTATCTTCCAGAAGGACCTTGGTCAACCGCCATTTCTTTTTTATGAATACAATAATTTTGTCAGTGTCATATAAAAAACTAGTAGTATAGCCCGGTGTTGCTCGGGTGTAATGAAAGCTTTAAAACTAATCCATGGTCCTGGAGCTCAGACTCTTTGGACGTTGGCACGAAAGACTAAAAAGCAATAGTTGTTTCCTAAAGTGAAAACTGTAGACTGAAAGAGAAATGAATGGATGTAAGTCAAATTTTGATTTCCTGGTATCAATATCAAATAAGTTTTTTGGTCATAAACTGAATTTTGAAGGCTAAATAAGTCACCTGAGTAAATGGTATCATGGCTGAGACTAAGAACTACAATTATATCTACTTAGAGCCAAACCTGAAGCAAAAACTAAAATAAAAGGGCTGAAAAAATACAGACATACAGGCAGATAAACAGACACACACACAAACATCTTGCCTTTTATATATATATATATATATATATATATATATATTATGGATTTTCTGCACTATTGTAAGAAATGCAACCTTAAAACTTCTGAATATCGTTTCTTATGTCTTTGTCTATGAGTATATCAAATTTGATTAAAAATTGGACCACTCCTTCTATAACCCGATTTTTTCGATTATCGATTTTCAATATTTATTGGGGGTAACTCGGCACAAAACCTAGCTAAGAACACTCGCAGACACTTATAGTACAACTGTGTAAATTTTCAAGAAAATCGGTTCAGCCATTTCAGAGTCTATAGGTAACGCACACACACACACACACACACACACACACACACAGACAAAGTTCCATTTATAAATAAGCTTAGATTTAGATATATTTATATGTATTAAAGAATGAAATGTTTACCACATACTTCCTACCCAGGTTTCAATCATACCACTCTCAACAGACAGCCCTGATATGACCAATATGTTTAAAACCTAGGTAGCAAGTATGTGGTGAATATTATGTCCTTTAATATATTGTTGGTTCTGCATATTCAGTTCTTTTGATTGTGCATTGAGCACTTTTTTAAAATAAATTTCTTGTCTGTACCTCTTTATATATGTGTGTGTGTGTGTGTGTGTGTGTGTGTGTGTGTGTGAGTGTGTGTGTGTATTTGGATAGCAACCTTTCTTTTAAGCATGTTTTGTTGAGAACAATCAACTAAGAAGATTTTATTAATTTTTGATTTAATTTTTCCAATATTCTTACATGTTTCCTTTTTGCTGGAGTTAAGTTTTAAAAATAATAACAGAACATTTTTATATTCCTTAACTCCAGCAAAAGGAAACATATAAGAATATTAGAAAAATTAAATAAAAAATTTATAAAAACTTCCTTGTCAGTCGTTTTCAACAACAACAAAAAAAAAAATATATATATAGCTTTGTAGCTGGCATTTTTACGATGACAGTCTGGTGTGCATTTTTTTTCCCATCTTTCTTTTAACTCTTTTCCTGTGTACCATGTTTTTTTTTTTTTACCCTCATTTCCTGTTTCCCTTTCCCTCACTTCCATATCTTTGGCAAACTTAATTTTTGATTTCTTAACACAGAGGTAATCCAAAAGTCCTTTTCAATGATCAAGTCATGAATCAATATTGCCAGCTCTTTCTTTTCCCCCACTTCTTCCCTACCCTCTGTATCAATGTCTAGACGAGAACTTTCAAACAATCTACTCTCTCTTTTAACTCCCCCTCCCATTTTCTTTCTTATTTCTTTTCTTTTTTCTTCTTTCATGTAAACTTCTGATATATGAATTTTTTTTAAGTGACCTCCTGATATATGGATTTTGTTCTAATAAAGAATTGTTGCTGAAGAAACGAGGTTTCCTCTCTGAAATGGCCATACAGCATATGTAATTTTTGGAGTTTTATTTGAAAATATATTTAGCTTTGTAAATAGATAATACTATTTACATCAAGCCCGCTACCTGAATTATTTTTAATATTAATAAGATTAATATTGATAGGATCTGTTTTGGGATTTTGCCTACATGCTATTTTCATTTTGGATTTATATATATATATATATATATATATGAGACTGTGAGAGAAGAGGAGCTTTGTGGTCCTAATATAACTGCTAATCTTGAGAGGGTTATCAAGTCTGGAATCATAACATCTTAGTGACTATATTGTTTAAACTGGATACAGAGCTGTTTAGGTCAGTAATGCTCAGTATCTCTTTTCTATAAAAACATGATACAAGGTCATAAGTTTTTTGAAATTTAATGTCTTTAGATAAGAGAAGAACATTTTGGGAGTCACCAGTTCAGCTTCCTTTCATGACTTTTTTTTTCTTTCTAAAACTCTTTTACAGGATCTTATTCATGCTATTAAAATACTTATTGCTGAATATGCTTCTTGAGAAAATTATGTCATTCTTGTGTCGTTTGATTTTTTGTATGTTCAAGGCTGAGTATAAACGAGAGGAAGTGTCAATCAGACCCGTCTCAAAAGACCTTTGGTAATTTAGATGCGAGGTCTCGGATATCAAATTCAAATCTTTGTTCATCCAGTTCTCTAATTTCTTCTGGAATCATTTTGTCTCTGACATAGAAATATTCAGGATATTCAAGATGAAATAGGATGTATCACTCAAACTGACGTCAAGAGTCATTTTGCTCTAAATGAGAATTTAATAATTGCTTTCCTTATCTTTATATATTTTTTTAACCTTTCTATCCCTGAAGTATTTTAATATATAAATTAAGAATAATAACACAATAATTATATATATATAAATATATATATTAGACTATTCTGTGCATTTTACCAGATATTGGGAAGTGTATTCAGTTAAAAAAAAATATTTTCTCAATAGCCCTTCTTATGTGCTTATATATATATATATATATATATATATATATATATATAATCTAATCTAAACTTATTTATAAATGGAACTTTGTCTGTGTGTGTTTGTGTGTGTGTGGGTGCGTTACCTATAGACTCTGAAATGGCTGAACCGATTTTCTTGAAAATTTACACAGTTGTACTATAAGTGTCTGCGGATGTTCTTAGCTAGGTTTTGTGTCAAGGTACCCTCAATAAATATTGACAATCGATAATCGAAAAAATTGGGTTATAGAAGGAGTGGTTCAATGTTGATCAAATATGATACACTCATAGACAAAGACATAAGAAACAATATTCAGAAGTTTTAAGATTGCAGTTCTTACAATAGTGCAGAAAATCCATAATATATATATATATATAAAAGGTAAGATTTTGTGTGTGTGTCTGTTTATCTGCATGTATGTCTGTATTTTTTTCAGACCTTTTATTTTGGTTTTTGCTTTGGGTTTTGCTCTAAGTTGGTATAATTGTATTTCTTAGTCTCAGCCATGATACGATTTACTCAGAGGACTTATTTAGCTTTGAAAATTCAGTTTACAACAAAAAAACTTATTTGATATCGATACCAGGAAATCAAAATTTGACTTACATCCATTCATTTTTCTTTCAGTCTACAGTTTTCGCTTTAGGAAACAACTATTGCTTCTTAGTCTTTTGTGCCAACGTCCAAAGAGTCTGAGCTCCAGGACCATGGATTAGTTTTAAAGCTTTCATTACACTCGAGAAATGCTGAGCTATACTGCTACTATATATATATATATATATATATATAGAGTAGAAAAATTTGTGAGAAGCTGTGAATGTTTTGTTTAAAGTGTAGATTTATTGTTGTTATTATAATTAATATTACTTGTTTTTTTGTAAGATATATTAAGTGTCCATAATGGTATTTGTGTTGCTATATGTGTTTCGAATCCAAAGTTGACTCTTCAGGTGTATATACTTATGACTTTACATATCGAGATACGTTTGTTTTTTTGATGGCAAAAATATCATGTATATATAGATAAGTAGTGGGCAAACAGGTCAGAAATTTTATATGCAGGTTTGTTTGTTGTTTTTTTATACTCACGCATTAAATCTCTTCTAAAATCTTTTTTGGACATCAGAAAAACAAACGGATCTCAATATATAAAGTCACAAGTTTATTCGCCTGAAGTGAGTCAACTTTGGACTAAAGACATATGTAGTGACACAAATACCATTATCAACACTTAGTATATCATACAAAAAGCAAGTAATAATAATACTAACAACAATAAATCTACACTTTAAACAAAATGTTTATGACTTTTTGTACTTTTTTCTATACCAATTTCTTGCACAACCAATTTCGAACAACCCTTATTTTTGTTTTACATATATATATATATATATAGATGAAATGATTTGTTTGAACATTATTTTTGATTGATACTCATATTTAAGTAGATATTCTGTTTATAACCAAACAGTATTTATATTTATTTCTACCGGCCTGATGATTTACGATAAATTAATTTTCGTCAATTTCTGTAATATATATATATATATATATATATATATATATATATATATATATATATGCAGGTTTCATTAAAAATGATGGACAAGGTTTTATCATTAAGTTTTTCATATAATTTTTCATGTGTTCTTATGATTTTTTTTCTTTTTAGAACTCAAATTATATAGAATTGTTCAAAGATTTTGCTTTTTCAAGCACTTTTGGTTATACTTTTAACCATTATCAAGAATGAATTTTGTTTTAATTGTAAATAAATATGTGCAAAGTTTATGTATATAGTGTCATGTGTCTGGTAAGTTCCAAACATAGTAAGCACATTCTTACCAAGTTCGTAATTGATGTTATCAAGTGTAGGTTTTCTATTTTTTATTAGTAATGCCGCCATTATTTTTAATCTTCTTTTGCACGCAGATGAAGCTCCTATGTATGCATTGCTAACAAGTATGTCACAGTTAGGTTCTGAAAGATCTTGATGTGTGTTTAAATGAGATCAGGTGAAACTGTTGTAGGAAAGGTGCAATGTCAATCTTATCATCAATTTTGTGGTGGTGTGGTCAATGTAATTGTTTACAAATTTGGATTGTTGAGGAACACAGTTCTTCAAAGGACATAAGTTTGTAAATGACATTGGTTTTCTGCAGTTTACATTTGATAGGTGAATTATTATTATTATTGATGATGAGATTGGCAGTTTTGAATTTTTTGTAGTAGATAATTTAGTTTTTTTGCTTAAGTTAGTTGGTGTTTCATAATTTTGGATGATGTTGCAAAGTGGAGGTTTGTCATGTTTGTAATTACTGTGCATTTGGTTTTTGTAGAAAATAATGATTTTGCTTTTGTCCACTTGTTTGTAGTTCTTGTTGGTTATGTTACGAAGAAAAAGTTTGACAGCAATCAAGAAAACAAATTCTTGTATGCTCTCATTAGGAAATTTTTTATAACAACAATTTTGTATTGAAGAAGATATGGACTTATAAAATGAAGGTGGCAAGAATTTTTGCTAGTCGGTTTTTTTATATACTGAAGTAGTGAAAATATTACTAGACTCCACAAGAACATCCAAGAATGAGAATTTGTTTTTTTGGCTAAGCTCATATCTGAAGTTGAGAGGAGAATGTTTTTCAAAAGTAGTTTTAATTTTGTTTTTGCTGTCTGCTAAAAGGAAAATATCATCAATATATCAAACATATGTAACAATATAGGGGAAGCCATCAATTGATCTGATGCATCTTAATCACTTGACCACAAATAATTTCATTGTAGACAAAGCCAAATTAAGCCTTATAAACACAAATTTCTGATTACATATCTCTGCTCTCAAAGCATATCATAATGTAAACAAATGTAAATAGACAATGTTACAGAAAGTTTCCAAAGTTTAATAAAATGGATTAGCAACCAACATTCTTAATTTATTTATTTAAACATTATTTTTAATAGCTACTCATATTTGAGTAAATTATATAAATTAGAGATGTGCGTTGTGCTACAGTGGATATCGGCTTGGAACGAGAAACCGGGGAGCCGAGTTTGAATTCCAGTTGAATCCATTGTATTCACTTACGCGCAAATACCCTTGGGAAAGGTATTAATCCGTCTCTTCCTTCCAGTTATGGGTTAAATAGCAGGACAGACTGGGTTCTATAGCCTTGGCTGGCAACCAGTCTACCGCAGAAAGCAATGGCAACCTACTGCGGGATAATCTTCTGCCCAGTCAGCGTGTATCATGTATGGCACTTAACTGACTGACTGAATATAATAATTGAAATACTAATTAAGGCTTCTGCTGGTCATAAAGTGGGGGATTGGTTTTCTATTGTTATGAAGTAATAAACTGATCCCCCACTAATTACTACTTAATAATATAATACATCTCTTTTTTCTCTAGCCATGAGTCAAATAACAGGACAGATTGGGTTTTTATAGCCTTGGTCAGCAATCAGTCTACCGCAGAAAGCAATGGCAACCTACTGCGGGATAATCTTCTGCCCAGTCAGTCATGTCTCTTTCGAGACATAATTGCCCAAAGCGTGTATCACGCATGGCACTTAACTGATATAAATTAGATATGCGGAAATTTGTGTTTACATCCATGACTGACTAGGCAGAATATTTTCCCACAGTAGGTTGCCATTACTTTCTGCAGCAGACTGGTTGCCAACCAAAGCCATAGAACCCAATGTGTACTGCTATTTAACCCATAGCTGCATGGAGAAGAAGCAGGTTAATACTTTTTCCAAGGATATTTGTGTGAAAGTGAATGCAAGGAATTCAACTAGAATTTAAACTTGGCTCCCTGATATCTCGTTCTGAACTGATATCCACTGCAACGCTATGCACATCCTTAAGATTAGAATATTTAGTTGTATCTAAACTTATTTATAAATGGAACTTTGTCTGTGTGTGTCTGTGTGTGTGTATATCTGTTATCTATAGACTCTGAAATGGCTGAATTGATTTTCTTGAAAATTTACACAGTTGTACTATAAGCATCTGCGAGTGTTCTTAACTAGGTTTTGTGTCAAGGTATCCTCGATAAATATTGAAAATCGATAACTGAAAAAATTGGGTTATAGAGGAAGTGATCCGATTTTAATTAAATTTGATACACTCATAGACAAAGACATAAGAAACGATATTGCAGTTCTTGCAATAGTGTAGAAAATCGATTATATATATATATATATATATATAAAAGGCAAGATGTTTGTGTGTGTGTGTATCTGTTTATCTGTCTGTATGTCCTTTATACAAATTCACAGTTTTTGTCTGATTCTCACCAAACTTCACACAAATATTCTTTACGCTGAGTCTGAGCTTCAGGACCATGGATTAGTTTTAAAGCTTTCATTACACCCGAGCAACGCCGGGCTATAGTGCTAGTAAAAAAATAGAATGAAAATAATAATATAATCAAAATGTTGATGTCCTACACAACTTCAAATAAAAGGTTAACGAGAAAGTCCACACCAATAATGGAGGAAAAACCAATATTAATTACTTGACTTGAGAAGCATATTATCCTGAAAAATCATTTTAAGAGAAAGATTTTATAAGTTTGAAGCAAAGGTAGTACTTGTTTACATCCTGAATAAATCTGGAATATTTACTTTTTTGTTTTTTTTTTTATCATTTCACTCCGGGCAAGGTGTAAATGCTACTGATGTGCAGGGGGCTACATAACTGAAAGAAAATTAATTAAAGGAGGGAGAAGAGGATTACAAACCAATTAGAAAGAAGCAAAAGAAAGATGAAAATGCAGGTGTGGTGACAGTTGCAAGTGGGGAGAGAAAGGGAAGGATATATGGGGGTGGGGGAAGGGCTAGAGTCAAGTGGTTAGTAGATGAGTATTGACTATACATCTAAACTTCTGGAGGTTGTAGCCATCAGGAAAGCAAGAATATGGGAGCGAGTTCCACAGGCGGGAAGTGCGAGAGAAGAAGCTGCAGGAGTAGAATTGTCATCTGCATTTGGCTAACCTAACTGTGAATGGGTGGGACCCAGTTGCCATTCTGGTTGCACGAGTAAACACCTGTTGAGGAGGCACCAGTGACTTAAGTTTGTCTGAGCAGAAGCCATGAAAGTATTTATAGAACAGACAAAGGGAGGCCACATTTCATCGGTGGGGAAACGGCTGTAGTCAAGCCGCCAAGTCAGCACCTATCATGTTACTTACTCTCCATTGGAGCCTGTCGAGAACACTGAGGGAGAGTCCATTATCTGAGGAATAGGTGTGTTTCCCCATAATAGTATACTAACTCTGGATCTTGACAAATCACGAGGTACATGTATATATAAAAATATAATCATATTTTTATTCTTCAACGGTGACATTTGTTTAGAGCAGGGTAGCAGTTGGAGAGAAAAATGCTGTTAGGAGTCAGAAGCCAGCAGGAGTCCTTCAAGCAGAATCCTAGACTTTATATCTTAAAACTCCGAAACGACCCACATAGCCACGCCTTTTTAACCACACAATAATTGTTTTTCATTGGTCATCGCTTACACCCACACATTTTTGCTTTTCCAGTTGTCACTTTGTTGACTTTATCTACGGCTAGATGTATCTGTCAGTTATATCTGCCAGGCTGGATGTATCTGTCAATTACATCTGCAAAGCCAGATGTATCTGTCAATTACATTCATTAGTTCATTACTGTTCAAAGTAATATATTACATGTAGAACAACATTACTATTGCCTCCCGTGTTTATAAGATTGTCCAGCGTCCATTGCTACAGAAGAGGATTGATACTATAGAACAGTTCAACATTCTTTTTCTCAACATCTGTTTATATTTTTTTAGAAGAGGCATGGTAATTATTTGCATCATTTGAACTGCTGGCCTCATCTTTATTGCCATATTCACAATGTTTTGGTGTTCTACGTTCCCTACCTTCTTCAGTTGATATACATTGGAATATATGGGGGGTGGGAAACGGGAGATCACTACCCTCTGTGGGATGAATTTGAAATAATAAACAGAACATTCCTGGAAAATATGAAAACTTAATGAAACAGTTCATATGCTAGGCCATAAAAATCTCCTAAGATGGCCAATCATAAACATGAATGCACTATACAGAGAGCTAGAGAAAAACAAAAAAATGTAATATGAACTCTGGTAAATAATGGGCACTGAGGTTTATGAGTGTCCAAAATTCACTCACTGATGTCGCCAATAGAAAAAGTGTTGGTTGAAGTACTCCAGAAAGTGACTTGACCTAAAGAAAGAGTTGTGAGTTCAATACTAGGCCACAGCAGAGAGAACAAAAACTTGGAGACTCAAGGAAATTAACTGAAACTGATTTGTACAAATCAGTTTCAGTTACTAGGGATGTGGGTTGTGGTGCAGTGAATATTGACACAGAACAGACAAATCAAGAAGCCAAGTCTGAATTCCAGTTTAATTCCTTGCATTCACTTACACACAAATACCCCCAGTTATGGGTTAAATAGTAGAATAGATTTGGCTCTATAGCCTTGGCTGGCAACCAGTCTACTGCAGAAAGCAATGGCAAACTACTGTGGAATAATATTCTGCTCAGTCAGTTGGAGTGCTGAGTTTGAATTCCAGTTGAATTTCTTGCACTCACTTATGCACAAATACCTTTGCGAAAGGTATTAATCTGTCTATTCCCTCCAGTTATGGGTTAAATAATAGGATAGATTTGGTTCTATAACCTTGGCTGGCAACCAATCTACTGCAGAAAGCAATGGCAACCTACTGCGGGATAATTTTCTGCCCAGTCAGTCATGTCTCTTTTGAGACATGATCACCCAAAGCGTGTATCACATATGGTACTTAACTGACTGACTGATATTTACAAAAAGACATGACATGGAATAAGAACAACCTACCCCAGTAGGATGTTCTTATCCCATGGATGTGCGTTGTGGTGCATTGGATATCGGCTTGGAATGAGAAATCGGGGAGCCGAGTTCGAATTCCAGCCGAATTCATTGCATTCACTGATGAGCAAATACCCTTGGGAAAGGTATTAATCCGTCTATTTCTTCCAGTTATGGGTTAAATAACAGGATGGATTGGGTTCTATAGCCTTGGTCAGCAACCAGTCTACCTCAGAAAGCAATGGCAACCTACTGCGGGATAATCTTCTGCCCAGTCAGTCATGTCTCTTTCGAGACGTGATCACCCAAGCGTGTATCACATATGGCACTTAACTGACTGACTGACCCCCGTAGACTAAATAAAGAATTCAGTCCAAAATTTCAACGTATATCACCTGAAGAAGGCCGGTGTGTACAACGGCCAAAATGTTGCGAATGTGCCAATAAAGATGAGGACAATAGTCAGAATGATATAAATAGTATTTTTTTCTTTTTTTCCAACAAAATCTTCCTGTTTTTGAGTATTTTGCTTAGCTTTTGGAATCCTTTGCTATTCCAATGTGTATTTGGGTTTCAGTGTTGTATTTTCCAAGTAATAAATACTTTTACTAATGAAGAATGAGTTTTTGCCAAACATGTTTTGTTGTTTGTAATTCTGTTGATTCCCAGGAGATTACAGGGCCACATCCTCACCCTGCTAGGTGTTACTGGTATGGTTTCTGTAGCTAGTAGGATTTGAATTTGCCCCATATGCAATCATTTTGGGATTAAGAGTTTTCCTTCACCTAGACTGGTTGACAACCAAAACTAGAGAACCCAGTCAGTTTTTGCTATTAATCCGAAACTGAGGGAGGGAGATGAAGATAGATTCATTCCTTTTCCAACAATTTATGTGAGGAGAGGCTTAAAGCAACTAAAATGTGGTTCTACAGAAGGATGCTGAGGATACCATGGACAATGATGAACAACAACAAGGTTTTGAAGAGGATGGAAACTAATACTTAACATCAGAGAAAGACAGCTGAAGTTTCTGGGACATGTAATGAAGAAAGAGGGCTTGGAGAACCTGATACTAACAGGCCAGATAAAGGAAAAAAGAGACAGAGGAAAGTAGTGGATAACATTTGAAGGGCCTGAGCAGGTGGATGACAAAACGGGGACTGTGAGACATTACAGGAGAAAGTGTGCTAAGAGCCACCAGGGATAGGGAGATGTGGAAGGCTATGATCGCCAATGTCCGGAAAGGACAAGGCATATAGAAGAAGAGTTATAAATAACTAATCAGTATTGAGAAGAGGTGTATTCATATCTAATAAGAATTTGAGAAACGAATAAGAAATTATAAGGTGGCTATAAAGTGGGGGACCAATTCTATATTATAATCAATATATAAACTGATCCCTCAATTGGTGGCCACACAAGTTTCTATACATTTATATTCTAGATTTATGGGCTTGATCAAGTGGATGGCAGAGCAGAGTTTGAGTGGGGTAACATAAGAAAGCGTGATAAGAGCCACTATGGATGAGGAGATGTAGTAATTGGAGTAGATAGACTCAACTATCGCCCGGTTCACACTCCACCCACATCTATTGAAGAGGTGAAGAGGCTCATCCCTTGTTCCCTGTTTAGGATGTGGTTTCCGGCTTTCTCTTTTCCAATCTTTTCACTCTTTTCTTTTTTTTTTTCAATTGGAGTAGATAGACTAAACTATCACCCGGTTCACACTCCACCCACGTCTGTTGAACAGGTGTAGAGGCTCATCACTTGTTCCCTGTTTAGGATGTGGTTTCCGGCTTTCTCTTTTCCAATCTTTTCACTCTTTTCTTTTTTTTTCAATTGGAGTAGATAGACTAAACTATCGCAAGGTTCACACTCCACCCACGTCTATTGAACAGGTGAAGCGGCTCATCACTTGTTCCCTGTTTAGGATGTGGTTTTCGGCTTTCTCTTTTCCAATCTTTTTACTCTTACGTAGCCCCCTTCACATCAGTGGCATTATCGCCTTGCTCAGGGTGATATGATTAAAAAAACCAAAAAAAAAAACCTAAAAAAACAAAAGAAGGCCATGATCACCTATGTCCTGAAGGGACACGGCACATAGAAGAAGAATATAATGACCTTGGCTGGAATTTCTACTTGGCATACCAATCCCACTTTCTGTAACAGTAACCACTATGTTATGCATGCAGCTAAAACTTATTTTAAATGTTATAAAAAGAATGTTCTCATAATATCTGATAAAAATAAAATAAATTCCTTAAATGAAAGAAAAGATTTTTTTCTCTTTTTTATGGAAGGCCACATTAAAAACACGTGTTCTTGGAATCTGGTTATATTTACACAGAACACTGACATTGAACCATTATTTTGGGTTTCTTGTGTATACCACTGCTCTTCAGATGAAAGAATTGTACAGAACTGTTGGTAACTAAAGACTCAATTTTTACTTGAATCTTATTTAAATATCCAATTCTCACATATGGCTCCAGGAAGTTGCATGACCACACCCCAGTCAATGGCATCAAGCTACCAGTTGAATATTGTGAGGGTAGTAGGAAGGGTTTTCTAACCTGACCAGTGAAGGAGAACACCTCTCCTCAACCCACGTGTGACAAGCAGCCATTGGCCAAACACCAGCTTTGCCAGTGGATGGAGTAATTTCTGAGAGGAGGGACATGGTAACCTCAGCATTTCTGGTGCAAAACAAACTGGCAAGTCATTGCACTATGAAACTATTATTATTTTTTTCAGTATATATTCTGGGTATTTAGTCGAGCTGATCAGATGTGCATTGTAATGCAATGAATATCCAATCAAAATGACAAATCAGGGAACTGAATTCAAATTCCAGTTGAATTCCTTGCATTCACTTACGCACAAATACACTTAGGAAAGGTATTAATCTGTCTCTTCCCTCCAGTTATGGGTTAAAATAATAGGATAGATTGGGTTCTATAGCCTTGACTAGCAACCAGTCTACCATATAAAGCAATGGCAAACTACTGTGGGATAACCTTCTGCCCAGTCAGTCATGTCTCTTTTGAGACATGATCACCCAAAGTGTGTATCACATATGGCACTTAACTAACTGACTGAATATAATAGTTGGAGAAATAAGTAAACCTTCTACTGGTCATAAAATGGGGGATTGATTTTCTATTGTTATAAAGTAATAAACTGATCCCCCACTAATTAATACTTATTAATATAATAATAAAATCCATGTCTTCTCCCTCCAACCATGGCTTAAATAGCAGGACAGATTGGGCTCTATAGCCTTGGCTGGCAATCAGTCTACCACAGAAAGCAATGGCAAACTACTGCAGTATAACCTTCTGCCCAGTCAGTCATGTCTCTTTTGAGACATGATCGCGTATGGCACTTAACTGACTAAATGATTTAATTTAGTTTCTTTTTCTTTTAGTTTGTTTTTATCCATTTTTTTTATTAAATATCCCACATTGAGAGATAAAAATTTGTATATTGCTTTCCTATGGGTGACAAATTTTATACTTTTATTAATTCTCTCTTTCGCTCTCTATATGAATATAAATTCATATATATGCGGCTATATTCTCAAATGTACACACATAAACACAGTTTTCTATTTATGTAAACTGTTGTTAGTAACTGATATATATATCATATATTAAGTGAAGTGCCTCCAAAATTATGTCTATGTTACATTGAATGGTTTTGCTCTCTCCTACTTGTAGACATGAACTGAAGTGGGTGACTTTGGAAGGATATCATAGACAAAGAAATAGTACAGGTGTGGTAGCCATAAGGTGGAAACTGGATTTAATATCATTTACCTGAAAGATAGAGTACTGTATCTCAAAGGTGGCAATTCAGTTTCTGTAGGTTTTACTTGGGTAACTGTGGCATGGTTACCCCAGTGCATAGAGAGGTAGATAATGAAGATAGATGGATGATGAAGATAGGAAGATTTATGAAGATAGATGAAGATTTATGAAGATAGATGATGAAAATTGATGAAGATAAATGATGAATATTGATGAAGATAGATGATGAAGATTGGTGAAGATAAATGATAATAATAGGAAGATAGATGATGAAGATCTTTAGATAGATGCTGAAGATTGATGAAGATAGATGATAAAGATTGGTGAAGATAGATGATGAAGATTCGTATAGATAGATAATGATGATCAGTATAGATAGGCAGATAGATGAAGATTGGTGAAGATTGATGAAGATAGTAAGATAATGATGTAGTTGATGTAGATAGATAATCTAGATGAAGATTGGAAAATGGATGATGACTGGAAGATAGCTGAAAATAAATGATGATAAATGATGAAGATTTATGACCATAGATGAAGGTAGGAAGATAGATGATGAAAATTGATGAAGATAGATGATGAAGATTGGTGAAGATAAATTTTTTTTTTTTTTAATCATATCACCCCAAACAAGGCGAGAGTGCCACTGATGCGCAGGGGGCTACGTAAGAGTAAAAAGATTGAAAAAGACAAAGCCGGAAACCGCATCCTAAACAGGAAACAAGGGATGAGCCTCTTCACCTGTTCAATAGACGTGGGTGGAGTGTGAACCGGGCAATAGTTTAGTCTATCTACTCCAATTGAAAAAAAAATAAAGGAAAGAAAAGAGAGAAAAGATTGGAAAAGAGAAAACCGGAAACCGCATCCTAAACAGGAAACAAGGGATGAGCCTCTTCACCTGTTCAATAGACGTGTGCGGAGTGGGAACCGGGCGATAGTTTAGTCTATCTACTCCAATTGAAAAAAAAATAAAGGAAAGAAAAGAGAAAAAAGATTGGAAAAGAGAAAACCGGAAACTGCATCCTAAACAGGAAACAAGGGATGAGCCTCTTCAAATGAATAAGATAGGAAGACAGATGATGATAGATGATGAGGATAAATAATGAAGATGGATGAAAATAATGAAGATGGATGAAAATAATGAAGATGGATGAAAATAATGAAGATGGATGATGTAGATAATATACACTAATAGATAATGAGGAAAGGTAGTCATGATGAAGATAAGTGATGAAGCTAATATAGATAGATAGTTAAGTGGCATATGTGATACATGCTTTGGGTGATCATGTCTTGACAGACACATGACTGACTGGGCAGAAGATTATCCCGCAGTAGGTTGAACCTCAATCCCCCACTTATGACCAGTAGAAGGCTTTTTTGTTTTTTTTTAATCATATCACCCCAAGCAAGGCGGTGACGCCGCTGATGTGCAGGGGGCTACATAAGAGTGAGAAGATTAGAAGAGAGAAAGGTTAAAAAGAGAGAAGTTTAGAAGAGAGAAAGATTAAAAGAGAGAAAGCCAGAAACCGCATCCTAAACAGGGAACAAAGGATGAACCTCTACACCTGTTCAATAGACGTGGGTGGAGTGTGAACCGGGCGATAGTTTAGTCTATCCACTCCAAATTCTCCAACTATTATATTCAGTCAGTCAGTTAAGTGCCATACGTCATACATGCGTTGGGTGATCATGTCTCGACAGACACATGACTGACTGGGCAGAAGATTATCCCGCAGTAGGTTGAACCTCAATCCCCCACTTATGACCAGTAGAAGGTTTACTTTATTCTCCAACTATTATATTCAGTCAGTCAGTTAAGTGCCATACGTTATACATGCTTTGGGTGATCATATCTCAACAGACACATGACTGACTGGGCCGAAGATTTTCTATTGTTATAAAGTAATAAACTGAACCCCCACTAATTAATACTTATTAATATAATAATAAAATCCATGTCTTCTCCCTCCAACTATAGCTTAAATAGCAGGACAGATTGGGTTCTATAGCATTGGCTGGCAACCAGTCTACCGCAGAAAGCAATGGCAACCTACTGTGGGATAATCTTCTCACCAGTAAGTCATGTCTCTTTTAAGACAAGGTCACTGAAAGCGTGTATCACATATGGCACTTAACCGACTGATCTGAATTGAGATAGAAACTGAAGATGATGAAGATAGATCATAAAAACAGATAGGCAATTGGAGTAGATAGACTAAACTATCGCCCGGTTCACACTCCACCCACGTCTATTGAACAGGTGAAGATGCTCATCACTTGTTCTCTGTTTAGAATGTGGTTTCCGGTTTTCTCTTTTCCAATCTTTTCACTCTTTTCGTTTTTTTAAATTTTTTCAATTGGAGTAGATAGACTAAACTATCGCCCGGTTCACACTCCACCCATGTCTATTGAACAGGTGAAGAGGCTCATCCCTTGTTTCCTGGTTAGAATGCGGTTTCTGGCTTTCTCTTTTCCAATCTTTTTACTCTTACGTAGCACCTTGCGCATCAGTGGCATTATCGCCGTGCTTGGGGTGATATGATTAAAAAAAAAAATGTACATTTAATTACGAACAGTCTGAGGCTGAAAAATTATCTACTGTATATGTTGATTTTAAATGTTCTCCATGTGTGCATATATTTTCTTTTATAAAATCATGACCATTGTTTAAATATTTAGTTGAATGATGACGGAATTTCTGTTCATGAAGAAAAAAAGATTTTCATAACTTGCAACTTCTGCTGAATGACTAATTTATTTTTGCCAATTTTTTTCTCAAAACCATTATTTTGTTTCTTCTTTGATTGTCTCCTCCTGATGTAGGTCAGTCAGTCCAGACATTTCCCTAGTTTTGTCTCACAACAACAAAAGACTGATATACGTACAGATGTCATTATTTATGTATTTGCATATAGATATAAAATTCTCTATAAAGACATTGTGATGTATTAAACATTAACATTTTATAGGATATTATATGTAAATTTATGTTATATAAATATATATAAAATTCTCTATAAAGACATTGTGATGTATTAAACATTAACATTTTATAGGATATTATATGTAAATTTATGTTATATAAATGTGCGTATAAAAATAATATTTTTGTGGAAAAATGTCATGTAAACCAGTAAAATGAAAATTTCAGTTGTCTTTCATGTTTGAAAATATTACATTTTGAGAAACCTATGAAAAGTGTACATATTATAAGGACAGACTCTTGTCTTTTTATTAAAGTTACTGATAATTTCTTGAAGAAAAAATAAAGGCATCTTTTGGTTATTATGATCGTCCTTCAGGTCTGAAGAAGCCTATATCTTGCAATTCATTTGTAGATCCAAGGATGGATCCACAAAGCAAATGTGGATGTTTGGTCTGGTTGCCAGCCAAGGCTACTGAACCCAATCTGTCCTATTATTTAACCCATAACTGGAGGGAAGAGATGGATTAATACCTTTCCCAAGGGTATTTGCTCATAAGTGAATACCATTAATTCAACTGGAATTTGAACTTGGCTCTCCAATTTCTCGTTCCGAGCCGATATCCACTGCACCACAAACGCACATCCCTTATAAGGAAACAATGAATATTAACATTGCCATCAAAGATGAGTATAATGGATACTACACTTTGATCTAAGCCCAATGACCAGAGAATTAATAAAAATTTAGGTCATGTAGGCACTGATTGCTCAGTCAATGAATGCTAAAAGTTTCCTTATAAGGAAACAGTCAATATTACTGTTAGCCTTACCAATGAGTGAGAAAGTGACAACTAAAAATGGTTAGCACTCAAACCTTTTGGCGAGTTTCTCTTGGTGTTGAATAAGTCATTTTATGTCAGGCTGAAACTTTAAATTTAAATTGCCAAAATTATATTCTGCATACTTTTGAATGTGATTGTCAAGGACAAAAGGTAGAAATTCATGAAATAGTCATGAAATAAGTTTAGTAAGTTCCTTTCCAAGTTTGCACTTGTCATTAAATGACTTAGCAGTAAATTATACGATGTTTAAAGTTTTTTTGTATCTCTGAGTATATATCAGGAGGTATTTAACCTCTGACATTTAGTCTGTTCAGAGTGCAATCCATTTGACTTAGTTTAAAAAAAACAATTATCCAATTCCCTTGAAAATGATAAATAAAACTTAACAAATTGTTTTCTGTCATCAAAGTTATTTTAAATAATAAAAATGATATGAAACAAAAATATGTCAGTCAGTCAGTTAAGTGCCATACATGAAACACGCTTGGGCGATCATGTCTCGAAGAGATATGACTGACTGACCAGAAGATTATCCCACAGTAGGTTGCCATTGCTTTCTGCAGTAGACTGGTTGCCATCCAAGGCTATAGAACCCAATCTGTCCTGTTATTTAACCCATAACTGG
Source organism: Ascarosepion bandense (assembly GCA_037127315.1). Classification (NCBI taxonomy): domain Eukaryota; kingdom Metazoa; phylum Mollusca; class Cephalopoda; order Sepiida; family Sepiidae; genus Ascarosepion; species Ascarosepion bandense. Next base: position 2,014,856 of record JBBBDQ010000496.1, read on the forward strand.
AAGGAAGAGACGGATGAATACCTGTCCATATTTTTGAGATGAGGCATTGTAATTGTTTACATTGTCTGAACTGTTGTCCTCATCTTTATTGCCATATTCACAATGTTTCAACCGTTATATGCTCCGACTGTCTTCAGGTAACTGTAATTTTGAATTGTGAAAGATGTGTATAACAGTCTGAACAATGTAAATAATCATACAATACCTCATCTCAGAAATATAGAGATGGATTAATACCTTTCCCAAGGGTATTTGTGCATAAGTGAATGCAATGGATTCAACTGGAATTCGAAGCCGATATCTACTGCACCACAACACACATCCAAAAATATGTAAGATCCCTAAGTAAGAAATCTTGATGTTTTCACTTTGCTTTTGTTTCTTTTCCCCAAAGACACAAATAGAAATATTTGTTAAAAGAAATGTTTCCATTTTAACTGGTCTTTCATCAAAGAGGCTTAAAAGTCAACCAATCATGAAAATTTTTTACCATGACTTAACAATCTCTTAATTGAAGTTAACTGAAGCAAGAAATGAAGTGATGATGAGAATCCTGTACCCCCCTGACATTTAGGGTGCTGTCTGTCTTTGAGAAGATAGGCAGAAGACTTTTGCTTTGGCATACTATTATTTATAGCAGTATGGTTTATTTATCTTATTTTTCTATGGTTTTATAAGAATGTGGAATTATTCTACAAGCTTAATGTTCTTGCTTTACAGAGTTCTGATCAAAGTTAACATTTATACTATGCCCTTCTTAAAATTTACTACTCTGAATTTTTCCTTGCAGGCATTTTAAATTGTAACACCTCCCTCAACCAAAATAAAAATAATCATCTTCTGAATGACAAGGAGTCGACTGTAATCGGGATCTTTAAATCATTACAAGCAATCCTTTCCTAAGCTGCATAGTACATGCTCTGCCAAAGCTATATACTCTTTTGAATTCAGATTTTTACTTCTCTTAGACTGGTTTTTACACAGGGCTATAAAACCACACCTGTTCTACTATTTACCCATAGCTGGGGAGAGAAGAAATGGAATCATACCTCTTCTAAGAGTATTAGTATGTAAGTGAATTTAATGAAATTGGTAGCTGCATAGATTAAGTGTCTGGAAAAAAGATGAAGTTGTTGTTAACGACTTCAATTTTTAATCTTACCCAACTTGTGATAATCAACACAGGCTAAGCAAAAGATCTGTGTTCAGTTCGCTTTCAACTATGGTTATATTAGGCATATACATTACGGCTAAATTATTATTATTATTATTATTATTATTATTATTATTATTTCTGTTGTATATCAATTTCCTTCAAGGTCCCAACCAGAGACCTAAGCTCAGAAAAGGCATCATGACATTTTCCACTGAACATTTTTGTAAATAAATAAAAAAAAAAAGAAAAACCTAAGATCACAAATTTTTACAAAGATAAAACCCTTCATAAGCTGTTAGCTGTATTTGAGAGAACTATCTTTTGTATTTTTTTAAAGACATGATTAATCAGGGATCCCTTCAATGAGTCTATTGAAACCTTTTTGAAGCAAGGGCTCTAACCACAACTGGAATCACTGACGTCTTCATGTGACACATTTTTTTTACATTTTGTTGTGATGAAACTTTGCTGCAAAGTTGTAGTGACCAATTTGTGCCGGAAATAAGACACGGAACAAGAAGGTAGGTTAAAAAACGTATTAGTATAACAAGAAACAGGATATTCAAAGGAAGTGTTAATAATAAGTAATATAGAAATAGTAAGTCTGAAGGTATTATTATGCTACTTATTGCCTGACTAGTAGCTGTCGTTAATTGCCATTTTGACCATTTTCATTAACTGCTCTTGTTAACTGCCTCTGTTGACTGCTCTCTGTAAGTCACACAGGTAGTCACATATAACAAGAGGAAGAGTCCATTCCTTGTAGGAGGGCACCACAACAGATTTCTACTTCAAGATTCTTGTACTTTGATAGTTTTATGAAGATCAGAGATATATTACAATATGCAGAAACTACTATGTCAATAAGAAAGTGCATTCTTTTTTTTTTGGTTTTTGATCACAGTGAATTAGCTTTTATTGTTCTGTCTGTATGCATCGTAAAGTCCCTTAAATTTGTAACAGATTTTATGTTTGTAACTAGGTCTTGATGATGTTTATTGTTATTATTATCATTGGAATCACAAAGAACTGTACCAATTAGCAAACAACATCCTTTGAGGACTTTCAACAACAGCAACAACTAAAATGAACATCACATGTAACTCAAAGAGAATATAATGATATAATCATGACGCTGATATTCTACACTACTTCAAACAAAAGGTTAGGAAGGAAACCCCCATCAATCCTAGAAAGAGTGTTAACAACTACTGGATTTGAGAAAACTATTTTCCTGAAATATCGTTTTAAAAGAAAGATTTTATATATTTCAAAAAATAAAATAATGAAATAATCAAGATGTTGACCTTCCACACTACTTCAAATAAAAGGTTAATAAGGAAACCTTCATCAATACTGGAAAGAGCAATAACAATTACTGGAAGTAAGAAACCTATTTTCTTGAAAAATTGTTTGAATAGAAAGATTTTATATATTTTGACTCCAAGTAGCAGTTGCACCTTAATCAGTGAATGCTGAATGTTTCCTTATAAGGAAACACTTAATATTATAATATTTACTATCAACCAGTGGATACATGGCTTTGAGACCTTCTCTGAATTTAAACTTTACATTCTCTTTTCCCCTCTTGGGTTTTAAGTTTTTTGGTCAATATTGCTGTTGTAGTGAACTCACAACTGGGTTTATGGAGATAGCTAAAACATCCAGAAGTAGCATGAATCATGGAATGAGAACAATCTACTTGAAATAAAGGGTTTGGTTCAAAATTCCAATCACCTGAAGAAGGCTGAAGCATACAACATCCGAAACATTGCGAATATGTCTATAAAGATGAGGAAATCAGTTCAAACAATGTAAATAATATAAATATCCCCATCTCAGAAATATAGACAAATATTGATTAATTTCATTATCATTATAAGTTGGCTGCTGACATGAAGTGTAAAGATTCTATTGAATCAATTGCTAAGTTTTCTGCTAGGAAAGTTGGTTGCTGGATAATTTTTTTACCAGAATCTATTTTACTTATTGTTGTGGACCCAGAATATGTCCAGAAGAAAAACTCAAACTTGGGAATTAGTGAAACATATATATTTAACAAAAGAACAAATACAAAGAGTGTTATACATCAGTCTGACTGCCAAGTATTAGATCGGGGTTACTCAACTCAACCCCGAGAGGCATCGGAGGGTCTGTAATGTGATCGATACTGACTTGGCAGACTGCAGTCTCTCTCTCATCGGCATGACGTGGCTTCCCTGTGTCTCTTCTATAAATACTCCCATGGCTTCTGCTCCGATGAACTTAGATCACTGGTGCCCCCTAGGTTTGAATTTGCACGTGATACTAGATTAGCAACTAGATCTCACCCTTTTACAGTGAAACCGATAAAATGCAACCACAACTTCTACTCCAACAGTATCTTTTCTCGTACTTCCCGACTGTGGAATTCCCTTCCACATGACTGCTTCCCCGACAGCTACAATCTCCAGGAGTTTAAATGTAAGGTCAATAGACACCTCCTAACACAATAACTCGCTTCCATTCTTTCAAACACTCTTCCCATCCTCCAAACTATCTATCACCCACCTTCTGACATTTCCTATATCTAACCACTCTTTCTATTTACCTTCCCCTATGTAGCCCCAAGCGCAATAGTGGCAGTGGAATGCCTTGCCTGGGGTGAAACGATTAAAGAAAAAAAAATATTCTCCCGGTATTCATAATAATAGGAAGAGTTCATTATAGTCCAAAAATGGTAGGTTCCATAATACATACTTATAAGTCAGCCATTTGTCCATGCATTGAATATTGCTTCCACATCTGGTGTGCAGCTTTTGCTATGTATGTAGAGATTTGTAGCAGAAAATCTGGGATTCTGCCGCGCAGACACTGGAAATACCCCTGCAATGAATTTTGGTTTAACACGCACCAACGTGAACTCCATTGAATGCACAAATTCCGACTAATGAAAACTCACCTTTTTTATATGCTCTTGCCAAGCTAGAGAATTTGCATATTCAGTACGCTGCCAACCTTGATCTGACTTACTAACACATGCACCTTGTCATTCCAGCACTGATGATTGGACAGTCTGCCTCGTTAGCAATTTGTTTGTACATTTAGGCTACTTTGTGGAGCATTGGATATCAGCTCGGAATGAGAACTCAGGGGGCCGAGTTCGAATTCCAGCCGAATTCATTACATTCACTTATGCTCAAATACCCTTGGGAAAGGTATTAATTCATCTATTCCTTCCAGTTATGGGTTAAATAACAGGACAGATTGGGTTCTACAGTCTTGGTTGGTAACTAGTCTACACAGAAAGCAATGGCAACCTACTGCGGGATAATCTTCTGCCCAGTCAGTCATGTCTCTTTTGAGACATGACCGCCCAAGCGTGTATCACGTATGGCACTTGAACTGACTGACTACTCCATCCCTCTTATATCTCAAAAGTAATTCTCCACACACCCCACTCATCTCCTGATCACAAAAGTGGCAGTTGGGTAGTGATCATTTTCGCTGGGTGCTTCTTCATAATGGCAGGGAGGGTGATTCTGCTTCCTCTTTCGGTGAACTGTCTGACTCTGAATCTTCGCTAAGATGTAGCAGACTCTCCGATTGACTTTCTGAAGATGTTGTATTGTCAGGCTCCTCCTCTGATGTGCTGACACTGTGATGTGGGTGCATATCTTTCCTGTGGCAGAGCATCCCATTCACTATACAGGTCTACAACAAAACAAAATCACAAACTTATTCCTATTTCTTTTTTTTTTTTTTTTTTTTTTTTTTTTAATCGTATCACCCTGAGCAAGGCGGTAACATCACTGAAGTGCAGGGGGCTACATAAGAGTGAAAAGATTGGAAAAGAGAAAGCTGAGAACCACATCCTAAACAGGGAACAAGGGCTAAGCCTCTACACCTGTTCAATAGATGTGGGTGGAGTGTGAACCGGGCGATAGTTTAGTCTATCTACTCCAATTGAAAAAAGAAAAAGTGAGAAGATTGGCAAAGAGAAAACCAGAAACTGCATCCTAAACAGGAAACAAGGGATGAGCCTCTTCACCTGTTTAATAGACGTGGGTGGAGTGTGAACCGGGTGATAGTTTAGTCTAGGAGGCTCCAGCCTTTCTTCTGGGTATGGCACTAGCCAACCACCATCCATCCATGAGTGGAGCTCCTGCTCATAGTCGTCTCAGATCTCTGCAGCTATTGGGTATTCTGACACTCCATTTCTCAGTCCTTCCAGTGCAGGGTCCTCTGACCACTTCCATGCTGCTGTCCCTGTTTGGCTCTTATGGTTGAAAGTGGCAGTGAAATCAGGTTCATTTATGGAAATTGCTGCATACATAGTGACTTTCTCGCTGCTAATCTGCGCTGATTCTGTTGGCTCAAAAATGACGCCTCCCAATGCTTTTATTGGATCAATCCTCAACAGCAGATCAAAATCCAGTGGTTTGCCACGCATCACCAGAACATCAACCTTGGCAGAATCGCCTTTGCCAATAGATATAGTGATCACTCCAATACTGCAACACATGTTGGACATACCTGCAATTGTCCTGACATCCACCCTTTCCTACCTCCAGGATCGGCACTAATCTGTGTCCATTATTGACTGTGAGCAGCCAGTGTCAATTAGCGCTGAACAACATAAATGCTTGTCTTCAGGAGGAGTGTTTATGTCTTGGTGGGGAGAAGTATGGCGCTGATGCCTTGTTCTCTGGCTCATTTCCTGCATCAATAGCTATGTGTTCCATGCTTTTTGCATTTCTTTGCTGTGTGACCCTTGCCACTGCACCTGTAGCAGGTTACACTTGTGCTGGGACTGCTCTTGGTAGGGGCTTAGGTATTGCTCAAGGTGGGAGCACAGCTGCACCACTTGACTTTGGTTCTCAGCTGTTATCAGTAATTGTGCTCTTGCTATCAGGTCTGCCATAGATAGGGTGTCAATGTTTGGCACTTATTCAAGTCCAATGGAGATTCATCAGAGGACCTGGTGAGGAAAGTAAGTTTGGTAGGCCTTTCCAGACCAACTCCCTCAAACCCAGCCAATCCGGCCAACTGCCTGATCCTATTCCTGCTTGCCAGACCACCTGACCAGAGTCAGCTTTCTGTAGGTTGTAATTGCACCATTGAAAAATGCCTCCTTCAACCGGGCCTCTGTCTTATTAATATCTCTATGGTTGTCTTCATCTATCTCCATGTAGAGGGCTAGCGCACCGCAATCTAGATACAGTGGCAATAGACTTTCGACATGATTCACCAGCTGAAGTCTCATCACCAGTCTCACTTTTTTCAACCATGCCACTATGTCTCCTTCGCCAGTAAATGGCTTCATCTTGCCCCTGCTTATGTGCACTTTTGCTATGGTAATGGCATGCTAGTGGCATTACTACTTTGCTTGGGGTGAAATGATTTTAAAAAAAAGATGCATTGATAACTTTTCATCTTTATTACCAATTGTTATAACATTTATGTATTGACATTCATACTGTGCCAGTTATTTGAAAAGAAAATCCATATTATTAAAGAAAGCCTTGCTTTTCATGATGCCATCTAATAAGTTTTATCAGATAAAGTCAAAACATTTCTGAAGAATAAAAGGAGAAATATAAAAGAAATACTTACTGAATAACGTATTTTAAGTCAAGGCTAGATGATGCCGTTTTATAGACATTCCGACCTTGAATATCTAACAAAATGAGCCATGCTTAGGCTGATAAAGAAATCTGTTATAAAATGCTTCAGAATGAGGTCAAAGCTGCACCCACAATTTTGTAAGTATATTCTAGCAACCAAAGTTTGTTTAATGATGTTTTTCCCCAGAAATCATATCTGAACAGAGATTCATCATCTTATAAAGACTTTGTTGAAAATAAAATGGCAGAATATTTATATTTGCAGACTTGTATATTTCTATACCAGTATCAGATTATTGATATCTCTTTCCATTTATTTCTCTCTCTCTCTCCCCCCTCCCCTCTCTCTCTCTCTCTCTCTCTATATATATATATATATTAGGACCTTGAATAAGTTTTCAGTGATTTCTAATGAGAAGTAATGTTTTATTTATAAAAATTAAAAACATGTCACTGAACATGTATAAAAATCAAAAACATGTCACTGAACATGTATAAAAATCAAAAACATGTCACTGAACATGTATAAAAATCAAAAACATGTCACTGAAAGAATTGTTCATCACTAGCCACTACTATTTCCAATCTTTCTGGCAGCATTTGAATTCCATGTTGGAAAAAAACAACATGTCTTGAGGCTAAACATGAATCGAACCACTTTTTAGCATCTTCATTAGAATGAAAGTGCTGCTCAGCCAGGCTATGTGCCATCGATCAGAACAAGTGTTAATCAGATGAGGCAAAGTCTGGTAAATACGGGGATGAGGTAAGACTTCCTATTTAAGCATTTCCAAGTAGGTTTTCACTTGTTTTCAAACATGTTGTCAGGTTAGAAAACCACTATCATGTCTCTGCTCATATAGCAGTAATTTTTTCTTCAATGCAAGGCTCAAATGCATCAATTATAGTTGATAGTGATCTCCCATGATGGTTTTGGTTGGTTTGAGCAGCTTACAATAAACTTCACCCAGCTGATCCCATCAAATGCAGAGCAGAAGATTTGTACCATGGATATTTTGCTTTGCCATCAATGCTCATGTATGACCAGGCTTACCCCACATTCTTCTACGCTTAGGGTTACTGTAATGTATCCACTTTTCATCATCAGTCATGCTATGCTGCAAAAAAATCTTTCCTTTTCTGCCGTTGAAGTAGCTGTTCACATGTGACAAGATGTACACTTTCAAGCATTTCAAAACTGTTGCGTGATCAACTCTTAATAATTCTGCAAGTTCAGATCGCACATGACATGAGTCTTCATGAAGTAATGCCTCCAGTTCTTCATCTTCAAATTATTTTTTTTGAAGCATCCAAACTAATGTCTGCGTGTAGTTTTGGACAGAGCATGGTCACTATAAGTCTCAACAAGAATTTTGTGTGCATCAGCAGCAGATTTCTTTTGAATAAAGTAGTGCAGTAAAATTCCTTGCAAATATTTTCTATGGCACAAAATCTGTTATGTTTAACATTATGAAAAACAAAGTTGCTTACACTTTGGCAATATGACATACAGTGAATTTCAAGCTTGCTTATAGTACTTATTTATAGATGCATTACCATCTGAAACTACATGCATGCAGTTCTGGGAATGTCATGTTTTGAAAAGCAGTGAGAACTTATTCAAGGTCTATATATAAAGGGTTATGTGTGTGTGTGTGTGTGTGTGTGTGTGTGTGTGTGTGTGTGTGTGTGTGTGTGTGACCATTCTAATGAACCCCACTCCTCTGAATCTCTTGGTCTGATTTCAACTGAAATTGGGTGACTTGTCGGTCATAACATAATCCTTTGATGTACAAAAAAAAATTTAAAATTAAATGCTAAGAATTTTCTCCTTCGAGATGACTTATGCAAATCCAAACAAAATTAGGTAACTTGTAGATCAAGATCTGCAACTTTGATGTATACAAAAACTTTTTGAATCACTGTAAAGGGTTCATAAAAAAATCAATGACGAACATAATTTTAGGTTGTCTTTTGTGAATTTTTATGCATTTCTCTAAGACATTTTACTCAAACTCAACCATAAAATCAAGTCACCAGTATATCAAAGTCTGATGCCTTGATATGCGAACAAAAATTCTGCATCACAATGTTATAGCATCACATTACAGCCTCTCATAATGCCTGCCAACATTCTACAAATTGTACAGACATCATTCCCATTTATTGACAAAATTGACCAAGCATGAATCCCATTTTACAAATACAACAAAAACCAATACTTAGTTGGCATTTTTTTAACATTTGTGTCATGACAACTTCATAATGGAGCTTTTTGAATAAGCACTTGACCTTACCATTTCAGCATAACCGCTAAAAAACCTGAGCAATGCCAGGCTATATAACTAGTATTTATATATTCTGGAGTTTTGAATAGTCTTTGTGCAGGAATAACTGATTTTCAGAGTTTTTCTATTGAAAATTCTTTTTGGGGTGTTATTTTGGTTAAAGTGCTTGTCTGTTAGATTAAGAAAATATCAGCCGATATTTATATTGGACTACTTGCAGAATGGTAGGTTAAACCATATGATTTTTCTTTTTCCGTTTTTGGTTGCATTAGTTGTTTTGTCTTTCAAAGTTTGTTGGTAGACTAATTCTTTTTTGAAATTACTTTTCTTGAGGGCTTCATTATATATTGATTTGTTCTCATTAAATATTTTTTTGCTGGATGATAATCTATTAATTCTTGTATTTACTGTGTTAGAAATTTGATTAATTATTGACTTAGGGTGATTGGAACTGACAGTTATGTAAATAGGAGATTGATTTCTTTTATGAAAGGGTTTGAATGTATTATTGGAAAGGTTGAAACTGATAACTGATAGTAATTTACTATTTTGAGGTTAGATGAGATCTTGATTTTAAAACCTAGAAATTGGAAAGCTCTTATAATTTTTTCTGTATTCTGGATGATAGAGGATACATAGGATTATATATATATATAATGACATAAATTAATAAATATACATATGAGGAGGGTGGACATATGTATAGTATTATTATTCAGGTATTAATAAACTCCCCCACACTAAAAAAAAAATCTTCAACCAAAACAATGTCAAAACTAGTTATCATCAGTCAAGTGCCATACGTGATACACGCTTGGGTGATCATGTCTCGAAAAAGACATGACTGACTGGGCAGGAGATTATCCCGCAGTAGGTTGCCATTGCTTTCCGCAGTAGACTGGTTGCCGACCAAGGCTATAGAACCCAATCTGTCCTGCTATTTAACCCATAACTGGAAGGAAGAGACGGATTAATACCTTTCCCAAGGGTATTTGCGCATAAGTGAATACAATGGATTTAGCTGGAATTCGAACTCGGCTCCCTGGTTTCTCGTTCCGAGCCGATATCCACACCACAACGCACATCCGCAAATAGCTGCATTAAAAACATAGAAAATATATTTTGCAACATAATGCTATGATATCAAATAAATATTTGGCCCACATAGACAACATCTGTCACCCAACTAATAGCAAAAATGACCCCCCTAAAAATAATTACAACTGCCCAAAAAATAAAACCTGCCAATTGAATGGCCAGTGTATGTCCGAAAATATTGTTTATAGAGTTCAAATTCATTTGGATAATAATGATATTACATTTTACATTGGAAATACTTCTAAAAGGTGGAAGACAAGATTTAACAACCACATATTGTCTTTAAACAACAGTATAACCATAAACAGGAGATTCAGAAATGCAGTGATTCAATGCAACATCTATCCAGACACCGACTGTGGAAGTGATCATGTTCCAGTCATCTGCAAACTAAAGGTGAAACTCTGGAGATTGAAGAAGCTTAGTGCAGCACCAAAACTGAAATACAACATGCTCGTGAATGACTTCAACCTACAGAAAGAATACACTAACAGCATGGAAACCAAATACGAAGAACAAAGTAAAATAGGACACTCAAAATGGGATTCACTAAAGGAAGTGATAGTGACATCAACAAACGACATTAACCCAAAGGAAATCAGGCGCAGAAGAAAAAACGAGTGGATGACTGAAGAGATTTTCGACATGATGAGAGGAGACAGAAAATGATGTCAAGATATGGAATGGAGTACAGGAAACTACACAAGGAAATAAGGAAAAAATGTAGGCAGGCTAAAGAGGAATGGCTCAAAGACAAATGTGCAGAAGTAGAGAGAGTGAGCGGGTATAATAAAGCAGACATGCATAAAGAAATAAAAGAACTGACAGGAAAAAAAAACCTGCTCTTCAACAGGATTTATAAAATCCAAGGATGGAACAATCATATTGGAGAAAGAGGAAATACTCCAACGATGAGAAAAATATATAAAATATCTTTTCCACGACAAAAAAGAGCAACTGATAATACACAAAGATGTGGACAAACCGGAAATATAAAAGTCTGAAGTGGAATCTGCAATAGCCAAACTGAACAGAAACAAAGCAGAGGGACCAAACGGCATAGTTATAGAGCTGCTGAAAGCCCGGGAAGAATTTGGCATATGGAAAATTACAGAAATAATAAATTAAATTTATAATAGTAGTGTAATACCAGATAACCTCAGCAAGTCAATCTTCATAGCACTGCCTAAGAAGCCAGGTGCAAACAAGTGCAAACTCCACAGAACCATCAGTTTAATGAGCCATATAACAAAACTGACATCCAAATTCTGATGAATAGAGTGAGAAGCAGAATCAGGCCAGAAATAGGCCGAGAACAGTGTGGGTTCATCAAAGACACTGGAACAAGAAATGCCATATTTATAATTAGGATGCTCTTCGAAAGGGCAATACAAATGAAGAAGGACTTGTACTTATGTTTTATTGATTATGCAAAGGCATTTGACAAAATACATCACAAAGAATTCATGGAGATGCTCAGCAGCCTCAACATATTTGGAAAAGACCTAAGAGTAATCAAGAATCTCTACTGACAGCAAGCCGCCTGCATGTGGACAGGTAACAAATTCAGTAGAATTACAAAGATTGAAAGGGGCATAAGACAAGGATGTGGCTTTTCACTGCATCTATTCAACTTGTACAGCAAGACAATTCTGAGGACCCTAAAAGTTATGCCAGGATTCATCCTCAGAGGCCACAATTTAAGCAACATAAGATATGCAGATGATACAGTGCTGATAGCAGACACGGAAAGGAAACTACAAGACCTCCTACAGAAGGTAGCTGAAGAGAGTGACAAGAATTGGCTACAAACAAACTGCAAGAAAACCGAATACATGGTCATCAGCAAAAAGGACAGCCCAAAATGCCAAATACAGGTGAGAGACTCTAAAATCAAGCAGGTAGAAAAATTTAAATACCTAGGAAGTGTTCTAACAGAAGATGGAAAGTGCGACACAGAGATCTGAAAGCAAATTGGTATGGCGAAGGAAGCATTCCAAAAGTTGAGTAAAGTATTAAGAAACAGGACAATTTTGCTAGTAACAAAGAGGAGAGTAGTGGATTGCTACGTGATGTCAGTTCTTCAATATGGCAGTGAATGCTGGACAATATCATTGAAGATGAAGGAAAAACTTGAAGCAGCTGAAATGTGGTTCTACAGAAGGATGCTGCGGATATCATGGATCGAGCATGTGAGCAATGATGAGGTTTTGGAAAGGATGGAAACAAAAAGGAAATTAATACTGAGCATCAGGAAGAGACAACTAAAGTTCCTGGGGCATGCAAAGAGGAAGGAGGGCTTGGAGAACCTGATATAAACAGGCCAGATAGAGGGAAAAAGAGACAGGGTAAAGCAGTGGATAACATATTTGAAGGATCTGATCAGGTGGATGATGGAATGAGGGTTGTGTTGAGTAACAGGAGAAAGTGTGCTAAGAGCCACCAGGAATAGGGAGACGTGGAGGGCCATGATTGCCTACGTCCTGAAAGAACAGAGCACATAGAAGAAGAAGTAGGACAGCAAAAGTATTGCTTTATCCATACATTATTGGAAAATAAAAAACAACAGTAAGAACCCAATTATTACCTGGAATATCATAGCTAAATCCAAACATTACAATGGAAAAGGAAATAAATGTAATCTATGTTTTTTAGAAAAACTTGTCATCTTGATCCATATTAATAATCCAAATTTACTTAATAAAAAAAGTGATTTAATGAGCAACGCCGGGCTATACTGCTAGTCAGAAATATTTTTCTCTAAAAATTTAATTAATTACAATTGTTCATTTATAACTTACATTTCAATATATATTAAAAATTATTTTACTAAAATAAATGACTCACACAATACTTATTTGGCTTTCTTAAGTCCAGTATACTTTAGCATACCATAATTACTTAATTCTAATTCTAACCTAAACGATCCAGTCCCTTTAACTGATGAGGTAGTACAATCAAATTTTAAAAAAACCTAAAATCCAACCAGCTGTTAAAAATTATTGTCTACCCATTTAAATAATGTATGGTCCCAGTATGTATGTTACCCAGACAAAATTAAAAAGTGTCATGTTTTGACATTATGCTACTTTGTACCCGTTCATGATCCAAATTTTCAACTCCATAGTTCAACTTTATTCTCACTTTTGAGAAAAGCTTTTCTGAAAAAACCAAGTACATAGGGATAATAATCCCTATGTACTTGGTTTTAAATATGTTATCCACTGCTTTACCCTGTCTCTTTTTCCCTCTATCTGGCCTGTTTGTATCAGGTTCTCCAAGCCCTCCTTCCTCTTTGCATGCCCCAGGAACTTTAGTTGTCTCTTCCTGATGCTCAGTATTAATTTCCTTTTTGTTTCCATCCTTTCCAAAACCTCATCATTGCTCACATGCTATTTACTTGCATCAGTAAATTAAAAAAAATAATTACTTGAACCTTGTGGGAAATTGTTTATTGATAGCAGTTACAGAAAAGAAACTACAAAACCTCTTACAGGAAGTAGTTAAAGAAAGCACAAAGAAAGGACTACATATAAACAACAAAAAACTGAATGTATAGTGACCAGTAAAAAGAGGAGCCCAAAATGCCAATTGTAAGTTGGGGATACTAAAATCAAACAGTTGCAGAAATTTAAATACCTGGGAAGCTTCTGACAGAGGATGGAAAATGTGTTACAGACATCTGAAGGCATATTGGCATGGTAAATAATGTATTCAAGAAGCTGAGTAGAGTATTAAGAGACAGAAAAGTTTCACTGAAAACGAAGAAGAGACTACTAATTGTTATGTGATGTCTGTCCTTAAATATGACAGTGAATACTAGAGAAAATTGAAGGAAAGACTTGAAGCAGCCGAAATATGGTTTTACAGAAGGATGCTAAGGATGCAATGGACAGAACGCGAGCAACAATGAGGTTATGGAGAGAGTGGAAAAGAATAAGAAACTGATACATAACCTCAGGAAAAGACAGCTGAAGTTTCTGGGCCATGTAGTGAGGAAGGAGGGCTTAGAGAATCTGATACTCATGAGACAGAGAGAGGGAAGGAGAGAGACGGCAAAGCAATGTGTGACATACTTGATGGATTTGAGTAGATAGATGGCAGAGCAGGGTTTGATCATGTTGTAGAGGGATATCGTATCCTACCCCAGAATGGATATGGTCCAGTCTATAAAAGACTGTGACTAGAGTGAACTACAGAGTCATCGTCACTAGACGAGAGTCATCGTCACTAGACGAGAGCATATGTCACTAGACGGATGCATACGTCCTAGGCAGAGACATTGTCTACTTGATTGTTATACCTGTTACTATTCATTGCTGTTTGTGTATTGTCTAGTGGTTTATTGTACGGTGGTATAATAAATCCCTATTAATCTATCTTCAGGGTTAAGTATTATTCTTGCACTATTCTTTTTCCTGATTATCCCCTCACGGGATATATCAGATCAAAATAACAGAAGGGTTGTTAAGAGATGCAAGGGATAGGAAGATGTGGAAGGTCATGGGAAGGTTAATGGCACATAGAAGAAGAAGGCTGAACAGCAGATGAATAAGAGACTTGAAGCAAAAAATGTTCTACAGAAGGATGCTGAGAATACTATGGACTGAACATGTGAGCAATGATGTTTTAAGGAAATGGAAACAAACAGATACACTTAACATAAGTAAGAAATAGTTGACATTTCTAGGTTACATAATGAAGAAAGAGGGTTTGGGAAATTTGGTACTCACAGGACATCTTATAGATTAGAAGAACAGAGGAAAACAATGTGTAAGTTACCTGATGGGTTTCAGTAAATGGATGTCAGAACAGGGTTTAGGAGAGTTAAAAATGGATATGATTTATTAAAAACAGGGAATTGTGAAGAGCCGTGTATACAAACGGCCTGAAGTAGTACTGGGCATAGAAGAAGGTAGCTGGTGTGGATTTCTTTGCTGAGCAAGAGAAAACCTTGGCTTGAAACTTTATGTTTAAATATGAAATTGCCTGTGTCACATGAGATACACAGAGGATTGGCATAATGGTTTAGTCTGATGACTATGTTTACAACCATTTTTTTTGTTTTCCATTTTTCAACAGTAAATAAACAAGAAAAAAGTTTATGGACATTATCTGAAAAGAAAAAAAGACGCCCTCATTCATGACAGAAAAACCAATGATATTTGGTAACGATAAAAAGAAAGCAATTAATTTTCAGAATAACATTTTGGAAATGTATGCCTCTACAACAAGTCACAGAAGCTGAATAACATTGTCTTCTGTTTGCAATTAAATTTTATTAATTCTACGCAATAATATTTTATTCAGGATTTAATTCCAGATTTTGGAATGCTTGTGGTTGAATTTGGTCAGTGAGTTTATTTGACTCATATGCAATTTCCTTTGACAGTATAGAAGTGGGACAAAGAAGAAACCTGTCTTTGACGGATTGGCCAGATTCCTGGGAGTGCGGACACTGTCAAATTCCTCCGGATGAGGATACTTAATCAAATTCTTTGCCAGGGGACATTTGGAATGCAATATGCATTTCTTGCTTTACAGGGTTAAATTTTGTTGTACTAATTCTGTTAAAACTGTTTTAAAATTTGTGCTGTCTATCTACTTCTATCTGTTTCTCTCCATAAAGATCTTAGTCTGTTTCTCTCTTTATATTTCTCAATCCGTTTCTCTCTCTATATTTCTCAATCTGTTTCTCTCTCTCTATTTCTCAATCTGTTTCTCTTTCTATATTTCTCAATCTGTTTCCCTCTCTATATATTTCAGTCTGTTTCTCTCTGTATATATATCTAAGTCTGTTTTTCTCTATATCTGTCTGTTTCTCTCTCTATATATCTAAGTCTGTTTCTCTCTCCATACCTCAATCTGTTTCTCTCTCTATATTTCTCAATCTGTTTCTTTCTCTCTCTCTCTATATATATATATTTCAGTCTCTCTCTCTATATCTCAATCTGTTTCTCTCTCTATATATATATTTCAGTCTGTTTCTCTCTATATATATATCTCAGTCTGTTTCTCTCTCTATATATCTCAATCTGTTTCTCTCTCTCTATATATATTTCAGTCTCTCTCTCTATATATATCTCAGTCTGTTTCTCTCTCTCTATATCTCAATCTGTTTCTCTCTCTATATATATATTTCAGTCTCTCTCTCTATATATATCTCAATCTGTTTCTCTCTCTCTATATATATCTCAGTCAGTTTCTCTCTCTATATATATCTCAGTCTGTTTCTCTCTATATATATATCTCAGTCTGTTTCTCTCTATATATATATCTCAGTCTGTTTCTCTCTATATATATCTCAATCTGTTTCTCTCTATATATATATATTTCAGTCTCTCTCTCTCTATATATCTCAATCTGTTTCTCTCTCTCTATATATATCTCAGTCTGTTTCTCTCTCTATATATCTCAATCTGTTTCTCTCTCTATATATATATTTCAGTCTCTCTCTATATATATATCTCAGTCTGTTTCTCTCTCTATATATCTCTGTCTGTTATCAATCTCTTATTTTCCCACACGCTTTCCCAGCATCCCCTCAGAACACGCCTCTCTACTAGATCTATGCTTCACCTCTGTACCTCTGCCAATTCTTGCAACCTTGCCCTCTCAGCAACTCCAATCATGCTGCTGTCTCTCTCAATATATCTCACCACTCTCACTCTCCACAGGAGCCTCCTACCTACAGGATATCCTACTGCTACCAAAGAGCTGACTGGGATGCATTTTGCGATTTCCTATGTGACGTCCCTTGGGGAAATGTGTTCGGTCTCCCAGTTGATGACTGCACCTCTGAGGTTTCTTCGTGAGTGAAAGCTGGCATTGATGACTTCATACCAACCAGAAAGTTTTGTCTTGAACCTCATTTCTTCCCTAGTTCTCTCCTGCTTGTTTGGCTGCCATTACATACAGGAACCACTACTTCTGACTATTTCAGAGACTTGCATCTGACCACAATAGGTGTCTATTTGCCTCTGCTTGTAATGAGTGCAAGCAGTTCCTGAATTACGCCAAGTGATTATTTGCTAAGTGAATGAGACAGTGCATAACTGACCACAAGTTCAGCTCCAAGGACTACTGGCAGCTATGCAAACATCTGCTGAACAACAGCAAAGCCTCCATCTCTCCCTTAATGAATTTGAGGTCCCCACAGCATCACCGGACAAGGCCGAGTGCTTTGCTTGCAGATTCTCATCCAACTCCACATTGGACTCATCTGGAGTACCCACACCCAACTTCCCTATTAGAACTGAAGCTAAACTGAATGATTTTTACAATACCCCATCTCTGGTATCTAAAGTAATATCAAAACTTGTGCCTCATAAGGTGAACGGTGGTGATGGAATCCCAGTCATTGTCCTTAAGAAATGTGCCCCTGAACTCTCCTTTGTCCTCGCTAAACTCTATAATTACTGCCTTTCTGCTTCCTGTTTTCCTGCCTGCTAGAAATCCTCTCCAGTGGTTCATGTATTTAAGAACTCTGTGGAACCCTTGGACCCATCCAACTATCACCCTACCAGCCTTCTACTAATTCTCGGAAAAGTGTTCAAAGCCATAATTAATGCTGAAATAGTTCAACATCTTACAGCCCATAAACTATTCTCCGACAGGCAGTATGGCTTCCATTTCACCAGGTCCATGGCTGATATGCTAACGACCATCACAGTATACATATACCAGGCCCTTGATAAGGCTCATGCTGTTACCCTGGACATCTCCAAGGCTTTTGATAGGGTTTGGCATGGTGGCCTTCTATGCAAGTTATGGGGTTATGGTATCACTGGACGCTTGCTTGATCTGATTCAATCTTTCATATCTAACTGCATAATGAAGGTTGTCTTGAATGAGCATACCTCCACATCCTACTGTACAAACACTGGTGTCCCTCAGGGCTTTATCCTAGGCCCGACACTCTTCCTTATTTTCATAAATGATCTCTCAGACGTGATCAAGTCCCAAGTAGGCATCTACACAGATGACACCACAATTTACTCCCACATCAGTAAGAAATCTGGCAAGGCAGACAACCATAGCCTCGCTGCTGATCTTGAGAGGGATCTACACTCAGTGGTGGAATGGGGAAAGAAGTGGCTTGTAAATTTCAATGCATCTAAGATGAAGCTGCTGTCTGTCATCATAGGCAACCTCTTCTGCTTCCCATAAGCATAGACCAAATGAGTCTCCCTGAGAACAATACACTGCACCTCCTCGGCCTTACCCTATCTTCCGATCTCAAGTGGAACCCTTACATTGAGTCAATAGCTAAATCCACTGATGAGATGGTTGGGTCACTGTGTTGGGCCAGGATGTTTTTCCCATCTGAATCCATCTTGTACATATATAAATCAACCATCTGTCTGTGCATGGAATACTGCTGTCATATATGGTCAGGGGTCCTCGCTGTTCATTTCAGTGTTCTCAACAGGCTCCAAAGAAGAATCAGTAATGTGATAGGTACCAACCTGGCAGCTTGACTCCAACCACTTTCTCACCAATAGAATGTGGCTTCTCTCTGTCTCTTCTACAAATATTTTCATGGCTTTTGCTTCGATGAAATTAAATCACTGGTGTTTACTCATGCAACCAGACTGGCAACTGGGTCCCACCCATTCACAGATCAACCAAATGCAGCTGACAATTCTACTCCAGTCGCTTCTTTTCTTGCACTTCCCGCCTGTAGAACTCTCTTCTATATTCTTGCTTTCCTGACGGCTACAACCTCCAGGAATTTAAATGTAATGTCAATACCCATCTCTTATCCACTTGACCATAGTTCTTTCTACATCACTCTGTGTATCTTTTTCTTTGTCTCTACCTTTGCAACTGTCATCACACCTGTATTTCCATCCTTCTCTTGATCCTTTCTTTGACATCTGTAACTGATTCATCTTTCTCTTTACTCTCCTCCTATCTAATCTTTTACTCTTATGTAGCCCCCTGCACATCAGTGGCATTACTGCCTTGCTTGGAGTGAAACAATTAAAAACAATCACTTCTGATTGAGATATAGTCCTTGCCCGGAGTCAGCATTGGTGGCCACAATCTCAATAATATAAGATATGCAGATGACACAATGCTGATAGCAGACACAGAAAGGAAAATGCAGGACCTCCCACAGAAAGTAGCAAAAGAAAGCAAGAAGAAAGAACTGGGCAAAAATTTCAAGAAAACTGAAAGTATGGTCGTCAGCAAAAAGATGACCCAGAAATGCCAACTACAGGTTGGAGTTACTAAAATAAAACAAGTAAAGAAATTTAAATACCTGGGAAGTTTTTTGTCAGAGGATGGAAAGTGTGACTCTGAGATTCAAAGATGTATTGACATGGCCAAGGATACATTTCAAAAGCTAATCAGAGTACTGAGATACAAGAAAATCTCATTGGAAAGAAAGAAAAGAACTGCTGGGCTGCTATGTGATATTTGTCTTTCTGTATGGCAGGGAATGTTGGATAATCTCTTCAAGGAATGAAGAAATGTGACCCTACAGAATGATGCTAATGATACCATGGACCAAACACATGAGCAATGATGAGGTGCTGAAGAAGAAGCAAACCAGAAAAAACTCATACTTAACTTCAGGAAGAGACAGATGAGGTTCCTGGGACACATAATGAGGAAAGAGGGTTTGAAGAATCTGATACTCACAGGATGGCTAGAGAGAAAGAGAGACAGGGGAAAAACAGTAAGAGACATATTTGATCGGCTTGAGCAAGTGGATGGAGGGAAAATATTAAATGGGACAAGGAACAGGGGCAAGTGGAGGTCCATGGTTGCCTCCATCCTGAAGGGACATAGCACATGAAGAAGAAGAATCTTTACACCTTGCAACTGAGTGAACAACTTGAGCAGGCTATTCTTCTCTATGTGGCATGTTCCGTCAGAATGTAAGTGATCATGGTTAGCCTATCCTTTTGTAGCTCTTAGTAAATTTGATCTTTTTGCTATCTCTCCTCCTAAACACTGCTCTGCTGACCATTTATACAAGTTTGTTAGATAAGTTATGCATTGCTTTCCTTTGTCTTTTTTGCCTTCCACATTTCAACTCTCTCTTTCTGATGTTAACTATAAGTGTCATTTTGCTTTAATTTTCTCTAAATCTTTGTCATTGATCACATGTCTGGTTCATGAAACACTGTAATGAGTTGAATCCTAACCAGATTTTTTCTATATTTGAATTCTTCAAGACTAATTTAGTAAATAGTTTCAGATAGTGTATACCACAACCACTGGCTGAGTCCAGCCAAGCTTACTAACCTGTTTTGCTTGTTGATCTTGAACAGGCCAAAGCATGATAACTTGTCATCACCCAACTAGTTTAACCCAACCATGCTAGGGAAAGATATATAATGAAAACTAGGTTGCAATGTCATGCAGTAGATTTATATATATTTATATATTTTGAATAGATACAAAATCACAAGCAAGTCAAAGCTAAGTGACGTGAAAAAAATCATTTGGCTGGCATTTCAGTAGCATGCTAATATTTGTGATCTGTTATCTTCACAGCTTTGTTCAGTTTGCAGCTCACTAAATTTGGACTGACCATCTCTTGCAATATCTCTTGTGGCAGGCTATTTCAGCTTGACTGTATCATTCCATTGCTGATCTCCATCTCACTTTAATTTCTTTTTCTACCCCACTTTTATTAAGAAGGCACTAAACTGGGGTGTTGAAGGTGGACAAGGGATTTCTATTTCCTCCTCCCTATATATGACTTACCATCTTGACATGTAAGTAATATCATTTAACCATTTCAAGTGAGTCTTCCCCTCTTCCGATGGAAAGGGAGAAAACTCCCTCTCTGCTATTGTCTGCCTGTTCCTACCAGCTGTCCTAGTAGTCAGTAAACAGGAAATTCCCAAGGCCAAATTTTGACCTAGAGTCACAAATCGTCAAAACCCAATGACAATATTTTGACTACACTTTTAGGTAACCATCTTGATAAATTCGCTTACTTTTCCCGCCAAAAGCAATTATGTTCTTTGTGTTTTTCAACCTGTACTTTTTTCAATTTTATCACTTTTGTTCCTTTTTCCAACAAAAATAATTGTATTTTCTAATTTTTAGAGAAATCCATTCTCATCTTGAAAATCACTTAAAATTAATACCAGCCATCTGGATATAGAGTTACAAGACAGGCAATATGGCTTCCGCTTTGCCAGGTCCACTGCCGATATGCTAACAACCGTTACGGAGGCTTGTGCGGTTGCTCTGGACATCTCCAAGGCTTTTGACAGGGTCTGGCACTCTGGCCTTCTTTGCAAGCTACAGGGTTACGGTATTACTGGACGCCTGCTTGACCTAATCCAATCTTTTTTAAATAACCACAAAATGAAGGTCGTTTTGAATGGGCATGCCTTTTCATCTTACAGCATGAATGCCAGTGTCCCCCAGGGCTCTATCCTGGGCCCAATGCTCTTCCTTATTTTCATCAACGACCTCCCAGATGAGATCAAGTTCCAAGTAGGCATCTATGCAGATGACACCACAATATACTCCCGCATCATTAAGAAACCTGGCGTGGCAGACAGACATCATAATCTCGCTGCTGACCTTGAATGGGATCTACACTCTGTGGTGAATTGGGGTAAGAAGTGGCTTGTCAATTTCAACACGTCTAAGACCAAGCTGTTGTCTGTCAACCATCACATGCAACCTCTCCTGCCCCCCATAAGCATGGACCAAGCGATTCTCCCTGAGTGCAATACACTGTGCCTCCTCGGCCTTACCCTCTCTTCTGATCTCAAATGGAACTGCTACATCGAAGCCATAGCTAAATCCACTGCTAAGAAGGTTGGGTCACTATGCTGATCCAGGATGTTTTTTCCGCCTGAATCCATTCTGCATATATACAAGTCTACCATTTGACCGTGCATGGAGTACTGCTGCCATTTATGGTCAGGTGCCCCTGCCGTTCATCTCAGTGTTCTCGACAGGCTCCAAAGGAGAGTCAGTAACGTGATAGGTGCTGACTTGGCGGCTCGACTGCAGCCACTTCCCCACCGACAAAATGTGGCCTCTTTTTGTCTGTTCTATAAGTACTTTCATGGCTTCTGCTCAGACGAACTCAAGTCACTGATGCCTCCTCAACAGGTGTTTACTCGTGCAACCAGACTGGCAACTGGGTCCCACCCATTCACAGTTAGGTTAACCAAATGCAGACGACAATTCTACTCCTGCAGCTTCTTTTCTCGCACTTCCGGCCCGTGGAACTTGCTCCCATATTCTTGCTTTCCTGATGGCTACAACCTCCAGAAGTTTAGATGTAAAGTCAATACTCATCTACTAACCACTTGACTCTAGCCCTTCCCCCACCCCGTATATCCCTCCCTTTCTCTCCTAGCTTGAAACTGTCATCTCACCTGCATTCTCATCTTTCTATTGCTCTTTTCTAATTGGTTTGTACTACTCTTCTCTCTCTGCTAATAAATTTTCTTTCTATGTAGCCCCCCCGCACATCAGTGGCATTTCCGCCTTGCTTGGGGTGAAATGATAAAAAAAAAATGCACTGTGGGATAACATTTAATAAATTAGGCTGAGGATTATTCATTGAAGGTTAATGAATTAGGGGGAGCATTATTTATTGATAGTTAATGAATTAGGGGGAGCATTATTTATTGATAGTTAATGAATTAGGGGGAGCATTATTTATTGATAGTTAATAAACTGGGGGAGCATTATTTATTGCGAGTTAATGAATTAGGAGGAGCATTATTTATTGCGAGTTAATGAATTAGGGAGTGCATTATTTATTGAGGTTAATGAATTAGGGGAACAGTATTTATTGAGAGTTAATGAATTAGGGGGAGCAGTATTTATTGAGTTAATGAATTAGGGGAGCAGTATTTATTGGAGATTAATGAATTAGGGGGAACGTGTTTATTGAGAGTTAATGAATTAGGGGAACAGTATTTTATTGAGAGTTAATGAATTAGGGGGAGCAGTATTTATTGAGAGTTAATGAATTAGGGGGAACAGTATTTATTGAAAGTTAATGAATTAGTGCATTATTTATTGAGAGTTAATGAATTAAGGGAGTGCATTATTTATTGAAGTTAATGATTAGGGGAACAGTATTTTATTGAGAGTTAGTTGGGGGGAGCAGTATTTATTGAGAGTTAATGAATTAGGGGGAACAGTATTTATTGAAGAGTTAATGAATTGGGGGAACAGTATTTATTGAGAGTTAATGAATTAGAACAGTATTTATTGAGAGTTAATGAATTAGGAGCAGTATTATTGAGAGTTAATGATTAAGGGGAACAGTATTTATTGAGTTAATGAATTAGGGGAACAGTATTTATTAGAGTTAATGGAGTGGAGAATGATATTTATTGGCAGGAGTTAATGAATTGGGAGCAGTGTTATTAGAGTTAATGAATTAGAGCAATTATTTATTGAGAGTTAATGAATTAGAACGTGTATTGAGAGTTAATGAATTAGGGGGAACAGTATTTATTGAAAGTTAATGAATTAGGGAGTGCATTATTTATTGAGAGTTAATGAATTAAGTGCATTATTTTATTGAGAGTTAATGAATTAGAACAGTATTTATTGAGAGTTAATGAATTAGAACAGTATTTATGAAGTTAATGAATTGGGAGCAGTATTTATTGAGAGTTAATGAATTAGGGGGAACAGTATTTATTGAAAGTTAATGAATTAGGGAGTGCATTATTTATTGAGAGTTAATGAATTGGGAGTGCATTATTTATTGAGAGTTAATGGGTGGGGGAACAGTATTTGTGGGGATTAATGTAGATTAGAGTATTTATTGAGAGTTAATGAATTAGGGGAACAGTATTTATTGAGAGTTAATGAATTAGAACAGTATTTATTGATTAATGAATTGAAGCAGTATTTGAGGAGGTCTAATGAATTGGGAACATTTGAGGAGTTAATGAATTAGGGGCAGTATTTATTGAGGACAATGATTAGGGAGAACAGTATTTTGTTGAAGTTGAAAAATGATTGATGGTGGAATTGCATTACATTAGGGGATTAATGATTAGGTGCTATTTATGACCGTTAATGAATTAAGGACATGCATTTGATAGTTAATGAATTAGGACGTATTTATGACAGATTAATGATTAGGGACATTAATTTATTGATAGTTTAATAAACTGGGGGAGCATTATTTTATTGCGAGTTAATGAATTAGGAGGAGCATTATTTATTGCGAGTTAATGAATTAAGTGCATTATTTATTGAGTTAATGGATTGGGGGAACAATGATATTTATTGAGTTAATAAGATTAGGGGGAGCAGTATTTATTGAGGATAATGAATTAGGGGAGCAGTATTTATTGAGGATTAATGAATTAGAACAATATTGGAGTTTGGTATGAATGAGAACAGTATTGGGGATTAATAAGATTAGGGGGAGCAGTATTTATTGAGTTAATGGGGAACAGGCGTAGTTGTGAATTAGGGAGTGCATTATTTATTGAGGATTAATGAATTAGTGCATTATTTATTGAGAGTTAATGAATTAGGGGGAACAGTATTTATTGAGTTAATGAATTAGAGACAGTATTTATTGAGTTAATATTAATGGGGTGGGGGGAACAGTATTTATTGAGAGTTAATGAATTAGGGGGAACAGTATTTATTGAGTTAATGAATTAGGGGGAGCAGTATTTATTGAGAGTTAATGAATTAAGGAGCAGTATTTATTGAGAGTTAATGAATTAGGAGACAGTATTTATTGAGAGTTAATAAGATTAGGGGGAACAGTATTTATTAGTTAATGAATTAGAACAGTATTTATTGATTAATGAATTAAGGGGCAGTATTTATTGAGTTAATGAATTGGGAGAACAGTATTGGGGATTAATGAATTGGGGGAACAGTATTTATTGAAGTTAATGAATTAGGGGAGCAGTATTTATTGAGAGTTAATGAATTAGAGGTGTTATTGAAAGTTAATGGTTCAGGAGTGCATTATTTATTGAGAGTTAATGAATTAGGGAGTGCAATTATTTATTGAAGTTAATGAATTAGAACAGTATTTATTGAGAGTTAATGAATTGAGAACGTATTTATTGAGAGTTAATGAATTAGGGGAACAGTATTTATTGAGAGTTAATGAATTAGGAGAACAGTATTTATTGAGAGTTAATGTTAATGAATTAGAACAGTATTTATTGAGGGATTAATGAATTAGGGGAACAGTATTTATTGAAAGTTAATGAATTAGGAGTGCATTATTTATTGAGAGTTAATGAATTAGGGAGTGCATTATTTATTGAGGTTAATGAATTAGGGGGAACAGTATTTATTGAGGTTAATGAATTAGGGGGAGCAGTATTTATTGAGAGTTAATGAATTAGGGGAACAGTATTTATTGAGAGTTAATGAATTGGGGGAACAGTATTTAGAGTTAATGAATTAGGGGGAGCAGTATTTATTGAGTTAATGAATTAGGGGAGCAGTATTTGAGAGTTAATGAATTAGGGGAACAGTATTTATTGAGAGTTAATGAATTAGGGGAACAGTATTTATTGAGGATTAATGAATTAGAGGCAGTATTTATTGAAGTTAATGAATTAGAACAGTATTTATTGAAAGTTAATGAATTAGGGGTGCATTATTTATTGAGAGTTAATGAATTAGGGGGAACAGTATTTATTGAGTTAATGAATTAGGTAGTGTTTGAGTTAATGAATTAGGGGGAACAGTATTTATTGAGGTTAATGAATTGGGGGGAACAGTATTTATTGAAGTTAATGAATTAGGGGCAGTATTTATTGAGGAGTTAATGATTAGGGAGACAGTATTTATTGAAGTTAATGAATTAGGGGGAACTGTATTTATTGAAAGTTAATGAATTAGGAGGAGCATTATTTATTGAGAGTTAATGAATTAGGGAGTGCATTATTTATTGAGAGTTAATGAATTAGGGGGAACAGTATTTATTGAGAGTTAATGAATTAGGGGGAACAGTATTTATTGAAAGTTAATGAATTAGGGAGTGCATTATTTATTGAGAGTTAATGAATTAGGGAGTGCATTATTTATTGAGAGTTAATGAATTAGGGGGAACAGTATTTATTGAGAGTTAATGAATTAGGGGGAACAGTATTTATTGAGAGTTAATGAATTAGGGGGAACAGTATTTATTGAAAGTTAATGAATTAGGGAGTGCATTATTTATTGAGAGTTAATGAATTAGGGAGAGAATTATTTATTGACAGTTAATGAATTAGGGAGAGAATTATTTATTGACAGTTAATGAATTAGGTGAAGCATTATTTTTTGAGAGTTAATGAATTTGGCGGAGAATTATTTATTGACGGTTAATTTGGCAAGGCATTATTTCTGTACATTGAGTTCAGTTCATTTTGTATTCCTCATATTTAAAGACCTTGTACCAGACTAGACTAAATTCATGATATAAATTCTATTTATTTACGACAATGTATTCTTTATTCATATTGCTCTCTCTATATCAATCTCACATGATTTGTTATTTATGTTTGCCAATCTGTTCCTGTCTATTTAGTTTATCAATCTATCAATTTATACAACTTATACAATCTGTTCTAAATTTGGGAATGTATTGAGCAGTAGGAATGCTCTGGCATCAGTGTTTAAATTCTAGTCAAGGACAAGGCTTTGAAAGTTTTTTTTTTATAATCATATCACCCCAAGCAAGGCATTTTACTGCCAGTGTTTTGCAGGGGGTTACATAGGAGAAAAGTTATGAGAAAGAGTGACAGGTTATAGGGGGTGTCAGGAAGTGGGTAAGAGAAGGATGAGAATACTGATGAGTGTGGAGTGGACAGAGAAGGGAGTATGAGAGAGAGGACGCAGGTTAGTGAGATAGGAGATGACTATTGACTTTACATTTAAAGTCTTGGAGATTGTAGCTGTCGGGGAAGTAAGGAAAATAGATAGGAATTCCACAGGTGGGAAGTGTAAGAAAAGAAGTTGCTTATCAATACAGAAGGTACCATTCTATTTTTAAGACTGGAACTAGATTAACTTCCTTTAAAATCTGTAAGACCAACATAGTATAAAACCTCAAATTTTATCAGTCTCTGTCTATACTTATGTTTAAATTTCTTTTTATCTTAACCTGGTTATGTTTATGTGTCCTTATCTAAGGCTATTCACATCTGTCTATGTAATATCAGCAGAATTATTTGGCCTCATTCTTGTCTTTAAATAATATCAGCAGAATTATTTGGCCTTATTCTTGTCTTTAATATCAGCAGAATTATTTGGCCTTATTCTTGTGTTTAAATAATATCAGCAGAATTATTTGGCCTTATTCTTGTCTTTAAATAATATAAGCAGAATTATTTGGCCTCATTCTTGTCTTTCAATAATATCAGCAGAATTATTTGGCCTTATTCTTGTGTTTAAATAATATCAGCAGAATTATTTGGCCTTATTCTTGTCTTCAAATAATATCAGCAGAATTATTTGGTCTTATTCTTGTCTTTAAATAATGTCAGCAGAATTATTTGGCCTTATTCTTATCTTTAAATAATGTCAGCAGAATTATTTGGCCTTATTCTTGTGTTTAAATAATATCAGCAGAATTATTTGGCCTTATTCTTGTGTTTAAATAATATCAGCAGAATTATTTGGCCTTATTCTTGTCTTTAAATAATGCAAGCAGAATTATTTGGCCTTATTCTTGTCTTTAATATCAGCAGAATTATTTGGCCTTATTCTTGTATTTAAATAATATCAGCAGAATTATTTGGCCTTATTCTTGTGTTTAAATAATATCAGCAGAATTATTTGGCCTTATTCTTGTCTTTAAATAATGTAAGCAGAATTATTTGGCCTTATTCTTGTCTTTAAATAATGTAAGCAGAATTATTTGTCCTTATTCTTGTCTTTAAATAATGTGAGTAGAATTATTTGGCCTTATTCTTGTTTTTAAATAATGTGAGTAGAATTATTTGGCCTTATTCTTGTCTTTAAATAATGTAAGCAGAATTATTTGGCCTTATTCTTGTTTTTAAATAATGTGAGTAGAATTATTTGGCCTTATTCTTGTCTTTAAATAATATCAGCAGAATTATTTGGCCTTATTCTTGTCTTTAAATACCAAGAATGAATACACGCACATGGGTTTACTGTAGTTTGCATCACTTGCTTTAGACAGAAGCTAAACATATTCAGTTGGTTCTGGTATTCTATCAAATCTTAGTTCAATTGTTGCCTTACTTGAAGTGAAATGATTAAAAAAACACAAAACAAAAAAAACTGTTAAATTCAGGCGAGAAAATATCCAATTTTACTATCATCACCCTTATGATCAGATGTGGTTGTAGGGTTACTGCACAGCTGCATACAAATGACAAATTCCCTCTGCATATCTGTGTCAAAAGCTAGAGAGGTATTCAGTAACCTGGCGAAGCCCATCCCTCTCCAGGTCAAACCACAACCTATGTCCTCTAACTTGAAGGCTTGTCTTGGTAATGGACATGTAGCTGTTGGAAACCAGTGAACATTTCACCCTGGCTATTTATTTCAGTCTAGGAAGCCCTCTGTCCAGCTGTATCATGTCAACACCACACTGGCTGTATACATAACTACAGAGCACAGACTATGACATTGTGTGAGAAGGCTGTTGATGCCTACAAAAAGATTCATTCATTTTTTAACATGTCTTTTTAATCCTGATGAATGTCTTGTCACTCCTCACCAAAACTACCTGGTTAGAGAGCTGGTTTAGTTGCTAGTGACCTAAAAATATGGCCTGTTTTACTGGGTTACATGTTACCAGTAGTCCTCATAGAGTTGCCTAATATAAAACTTTGCTTTTATAATGTTTTCAGCAAAAATTTCCAAAGCACAAGCAAAACATATTTGACTGATATAATGTCATGTAAAAAATGTTTGTTTTAGCAATTTTATTAGGAACAGACATGTTTAATTAACAGTCCCAAGTGTAGCAAAATGGGCCAGATGAAAAACTTTCTCTCACATTTTCATTTCCTTTACAATTTTTTTCACATTCCATTTTTCTTAAAACTTTCACATTTCCATTTCCCTTAAAATCTTCTTTCACATATGCATTCCTCTTAAAACTTTCTTTCACATTTCCATATATTTTAAAACTTTCTTTCATATTTCCATTTCCCTTAAAATTATCTTTCACATTTCCCTTTGTTTTAAAACTTTCTTTCACATTTTCATTTCTATTAAAACCTTTTTCACATTTTCATTTCTCTTAAAACATTCTTTCACATTTCTATTTGTTTTAAAATTTTCTTTCACATTTCCCTTACTCTTCTTTCACATTTCCTTTTCTTTTAAAAAATTTTTTCACATTTTCATTTTTCTTAAAACTTTCACATTTCATTTTCCTTAAAAGTTTCTCACAGGTTTCCATATCTCTTAAAACTTTTTCTCATGTTTCCATTTCTCTGGAAATTTTTTCTCATATTTCCATTTGTTTTAAAACTTTTTTCACATTTCCTTTTCTTTTAAAATTTTCTTTCACATTTCCATTTCCCATAAAATCTTCTTTCACATATGCATTCCTCTTAAAACTTTCTTTCACATTTCCATATATTTTAAAACTTTCTTTCACATTTCCATTTGTTTTAAAACTTTCTTTCACATTTCCATATATTTTAAAACTTTCTTTCACATTTCCATATATTTTGAAACTTTCTTTCATATTTCCATTTCCCTTAAAACTATCTTTCACATTTCCATTTGTTTTAAAACTTTCTTTCACATTTTCATTTCTTTTAAAACCTTTTTCACATTTTCATTTCTCTTAAAACTTTCTTTCACATTTCTATTTGTTTTAAAATTTTCTTTTACATTTCCCTTACTCTTCTTTCACATTTCCTTTTCTTTTAAAATTTTTTTTCACATTTTCATTTTTCTTAAAACTTTCTTTCGCATTTCTATTTTCCTCAAAACTTTCTTTCAAGTTTCCATTTTTCTTAAAACTTTCTCTTCTTTTTCTTAAAACTTATTCATGGTATTTCCAGCATCTCTCTGAAAACTACATCTTTTTTTTTTTCCTTTTGTAAAGAATTTGTCTAGTTCACTGCCAGAGCTGGATTGATATTACATTATATTTCAGTCCTCTTTCTTTGTTTCTAATGAATTTTCAGGTTTTGTAATACTTTTGTTTTTGGAAATGATCGTTCACCTTTCTAATGTACCTTCCAATTTCAGTGTTGAATATTTTGTCATCTGTTAACACATTGACTGCTAACTTGTGGCTATTTAGTTATTGCTAAGACACAGATGAAATTAACTTGTGCATAGAATTTTCAGATAGATTTTCATCTTTGGGTGCTTAAAACAAATTAATTTGCAGTAATTTGTTTTAGTATAAAAGCAGTATTATGATTTCTGTTGAAGCTGTAAATCAATTCTGAAAATGTTTTCATTGCCCTAAATAAAGTTGAAATTTGAAGTCAGATTTTGTAATTGGGAAGTCAATGTGTTACCCCCACTCTCTGCTAAATTCCTGTATTTACTTGATTTTGACATCTTCAATTCATGACTCGTGTCTTGGTCTGTTTTTCTTGTTGACAACCATACATTCTCTTTTCTTACAATTGATGATTAGTCCTATCTTCCTGCTTTCTTTTTTTCAAGTTGTCCAGCATTCACTGCCTTGTTTTCATCAGCTTAATAAGAAAAAAATCTTTGATATAACATGTTTGTTTTATGCTGTAAAAATGTGATATGTCCCAGAAAGAGATATATATCTGATTTGAGGTAAAAAAGCAGTTTAGGCTAATGTAACTGGGTACAACAATCTAGTACGTAGACATAATGGATGGTACCTGTCGTATCCTAAGACATGAGACATAGGCGTAGTCAATAGACGTAGACTAATAGTTGTAGACCTCTAGACGGAGATCTCAAGAAGAAGACATGTAGACCTCTAGTGGGAGACCTCTGGACGTAGACCTCTCCTTCGTCTGTATTTATGGCTGACACCAGCCAATCACATTACTTTAAGGGGAACCAAGGTGTATGCATATTCATTACATCAAAATGCTTAGCACTTTGCCCTCTAAAAAAGGCTTATGGCCATAGCTTATTAAGATTTTCATATGATTATTGAAGTAAAGCAACATTGAGCCTGGTCAGTACCAGGCTCAATGTCCACTTGCAAATACCAGGTGCTGTAAGCTTAATGGATAACAACTCGTTATTGGAAATCGGAGAGTTCATTTCCAATTCACGTGTAGTTTGGTATATTCATTTATGCACAAATATCCTTGGGAAAGGCATGAATCCACCTTTTCTCTCCTCACCAACTATGGTGGTGATTTGCATCAGTAAAATCATTATTATCTTAAAAAAATTCTTACAATCTAAAATATTTTCTGGCTTGAAATAACCTGCAAAAGGTTGATAAACCATAAAAAACAAACAAGCAGATTAATCAATCAATCACTCCATAAAATCATCATATAATTTAGCACTTTTTTTAGTCATTCATCAAATTTTAACATTTTTCGAAACACTCATAATATAAATCTTTCACTATATTTATCTATTATATATATATATTTTTTTTTGCAGTAAACAAGTTGCTATGGCAGGCAAATTGGAATCACGTTTGCATAAGAAAGACTTAAAAAAACTTCAGGATTCTTTTCTGGTAAGTTGTGTTTATATCATTACAATTATTTTATAAATATGTTAACTCTTACTGTGAACCAGAACTTTTCAAACTTTTATTTTTAATGAACTTCTTTGATGATATATTACATGAATTTTCTGTGCAAATTTCTGAGATGAGTTATCATTAATTAAATTATGTACAGCTGGATTATTGTCCTAATCTTTGTTGTTGTTTTCAGATTTCAGCTGTTGTACTCTCAGGCCTTCTTATTCTTGTATAATACTTCTCAGTTGTTGTCAGTTTTGTTTTCACTGAGTCTGAATCTATACTTTCCAATTCATACTCAGTGGGAACAGGGTGTTTAATAATTGAGCAGTATTAAAGAACTGAGTTCAATCCCTGGGCCTGATAGTCCAGATTCAGACTCATTGGGAACTGAGTATGCAATAACTGAGCAGTCAGTCAGTTAAGTGCCATACCTGATACACGCTTTCGGCAATCATGTCCTGAAAGAGACATGACTGACTGGGCAGAAGATTATCCCACAGTAAGTTGCCATTTCTTTCTGTGGTAGACTGGTTGCCAGCCAAGGCTATCGAACCCAATCTGTCATGTTATTTAACCCTTAACTGGAAGGAAGAGATGGATTAATACCTTTCCCAAGGGTATTTGCGCATAAGTGAATGCAAGGAATTCAACTAGAATTCGAACTTGACTCCCCAATTTCTCATTCCAAGTTGATATCCATTGCACCACAACACACATCAACTGAGCAGTACTAGAATGAAATAAGATGAGATATCCCTAGACATTTGCAGCAGAATGAGAGCAATCTCTTGCTGCAAATTAAATAAAGTGTTTAGTTAAAAATTCCCTAAAGCTTCTTTTTCTTCTATGTGCTGTGTCCCTTCATGACATAGGTGATCATAGCCCTCCACATCTCCCTATCCCTTATAGATCTTAATACCCTTCTGTTAGCCCCCCCCAAACCTTGCGCCGCCATCCATCTGCTCAAGTTCATCAAATATGTCACACATTGCTTTCCCCTGTCTCTCTTTCACTCTATCCATCCTGTGAGTTACAGATTCTCCAAACCCTTCTTCCTCATTACATGTCCCAGGAATTTCAAATGTCTTTCCTGATGCTAAATATAAGTTTCCTTTTCATGTCCATCCTCTCCAAAACCTCGTTGTTGCTTATATGTTTGGTCCATGGTATCCTTAGCATCCTTCTGTAGAACCACATTAAAGTCTTTCCTTCATCTTTAATCAGACTGTCCAGCATTAGCTGCCATATTAAAGAACAGACATCACATAACAATCCAGTACTTTCTTCTCTGTTTCCAGTGAAATCTTCCTGTCTCTCAATACTCTATTCAGCTTCTTGCATGCATCCTTGGCCATGACAATACGTCTTTGGATCTCAGTGTCGCACTTACTGTTCTGTTAGAACACTTCCTCTGAACCTTACCTCAGTGAAAAGACATCCAAAAAATGCTTGAGAGTACTATCATAGCAACAAAGATTAGGACATTAGTTTCACTGTAAAGAAATTAACTTTAGAGTGTGAAGTCAAATCTATAATTTATCTCGTTAATAACTAATTGAAGAAGATAATCAAGCTGACATTAAAATGCTTTGTTGTTTTGACTGGCATGATTGTCTTGGTTGTTATAATCAGAACATTCCGATTGTTATACCCTCTGACTATCTTCAGACTTTAGACTCAGTAACCTTGGAATTTTGAATTGAACACTTTATTCAATCCATGGGGGTGGGGATCTGGTCCTCTTGCTATGTATATATCTCAAGATTCTCAACAAAATAAACAGAAGAATAAATGTCTATAATTTAATCAATCCTGCCCTGACATCTTGACTTCAGTCACTTTCCCCGACTGTGATATGGCTTTCCCCTGTCTTTTCTACAAAGATTTTTTTTTTTAATCGTATTACCCCGAGCAAGGTGGTAATGCCACTGATGTGCAAGGGGCTACATAAGAGTAAAAAGATTAATTAGAAGAGAGTGAAGAGAAAGACGAACCAGTTAGAAAGGAGCAAGAGAAGGACGGGAATACAGGTGTCATGACAGTTGCAAAGGTAGAGAGAAGGGAAATGATATACAGGGTGGTGTAAAAAGAACTAGTGTCAAGTGGTTAAGAGATGAGTATTGACATTGCATTTAAATTCCTGGAGGTTGTAGCCATCAGGAAAGCAAGAATATGGAAGCGAGTTCCACAGGCGGGAAGTGCGAGAGAAGAAGCTGCAGGAGTAGAATTGTCATCTGCATTTGGTTAATCTAACTGTGAATGGGTGGGACCCAGTTGCCTATCTGGTTGCATGAGTAAACACCTGTTGCAGAAGCACCAGTGACTTAACTTCGTTGGAGCAAAATCCATGAAAGTATTTATAGAACAGACAAAGGGAGGCCACATCTCGTCGGTGGGGAACTGGCTGTAGTTGAGCCACCAAGTCGGTACCTATCACATTACTGATTCTCCTTTGGAGCCTGTCGAGAACATTGAGATGAACAGCAGGGGAACCTGACCAGATATGGCAGCAGTATTCCATGCACTGACGAATGGTTGATTTGTATATATGCAGGATGGATTCAGGCGGGAAAAACATCCTGGCCCGACTCAGTGACCCAACTTTCTTAGCAGTGGATTTAGCTATGGACTCAATGTAGTGGTTCCATTTGAGATCAGAAGAGAGGGTAAGGCCAAGGAGGCACAGTGTATTGCTCTCAGGGAGACTCACTTGGTCCATGCTTATGGGAGGCAGGAGAAGTTGTCTGTGATGATTGACAGACAACAGCTTGGTCTTAGACACATTGAAATTGACAAGCCACTTCTTACCCCAATTCACCACAGAGTGTAGATCCCTTTCAAGGTCAGTAGCGAGATTATGTTTGTCTGCCACGACGGGTTTCTTACTGATGCAGGAGTAAATTGTGGTGTCATCTGCAGAGATGCCTACTTGGCACTTGATCACATCTGGGATAACATTTATGAAAATAAGGAAGAGTGTCGGGCCTAGGATAGAGCCCTGAGGGACACCAGCGTTTGTGCTGTAGCATGTAGAGGCATTCAAAACAACCTCCATTTTGTGGTTATTTAAAAAAGATTGGATTAGAGCAAGCAAGTGTCTGGCAATGCCATATCCCCATAGCTTACATAGAAGGCCAGAGTGCCAAACCCTTTCAAAAGCCTTGCAGATGTCCAGAGCAACAGCATGAGCCTTGCCGGACTCCTCAAGGGTCTGGAACATGTACTCCGTAATGGTCATTAGCATGTTGGCCATGGACCTGGCAAAGTGGAAGCCATACAGCCTGTCAGAGTAGAGTTAATGAGCAGTAAGATGTTGAACTATTTCAGCATTAATTATGGCCTCGAACACTTTCCCAAAAATTGGTAGAAGGCTGATAGGGCAATAGTTGGATGGGTTCAAGGGTTCACCAGAGTTCTTAAATACAGGAACGACAGAAGAGAATTTCCAGCATACCTGAAAACAGGAAGCAGAAAGGCAGTAGTTATACAGCTTATAGAGGACAGGGGAGAGTTCAGGAGCACATTTTTTAAGGACTATCACCGTGATTCCATCGCCACCACTCGCCTTATGGGGGTCAAGTTTTGAAATTACTTTGGGATACTACTGTCAGGGTAATATATACATTGTACAGTTTAGCCTCAGTTCTAATAGGGAATTTGGGTGAGGGTACTCCAGACGAGTCAAATGTGGATTTGGATGAGAATCTGTGAGCAAAGCACTCAGCTTTGTCCGCAGATGATGTGAGAACCACAAATTCATTGAAAATACTTT
Organism: Ascarosepion bandense; assembly: GCA_037127315.1. Taxonomy (NCBI): domain Eukaryota; kingdom Metazoa; phylum Mollusca; class Cephalopoda; order Sepiida; family Sepiidae; genus Ascarosepion; species Ascarosepion bandense. Next base: position 2,050,404 of record JBBBDQ010000496.1, read on the forward strand.
GACCTCATGAATTTAAGCATACTACTAGATAGGCAACTATGTCTCATCGTTTTACTTTCAAATTGGTGAGATGTAACTTAGTTTTAAAAGTTCTTTTTTTGCACTTCTCGCCTATGGAACTTCCTTGCTTCTCTGCCACCTACAGTCTTCAAATATTTAAATGCAACATCAATTGCCATTGATCTTGCTGAACCCTGTTCTTTTATTGTCTTTTCTCCTTACAAACGTTTTCTTATTCTATTTCACTCCCAGTAATTTTGCATCTTAGTAGCATTATAGCCTTACTTGAAGTTAAGAGATTGTTATGGTGCCCTCCTATGAGGAATGGACTCTTCCTCTTGTTATATGTAATTACCTTTGAGACTTCCGGAGGGCAGCTAACGAAAGCAGTTAACGAAGGCAATTGACAGCAGTTGAGGGCAGCTACTAGTCAGGCAATAAGCTGCATAATAATATCTTTGGACTCTAGTTACTTATTATTAACACTTCCTTTGAATATCTTGTTTCTTGTTATACTAATACACTGTTTTGAACCTACCTCCCGTGTTCTGTGTCGTACTTTTGGCACAAACTGGTCACTACAACTTTGCAGCAAAGTTTCGCCACAACTCCACAACAAATTGGCAACAATGATCCACAACAAAGATTTAAGAAAAAATTGTTCTCATTCCACTTTAAGGAATGTTTAATATCTGCTAATACTAACCAGTCATTGAATAAAAGTTTGTGTTTAAAATTCCAGGAAGGTTACTGATTATGAAGACCCTAAGAAGGCTGGATAATCCAACAGCCAATACATTAAGAGTACAACAAAATATAACAATGAAAATAAGCATGATGGTTTAAATATCAAAGAATATAATAATAATAATTCCTAAAATTTCAAATAAAAATTGATATAATGACATAATATAAAATATTACATGCAATTATATAATATATTGCACCACAACAGTTTGGAAAGTTCTGTTTTAAACACCAGCATTGCAGTGTAGAGATACAAAAGATGACTGGTTGAGATGAAATTACGTGGTTCACTTGATGTTTGTTTGGAGCTGTTAATCCATAGAGTGAGTAGCTAGTTAACTACCTGAAGTCATGATACACAAGTTGAAATTTTACCTGGGCAAGCCAGCTGTCACATGGTGCAGCTTACAAGTATATGGTGCTGTTTTCTTTTGGTGAATATATTCTTCACCAGATATAAAAGCTCTGGCTTGTAGTCTTTAGGTTGGGAAAGAGCTGAGATTTGCTGTTTCCTATTTGTGAGGAATATGTCCTCATTAGTGACTTAGCAGATAAATCTAGCCCACTCAAATCTGGAATCTTAAATATGGCTTCTCCAGAAACACAGACGAATCTCTGGCAGCTCCTATTCTCATTGAGAATTATTACAAGTAAGATTCTATCTTTTTGTCCCCTTTTTACACTGCTTGTTGAGTAGACATTTTTATAGTTTCTCTGCATGGGATAAATAAAAATGTGTCTATAGTTTTGTGGATGAATTATTGATATAAAACTCTCGCTCCAAGAAGAAACTATGTTTGTTATTTCTTTTCTTTCAGCCATTCTCATCTGTCTGTGTATTAAAGTGTAATCATAATGGGGGAGATTCAAACTGAAATAATCTCTTTCTTCTATAGCTCAGCCATTAGCAGGGCCAGTTCCATGGATAATAATGAATTTTATGTGTGTGCACACACAAATTAGTTTTTTCTTCTATGATAATTCAAGAACATTTTGACAAATATGATGAAACTTAATTAATGACTTATTAATTAATGACTTAATTAATGACTTAATTAATGACTTATTAATTAATGACTTAATTAATGACTTAATTAATGACTTATTAATTAATGACTTAATTAATGACTTAATTAATGACTTATCATTTAAATATCAGAAAGTGAATACATTACTAATAGTTTTTTTCATTTTTCCTCGTGGATGAATGACTTTATCTCTCCAATTTAAATTTAAGTTTCTTACTCATTTTTATGACAATATGTCACTCACAAATTTTGATGTGTTATTTTTTTTGTAACAAATATTAACTCTGTAGGTAAATACTCTCCAAACATTTGAAAAACTTGTATGTTTGATTTTTGTTTATTTGAACTAAGCCAGAATCTAGCACAAGACATTAATTATTATATATCCATGGGGAACCAGACTCTGTCAATAGTTTGTATGACTATGTATTTCCACGGCTATAATTTGAGAAAAGGTCACCAGTGATAAAGCATGAATTAAGAATAAAGTAAAGAAAAAAAAAAAAGAAACAGGATTGCAATAAACCATTATTATTTTTGAACCATTATCCTCCTATCATCAGTTTAAACTGATACATTTTTCCTGTCTTTTTCCAGATATCAGAACTATAGTCATAAGCAATTGTTTTGTAAAGTGAAAATTTCACTGAAATATACTGGAAGATTTCCAGGTTTTCATGCGAAATCAAGGAAATAAAAACACAAAACAAAATTGTTTAAATATATAAATAAAAGAAAGTATCACTTCAGCTTATATACTCATGATAAGTTTAAGCTGACATCTTTCTTTTTTTTTTTTTTACACATGTCTAAACCATAACTATAAACATCATTTTGGAAAGTGAAAATTTTGCTAAAATATCTTGAAAATTTCCAAGTTTTCATCTGAAATTAGGAAAATAAAAACTTTAAGCAAAATGATCACAATATGTAGCAAAAAGTATTAGTTTAAACTGACACCAGGAGATATGGCATCATAAACTGAATTTGGCAGGGTTATGATGATAACTCAGCAGGTATTTGTGATTACCTTTACCTCAGTGGGCAGCCCATGGGGTGAGTTGTAGGGTGACGTGAATATAAAACTGAATATGTTCCTTTAGAAGATTTGTAGTGAACAAAACAAGATCTAGATTTAAAATTCAAATGCTAAGCACTGACTCATTGATTTTGTTAGAAATTAAAAAGACTCAATTTTACAAACTTTGCTTAGTACACACGCAAATGCAAATCCAAAACAAAACTTGTGAAATTTCACACTTCGATGCAAAATGTTTTTCGACCAATAGAAAACTAGGAAACATCTAAAGACAAAATTCAAATAATCTTCAATCATCAGAAACAAATTCCTTCACAGATCTTTTTGTGAGCAAAGTTTGTTCATCATCCAATGGAAAGGTCAGAGTCACATCCGGGAGTGAATTCCCAAATGACCTTTTCGAGACTGACAACTGGAATAAAAGACAGGCCAAGTTTGCCTGTCGCCATAGAGAAGATGACGAGCTTATTAACATTTTCTTTGACAAATGTCAAGCGATCATCATTGTTATTATCTCTATCTTTCTCTCACCTCTCACTTCCTTCCTCTTTATCGTTCACATGTCTCTTTTTTATACTGCTATGGACTAGCAGTATAGCCCAGCGTTGCTCGGGTGTAATGAAAGCTTTAAAACTAATCCATGGTCCTGGAGCTCAGACTCTTTGGACATTGGCACGAAAGACTAAAAAGCAATAGTTGTTTCCAGTTAAAGTGAAACCGTAGACTGAAAGAAAAATGAATGGATGTAAGTCAAATTTTGATTTCCTGGTATCGATATCAAATAAGTTTTTTCATTGTAAACTGAATTTTGAAGGCTAAATAAGTCCTCTGAGTAAATGGTATCATGGCTGAGACTAAGAACTACAATTGTACCTACTTAGAACTAAACCCAAAGCAAAAACTAAAATAAAAGGGCTGATAAAAATACAGACATACAAGCAGATAAAAAGACACACACAAACATCTTGACTTATATATATATATATTATCGATTTTCTGCACTATTGTAAGAACTGCAACCTTGAAACTTCTGAATATCTTTTCTTATGTCTTTGTCTATGAGTGTATCAAATTTGATTAAAATTGGACCACTTCTTTTATAACCCGATTTTTTCGATTATCAATTTTCAATATTTATCACGGGTACCTCAACACAAAACCTAGCTAAGAACACTTGCAGATGCTTATAGTACAACTGTGTAAATTTTCAAGAAAATCGGTTCAGCCTTTTCAGAGTCTATAGGTAATGGACACACACAGACAGATACACACACACAAAGTTCCATTTATTATATAAGTTTAGATAACCAAACAGAACTCTTTAAAACTGAGTGAATACTTCAAAAACATTCCTACCCTATGATAACACTCATACATACATACACACAAGTTAATACTACGAACTCTTGATACCCTTAACTTCTTACTACTGTTTCTCATTGAACGTTTAACTTCTACCAATTCATGTTATTCTTTTGCATTAATAAATTTCTATTTAAACATACAAATGGTATACTTTTATTTTTCCACATATTCCAATCTCCATCCTTCTGATGATAGCGAATAATCCTAAGTTGTAGGAAGTTTAGTTATGTTTGACACAAGGCAAATTTCATAAACATTAACCATCTCCCTACTGCTACAGTAATGACCCCTTCCATCACAGATTAAAGAAACCAATAGTCATTGGTAGTATACTGAATTGTCTGTGAGGGTCGATGATTGAAAGAAAAACAGGGAGTGAGAAAATGTCAAAGAAATTTGCTTGAGATATGATTTTGAACTGTTCACGCTGATGAATGTTGATCTCTGCACAGCAAAAATAACTGATTAGAAAATAGCTTCTGACTCACTTGAGTAATGAATCTATTTTAGAGGATCAAAATGTTTTGGGAATGTTTATCTTTCATTTACTACCTTCTCAAAGAGTTTACGTAGTTTTCTTTCTGTGTCTGCCATCATCATTTTTTACTTTTTATATCACCACAATAATGATATCTGACCAGTTGTAACTTTATATATCACAACACAAAAAGAAACAATCTTTAAACTAAGTGGGGAAAAGTTGATCATGGCACTTCAGGTAGGATTATTTTTTTTTCATTTTGAAAATATTTAATTTTTAATTTAACTTTATATTTAAATTTTTATTCTTTTAAATTTATCTTTTATTATTAATTGCTAAAATTAATTTTAATTTGATTAAATGAAATATTATTTTTGATATTTTAAAATAAAATTTTAATTTTTTAAACTTTATTTTAAAATTTTTAATTTTAAGTGTAGATTTATTAATCAAATATTTTTTTATATCTGAAAATAAACAGTTTTTTAAACAATTTATTTTATTTAAAAAAATTATTTTTTTAAAATTTAGTTTGTAAATTGCTTTAAGATAATTTTTATTTATTAACTATAGCTCATCAAACCTTTCCCAGTTATTTAAAGCCAGAAAAGAGTTTTAGATCATAAGGATTTAAAAAAAAAAAATAATGATTTAGTGATACAAGTCTTACTAAGTAAACCATAATTGGAAGAAACATGTAGATTCATACCTTTCCTAAGGATATTTGTGCATGAGTAAATATAACGAACCCAATGTGAATTAGAACTTGGCTCTTTGATTATCAATGCTGAGCCATGATGTTACATTCCCCACACATCTAAGCTTAAAACACCTATTATTTTCAAGCAGTCACTCATCTAGGTACTGACCAGGTTTGACATTTGTTAACTTTGGTTATCATATAGGAACCAATGTTATCAATATAATGTGGCCTTAAGTCCCTGAAATTTGTGATGAAAATAACAAAATAAGGAAGCACAATTACTAATAATGACATTGCTTTATCTGTGAAATTCAGACAAGTACAGTGTCTTACAGGAATGCCTCCCACATAATAGTAAATCATTAGCATGATAAAATCACCATTGCCATTGATGGGAGGTATTTTGGTCACATACTGTATATTGCATATCGTAGGTAGTTGAAAGACAAAATATAAAAAAAAAACGATATTTTTTAAAGATTTTTTTTTTTAAATCATATCACCCCAAGCAAGGCGGTAACGCCACTGATGTGCAGGGGGCTACATAGAAGTGAAAAGATTGGAAAAGAGAAAGCCGGAAACCACATCCTAAACAGGGAACAAGGGATGAGCCTCTTCACCTGTTCAATAGACGTGGGTGGAGTGTGAACCGGGCGATAGTTTAGTCTATCTACTCCAATTGAAAAAAAGAAAAAAAAGTGAGAAGATTGGAAAAGAGAAAACCGGAAACTGCATCCTAAACAGGAAACAAGGGATGAGCCTCTTCACCTGTTCAATAGACGTGGGTGGAGTGTGAACCGGACTGACTAATAATAATTTTATCAATGGAATCTTATATATAAATTGTTGGGTGGGAGAAAGATACAGCAAATATAAGCTACAATTTTACATTGAGAAATGCTGAAAATACAGAGATACTTATCTTTTAAAGTTGTCGTATCCATAAATAAATCCATGAATATAAAAATTCTACTCACACTTTGTGTTCATGAAAAAGTAAATAAAAAAAATAATTATAGTGTCAAAAACAATCATAACAAAATAATTAAAACAATTATAATTATTATTAATTTACTCATTCTAAACCATTGAGAATCAACCCCAGTTTTCTCCTCTACACATACAAGCATTTGAGAGTCTCACTATTGGACAAGCAGTTCACACAGACAGGTCATCAATGAGTGTGCCAACAAAAATTACATCTCCTTTTCCTTTTCAAGCCATAATAGTAACATTTATCTTTTAGAAATCAACAAAATTTGAGATAAGAAAACCCCAGGCACTTCTTGTATTTCTCCAAGCTAAGTTATCTGGACATTTATTACTCACAGCTATAAAAAATACATACGAGAAAGACTGTATACACTTTGCTTATTCTTTATCTTATCCTTCTGTCAGACTCTGATTCACATTTGATCTACTGACTGTAGGGTAGATAATGATAGATCTAAAATTTGAAATGGTTAAGATTGAAGTGTTTGGGTAAGTATCACCTCGGGATGATAAATTTAATAATTTACCTTATTGAGAGTAAAAATGTCCAACACGAAGAAAACTTTAGTGTAGTGATAATAGAATGTTCAATCACTCAGTTAAGTGCCATACGTGATACACACTTGGAAGATAATGTCTTGAAAGAGACATGAATGACGAGGCAGAAGATTTTCCAACATTAGATTGCCATTACTTTCAGTGATAGACTGGTTGCAAAATAACACTTCTGGAGAGGAATTTTGTCTGAACAGAAATTTCTCTTTATCAATGGAATATGAAGGGTAGGAGAATGACTTGACTCTATGGAATGGTGAGTCCTAGCTGTGAAGGTCTGAACTAGTGAAACTAAGGAATGTCATTTGTCTGAACATTTGCAATGGAAAGAGCAACAGAATAGCAAGAGGCTAGCAATGGGGAAACTGGTTGTTGTGTGAAGAATAATTCTTAGCCAACAATGTCATGTTTTTTTTTTAACTTTATCAAGGCTTGGAAAAGTGGATTTGGCATCTCCAATCAAGATGTGGCAGCAATACTCCATGTTTGGTTGAATTTAACTCTTGTCAATGAGTCACATATTTTCTGGAATTGTACAAGGAACAGAATATTTTCCTAGCATCTTTAGCAATGGATCAAATATCTAAGTTCAACTTGAAGTCTGGAGTGAATTCAAGCCCCAATAGACATCCCAAGTAAGAAACCTTATTGAGAGTAAAAATGTCCAACATGAAGAAAACTTTAGTGTAGTGATAATAGAATGTTCAATCACTCAGTTAAGTGCCATACGTGATACACACTTGGAAGATAATGTCTTGAAAGAGACATGAATGACTAGGCAGAAGATTTTCCCACAGTAGTTTGCCATTACTTTCTGTGATAGACTGGTTGCCAACCAAAGCTATAGAACCCAATCTGTCCTGCTATTTAACCCAAAGCTGGAGGAAGAAGAGATGGATTAATACCTTTCCCAAGGGTATTTGCATGTAAGTCAATGCAATGAACTCAACTGGAATTTGAACTCGGCTTTCTGATTTCCTGTTCCAAGCCAACATTCATAGCACCACAACGATGGAAAAAATTAAAAAAAAATGTTTGTTTGTCTTCATCATACCTAAAAGTGCATATTTATCTACATGCATCCATTGCACCACAGTGCACATCCAATCGAATGTTACTAGCATGTATATTATGGAATTTTGTCAGTCATTTTATCTATAAATTTTTGTCATTAATTTTCCTAACATTGTTCTGAGGGGGTGCTGAAAATTCATAGGCTGATTATGAAGAAGCGATGCTAAATGCTGTGACCTCCTGTTGTGCTAGAAATAAAGACATAAAGACGGAATAGCGTTAAACAAATATATTACAAAGACAGTAGTACAAACATATACCAATGAGCCATTTTTAGCATGACTGTTTAGTCTGATTGTCAGAGTTATCTGCTGGAATAGATTCCGCTCTCACTCTCTGCGCCTATCTTACCCTTATTTTGCTTCTACAAAGCAGAACTTTTATTTACATATAGCTTTGGACAAGTTCATGTGTCATATGGATAAGTCCCCACAACACTAAAGCTGTGAAATCTTGCATGCATTAATTTAATCTCTTTTTATTAATAACTGCATTGTCGTTTTTTTCCAGGTAAACTCACAGGATGTGCATTGTGGTGCAGTGGATATCAGCTTGGAATGACAAATCGAGGAACTGAGTTCGAATTCCAGTTGAATTACTTGCATTCACTTATGCACAAATACCCTTGGGAAAGGTATTAATCCATCTATTCCCTCCAGTTATGGGTTAAATAATAGAACAGATTGGGTTCTATAACCTTGGCTGTCAACCAGTCTACCACAGAAAGCAATGACAACCTACTGCTGAATAATCTTCTGCTCAGTCAGTCATGTCTCTTTCAGGACATGATCGCCCAAAGCGTGTATCACATATAGCATTTAACTGACAGAAACTGAAACCTGACTTTTCAAAGACAACTTCAAATGTAATTAAAAGCAACTTCTCTTGAAAATGGACAAAATTTGACATTGTGGTCTTACCAAACACATGCCGAAAAATGGGCTTTATCAAAAATTGGTATGTCATGTTCATCTCTGCAAAATGTTCTTAATTGATTGAAAACTGTTTAAAAATTATATAAGCTCTCAATGAGGGGTGGGGTGTCAGGCAAGAAAGGAAAGCTCCAAGTTTGTTTTTTCTGTTATGATCATTATTATATCCATGATTTAAATAACACATACATGAATGGAATAGAATAGCTGAAAGAAACTTGCCTTGTTCTCAAAGAGACTTTTATATAGCTAAGTCTGTTGTAGTGAAATATCCTGTCCTACCCAGAAACGGGTATGGCCCGCGTTATAAAAGACTGGGACTAGAACGAACTACAGAGTGATTGAGGGTGATTTAGAGTGTTCGTCATTATATGAGAGTGATCGTGATTATACGAGAGACATCGACTTTGGTCGAGAGCCATTGGCCTTATACAAGAGTTAGACGTCACTAGATGGAAGCCTTCTTCTCAAGACGGATGCTTACATCCTATACAGAGACTTTGCCTTCTTGATTGTTATTCTTGTTAACTGTTCGTTGGTGTACGTGTATTTGGTTTATTGTACTGAGGTATAATAAATCTCTATTCATATATCTTCAGTGTTAAGAGTTATTTCTTGCACTATTCTTTCTCTGTTTATCCCATCCTGGGATACAACTAAGTCATACACAAAATTATATTAAACTATTTACACATGTGCCACACAGAGAAACTATAACACAAGTGTACTACAAGTAGTGTGAAAATGAGGGAAAAACATAGTGTCTTACTTGTAAAAATTCACAACTTTATATTTCCTAATGCAAATTCAAGTGGGTTGGATTTATCTTCTTTGAATTTGGCAAGAAATTATTTCCCAATGGGAAAACAGTGTGTCATGGGTATTTCCCAATAAAAAACTATAAACCAGAGATAGTTTCTATATGTCTCTGGTGAGGACATATTTATTCCAATAGGAAAATAGTGCTGTAGGCTTTTTGCATCCCTAAAGTTTTAATAAGATAGATGTTTGTGAAGTTGCTTGCAAAAATGGCAATAGAAACTGTTGCTCTATATTTTTTCTGGAAAAGTTTTTTATCTGAATGAAAAATTTTTTGCAGTATGAGTTGCCAAAAAATAATTTAATAGGATACCAATTTAGTATCCTTCATCCAAAATTCTTAAATTCGAAAATTTTTCAGGTGCTGACATGACTTGTCACGAATGGAAAATTTCAGTAAACCCAATTGCATAGCCAACGTTGATGCCAATTTTTGTTAGCAATCGACACAGCAACACTTTCGTTTATAAGTAGATATCTTTTTTGTACATATACAGAAAATACAAAACATTATTTTTATGTGAAACCTTAATTTAACCACTTAATCTGTGTGCGCATTACATGATTAGTGTCATTTTTTGTATCTGCATCTACACAAAATTTATTAAATTTTATATAAAACTATTTTCAGAGTATATATATATAATCTTTGTTATGAAATGTAGACAGAATTTGGGTTTATTTTTATTTTTTTTATAATTACAATTTCATCTTGAGTATCATCCAAAATCGGAAAGTTTTTCTGGCGCTGACATAACTTGCCCAAAATGGAAAACTTTAGAAAAACCAACTATGTCGCTTATGTAAGCACCATTTTTTTGTTAGTGATTATCACAGCAATACCTATGTTCGTGGAAAAGTCACTCCTCATTTTAAAATACTTATAATTTATTTATTCACTATAGTTTTTACAAGAAATTGCTATGAGAGGAAAGCATTTAGCATGAGGTGTTTCGTGCTCAGTAAAGATATACAAAATGTCAAAAAGTCCTGCAGTTATTTATTTTTTGTAAGTGGCAATCATGTCTTTTTTGTAAAACAAGGTCATGTTTTTTTGTAAAACAAGGTCATGTATTTTTTGTAAGTAGGATCATATCTTCTTTTTTTTTTTTGTAAGTAGATATCTTTTTTGTACATATACAGAAAAAACAAAACATTATTTTTATGTGAAATCTTAATTTAACCACTTAAAAATCCATGTGAGCATTACATGATTAGCTCCATTAGCTGTATCTGTACGGACACAAAATTTATTAAATTTTATATAAAACTACCTTAAAGGTATAAGCTGTGTTAAGAGATGTAAAGGGAGGTCATGTTTATGCTTAGGTCTATTCCTAAGCTGTTTTATTTTATAGATGCTATATACGAATCAAATAGCCTGTATTCCAAAATAAAAAAAAAATCTGAAAACTAAAGCTCTTGCAGTCTCAAGAATTTTGGATAAAGGATTCTCAACCTGTAATCTTTTTTGATTAGACTCGTACTATTGGAATGATCTTTGTTTTTAAAAGAAAGTAATTCTTGCAAAGTTAGCCAACTATCATTTGGAAAATTTTTAAAGTGAAAAGAAAAAATGAAAATCAAAGCTAAATTTTAATTTTGAAATATAACACAGGATTAAATTAAAAAATTTTGCTTTAATATTAACAAATGATATTAAATTGTGTTAATATTAAACTGATAAATTAAATTACTTTGATATTAAATTAACAGATGGAACTAATAAGTTTCTTGTATTTTTTTAATTATACTTTCTACTTGTTTACTACCAAAAAAAAAAGAGTACAATTTTTTTTTCATAAGTATAATGCAACTCCAAAATTCTTCTTCTTCTATGTGCCTTGTCCTTTCAGGATGTAGGCGATCATGGCTCTCCACATCTCCCTATTCCTGGTGGCTCTTAGCATGCTTTCTCCGGTAACATTTCGCAACCCCCGTTCTGTCATCCACCTGCTCAGGCCCTTCAAATATGTTATCCACTGCTTTCCTCTGTCTCTTTTTCCCTCTATCTGGCCTGTTAGTATCAGGTTCTCCAAGCCCTCCTTCCTCATTGCATGTCAAAGGAACTTTAGCTGTCTCTTCCTGATGCTCAATACTAATTTCCTTTTCATTTCCATTCCTTCCAAAACCTCATCATGGCTCACATGCTCGATCCATGATATCCGCAGCATCCTTCCTTTGGGTTATTTTCTGGGTATTCCATCTGACAGGGATTGTCAAATTAATATTTGCTAGGTCTTTAATTTTGCATACATTATCATCTTCATATTTGCTAAGTATTTAATCTAATATAGACTGCCAAGTTAGATAGTTATTAGGTATTTAATCTAACATAGATTATCATGTTAATATTTGATAGATTTTAACTTGGCATATATCATCTGGTTAATATTTAATAAGCTTTTATTATAGCACAGATTGTCACAGGTAATTATTTAATAATTATGATTCTTTAAGCATGGTTTCTGAATTTGTTATTACTCCCTGGGTTAAATTCTATGTATATATGAATTTTTTTCTGTTAATTTTTACTTGTGTGTATATATGAATATATATATTCATATGGGTTGGTCAACATATAAATGCATGTATGTAGATATGCATGTGGGTTTATGTACTAGTAGACATATTGACATATTGTCTTACATGCATATATATATATATGCAGCCTTTGAGATTTCACTTGCCCATAAAAACTTAATTGGGTTATTAAAGCTTATTGCTTTACTAGCCTTGGTCAATTAAAAATCTTTAATGAAATGTGTCCATTCAAATATAGAAAGACTGAACCCAACTTTTACAACCCCAAAGTATGCCATTGAATATTCACAAGTTACTTAGAATGACCCACAGTGACATTTGAACTCTTTGGTCTTGCTTTTATTGTCCTGGTGAGTGTAAACATTCCTTTAATTAATGCTTCCAGAGTGGAGCCAAAATGTTTCAGGTTGCACAGATTGTTTACAAAAAATAAAACCAAACATTTGAAAGAAGGAAAAAAAAATATGCATACGTCTTTCAACCGTGAAAAAAAATTATACAACTAAGTAACATTTTTATAGAGAATCATTGAGAAAATCAGGTTTGTTATTTCTTTATCATCTATGAGACGGAGGTTGTAGACAAACAGAAGAAAGAAACTACAAATTTAGGTACCTCCACTCAATTGCCAGAAAAATGAAAACAAAAAAAAAAAACAACCCAGCATGTCATGAGGTTAAAAGAGTTCAAACTTAATACAAACAAAGTTTTATCATCAAAATGTTTATGCCATTATTAAGAAAAAAGATCAAATTTTGTTGTTATTATTTTTAAAATTTTTTTAAATCCTTTCTAACATGTTTGAAATTTTAATTAAAATTTCATTTTTTTTTTCCGTCAGTGATTCATGGTATATTTATGTAAGGTGACTATTAAGAAAATGGAGTCGGTTGAGTAAAATGATTTTGGATCAAGTAAATTTTCCCTTGCTCATGACCCCTGGTCGAGTGATATCTTTTTCAAATCTCAAAGGCTGTGTATATCTATATATATATGTGTATGTGTGTGTGTGTGTGTGTGCGTGCGTGTGTGTGTGTGTGTGTGTGTGTGTGTGTGTGTGTGTGTGTGTGTGTATATATATATATTCTTGTTTATGAATATATATATGTGTGTATGCTTCTGTGTGAGTGTTCTTGTGTCTAGTTGTGTATATTTATGCCTATAGTTGTCTATAAGTAGATCCATCTTTGTGGTTTTATTCTGGATATGAAGTTTTAAGAATTTTAAAGTTGTATATGTATTTTGTTTTTGGCTTGTGAATTTGTGTGCCTATATATTTAATTATATTGTTTATGCACTGGAATATGACTGTGGTTGTTTTGACCTCATCGAAAACTTCACATGCCTATATTATCTTACAAATTCCGTCTTATGTGCATCCAATATGTCGTGTTTATGGACATTTCTCAATCTAACTCTAAATCTAATGGAGAAATTGATATATCACTGAAAAGAAGAGTTAAAAAATTGGTTATCTGTGTGTATATATTTGTATATGTATGTGTATATATATGTATGTGTGTATATATTTGTCTGTTTGTCCATATTTGGGTATCTATATATTTGTATACATGTGTCTGTCTCTCTTCCTTGTTTCATATTTGAATAACTTTATATTAATCTAAATCTTTATAATAATCTATATCTAATGCTTTGTTAAACCTAGAATTTAAAATTTTTAGTCTCTAACATTAATCTGTTATAAAATTTTTTTTTAAAGATAATTTTTAATCTTTATTGTAAAGTGAAACTAATAGTCAGTTACTAATACTGATTTCTATTTTAATCAAATATTAACATTACTGCCCCAGTAAATTGAGTCTGTTCTTATGTTCTTCAAATTAGAAATTACTTATTTTGATTGATCACTGTGTAACAATGACTCCCTGATTGAGTGGGTTTGACTAGTTTTGAACCTTTTAAAACTCTTCAACTCGAAATCAGTACCATCACTTGATACAACAAGAAATGTTGAAACAAAATAGCTACTTTTGTAGTGATATTATAACATATTTATGTTAGAAATTTTAAATAATATATATATATATATATATATATATATATATATATATATATATATAATTGTTGTTGTTGGTGAGGAGAGAGCTTGAGTAGTTTTGAACCTTTTTAAAACTCTTCAACTCGAAATCAGTACTATCACTTGATACAACAAGAAATGTTGAAACAAAATAGCTACTTTTGTAGTGATATTATAACATATTTATGTTAGGAATTTTAAACAATATATATATATATATATATATATATATATATATATATATATATATATAATTGTTGTTGTTGGTGAGGAGAGAGCTTGAGTAGTTTTGAACCTTTTAAAACGCTTCAACTTGAAATCAGTACCATCACTTGATACAACAAGAAATGTTGAAACAAAATAGCTAATTTTGTAGTGATATTATAACATATTTATGTTAGAAATTTTAAACAATATATATATATATATATATATATATATATATATATAATTGTTGTTGGTGGTGAGGAGAGAGCTTGAGTAGAGCAACCAGACTGGCGACAAGGTCCCACCCTTTTACAGTTAGATCAACCAAATGCAGGCGACAATTCTGTTCCAGCAGCTTCTTTTCTCATGCTTCCTGCCTGTGGAACTCCCTTCCACATACTTGATTTCCTAACGGCTATAACCTCCAGGAATTTAAATGCAAAGTCAATTCCCATGTCTTATCCACTTAACTCCAGCCCTTGCCACATTACCCCGTGTATCTTGTTCTATTCCTTTCTCTCTACCTTCACAACTGTCTTCACGCCTGTGTTCACATTCTTCTCTTGCCCTTTCTCTTTCACCCCCTGTAACTGATTCGTTTTTGTCTTCACTTTCCTCCTGCCTAATACTTCATCTCTCTTATGTAACCCCCTGCACATCAGTGGCATCAACGCCTTGCTTAGGTGAAATGATTAAAAAATAATATATATATATATGTAATACTGTGCAAAAGTATTAGGACAAGAACTATTTTATCTTTTATGAGGCATATTGACAGAAAATAAACAATTTAATTAAAGTAATTTCATTTGATTTACTCAACAAATGCTTTAACAAGAAAAAAATACTTGTTGCAAAATAAATTTAATATTTAGTATAATAGGCTTTTGCTTTGACCACAGCCTTCATTCTGTCAGGCATTGACATCACAAGCTTTTTCAATGTATCTAATGGTATCTCCTGCCAAGCAGCTTGTATTTGTTCTCAAACCATGTCTTGCAAAGTAACATTAGATTTATCAATTTTTTCATCCAAAATATCCCATAGATGTTCAATAGGATTGGGATCAGGGCTTTGTGGGGCCAATTCAAATTCTGAAGCCTTCCTTCCTCTTCCTTTTTAGTTGAATAATTCTTACAAAGGTTTGGCTTTTCACTCTGTATTTTAATTTCAGTGAGATTTTTAGGAAAATCATCCCTGTCCTAATACTTTTGCATACTACTGGTAGTGTGAAAATGTGTTAGAACAGGGGTGATTTTAAACTTTATTTTGATGCCTCATAAAAGATAAAATAGTTCTTGTCCTAATACTTTTGCACAGTACTGTATATATATATATATTTGTTTAATTGTTATTTTTAATGAATACTTATATTTGAGTAGATTCTCTGTTTTTATCATTAAGCAGTATATTTATTTAATTATTCAAATATGAGTATCCATTAAAAATATTTTTTAAAAAATTCTATTTGTCTAGAAACCTTCACAACAAGGACCTGCCATGCCTCTTACATAGCAGCAACCCTCCCCACATCCCCACCACTTTCCATCAGTGAGAAGTAAGTTCCACTTAAAAAGCTTATTCCCATAAACCACTGCCCTGTGGGACAGACTCCCAGAAAGTTGTTTCCCAGTCACCATAATTTTAATTTGTTCAAGTTTTGAGTTAACCATTATCTGTTGCTTCGATCAATATAAACCATTCTTTGAGTTGACTCCAGGCCTTTTAAAGCGTGAACCACACTGTTAAAAAAAGGTATGCTTGAATATTAAACAGAAAATGCTTATCTCTATTTAAATGTGGTTTTACTTGAAGGATATAAAATTTCTAGTAACTAAGAATTTATACATGATTAAAAATTAAATTTTGCTGATTAATAATGTGATATGTTTTAAGTGCCATATAATTTTGTTTTTTTCAAAAATTATAAATTAAATTATATTCTAAGTTTGCATTCACTCAGTAACCAATAAATACCAGAGATCTAATAGAAATATTTGATCTAAGAGAATTCAATATGAGTAGATTGGTTTGCCTATTGCCTTGTTCACACCTGCTTCTGAGTCTTTTGAACAGGAGTAGAGGCTTATCCTTTTTTTTTCTTGTTTAGGATCAGATTTCTGGTTTCTTCTAAAGTTTTTTCATTGTCTCTCAGTAAAAAAATTATTTTAATGTGATTCCAACATTTATTTACTTGGTTCATTCTGAGCGGCACCAAGTAAGTTTTGTTCTTGGTTTCACCTCAAAATGTCAGAAGAACTTGATGTCTCTAAAGTTGCTTTAAAAAGTGACTTTATAGCCACTAAGTGCAGAATCAAACCTCAAATGATGTTGGTGGGTAGTGCACTGATATAAAAAGGAAATGACCCCCAACTAAACTTAGGAAAGTTATATATATATATATAAATTAAAAAAGGATTAATTCAGTGATGTTGGATGATCATTTCAATATGAAAATCCCCACGGGGGATAACACATCACCTCAGCAACAGAAAAATCCTTTCAGAAACTGGAGAAAAATCAGTCTAATTTTCCTTTTTAAATAGATTTGCAAAGAAATTAAAAAAGAAAATATAAATATATATATACTTGATAACTGGATGATAGAAAGTTAGATAAACATCAAAACTTTGAAAAGGGCAGCCCCTCACATCCTTTTAAGATGAAGATCAAATGTTCAGGGAGAGTCACTTAAGTCACATACTTTCCATAGCTGATATTAATTTAAGATTCCGGAAGGAAATAAACAATCATTTTATGTATGAACAATTTTGTCTCATATTCTTATCAGATATTATTAACATAATATTACACTTGTAATTCTACCAGCTTCTGGAATAGTTATCAGCAGCTTATTTCATCTTTCCTAAGACATTTTTCATTTTATATTGTTATAAGCAATCCATTGTTCATTGACTGCTGTTGTTTTTTTTAAAATTTGGGTTGTTTTTATTGTATTTGAGCAGAGAATCGCAGATGGTAATATAGTCTATCAAATTTTTTAATGTTAAATTATGAAGTAACTAAAATAATAGCAGTTTTCATATTAAAGTGTTTTACAATGCAAGGATGAGATTTGGGGAGTATCTCTGCAATGTCTCATGTTTTTCAGCATGGGTCTAATCAGCATTTTGATTTAGTTATTATCAATAACTGCTGACCAGGCAGAATATTTTCAGTCATCCAGATTAAAATTTGCACTTCTGCACACCGTGAAACAATTTAGAACAGTACTCTCAGCTATGGCACCATCTCCATAAATGGCACATATCTTTTTTTACTGTTTGTAAAGCATTATTTCCTTATGTCACTAGCTACAGGCCTGTCAGAATATTCTTAATTTTTCAGACAAAATGTCTACTCTCAGCTATGGCACCATCCCTATAAATGACACATATTTTTTTTTAAATAAAAGAGCATCAAATGATGAATAATATTTTCTTTTCATTTTCATTTTTAATGTAAAAACAGTTAAAAATCACAATCCGCACTAAAAAATTATAGAAAAACTTGTTTGAAATCGGGGAGCTGAGTTTGAATTCCAGTTGAATTCATGGCATTAAGTTACACACAAATACCCTTGGGGAAGGTATTAATCTATCTCTTCCCTCCAGTTATGGGTTAAATAATAAGACAGATTGGGTTCTATAGCCTTGGATGCAACCAGTCTACTGCAGAAAGCAATTGCAACCTACTGTGGGATAATCTGCCCAGTCAGTCATGTCTCTTTCGAGACATGATTGCCCAAAGCATGTATCATGTATGGCACTTGATTTGATATATGCTATAAATTCCAGTCACATATGAAATTAGATCATAGGTTCAAATGCCACCCATTGAAAAACACTACAAGCTTTTTTGTTTTGTCCCAATAATATATCGATGGAATTCACAGTTACTACATAAAAATCAATCGGTCACTGTTTTCTTTTAGCATTTGTCAAATAATTTCAACCCAATCCCAAGAAAATGACCTATATGGACCTGGCTAAAATTACATGAAAACTATGTATGTATATGAATGTAGACCTGTTTCTTTATTCTTGTTTATACAAACCTATTCTTGAAAAATAAAAATAAAATAGAATTCAAATAACCTGCCTCCAGAAAGTCCATCAGGTTTTGACCTCCTGGAGATAAACCATAAAATACATGCCTGGAAGGAATCCCTTCATAAACTGATTTGCTTCATGTGATATGACCTTGAATAAAAGTAATATCACTTGAAGTCAAACGACCAGGTCATAAAAGAAAAGTAAAGTATTTAATGTTGGCACCAACTAGGAGCAGTCATCTGGAAAGTTTTCTCAACCAATAACACCAATTTCTGGCTGAGTGAAAAAAAAAAAGTAAATATATTTATAAAGGAATTTTATGCATTAACTTTTTGAACTTTGACCTCTTCATTTTCTCCTTGCTGCAAGGCAATAAAGCAAATAATTTGAATAAACATTTTAAAACTAGTAATAGTTGACATAAAATGGTGGGCATAGAATTAAAACAAAATGGTAGAATCATTCTTTTCATATTTTACTGAATGGAATTTTGTTTAGGGAGTAAATTTACTGAAACTTTCTTCATTGGAACCTGAATTTTTATTCTTCATTGAAACTTGAATTTTTATTCTTCATTAGAACTTAAATTTTTATTCTTCATTGGCACCTGAATTTTTATTTTTCATTGGAATCTGAATTTTTATTTTTCATTGGAACCTGAATTTTTATTTTCATTGGAACTTGAATTTTTATTCTTTGTGCTGTTTCTTATTTTATTTTCTAAACTCAACACACACACACATACACACACACACACACACACACACACACAATAAAATTAATTCACACCACATGTATCCCAAAAAAATACAGTTGCATGGGCATTCACCCCTTTGGGGTCAAAAACAAGGACGGCGCACCCAAAAGCTCAGATGTAGTGGAAAGCACACCACGTGATCAAAAATATGAATTTTTGACCAATCAGGGCTCGACATAAGAAACACATCTTTTGATCTCCTGGAGCCTCACCATCAAGATAAAAAGAAAGCAAAAACTTTCAACGCCAGAGGGAAGAGCAGCCAGAAGGGCATGGACAGCTTGGAGCACACACACACACACACACACACACACACACACACAATTCAGCACTTCACACAACAGGCAGTATCACATATCAGTGTACATTCTTTCACCCTCTCTTTCTTCCTTTTTACAGCTTTACGGACAACTTCATTTTTGTATTAAAAAATAATTCTTGTATTTTTTTTTACGAAAATAAACAAAAGTTTATTTTACTTTACTTGTAGTGCATTTTTCTTTTTATTAATTGTTAGAGGGACTTCTTTGTGCTCTACATCTTCATTGGCACCTGAATTTTTATTTTTCATTGGCACCTGAATTTTTATTTTTCATTGGCACCTGAATTTTTATTTTTCATTGGAACTTGAATTTTTATTTTTCAATGGAACTTGAATTTTTATTCTTAATTGGAACCTGAATTTTCATTCTTTAATAGAACCTGTTTTTTATTATTCATTGGAACCTGAATTTTTTCTTCACTGAAACCTGAATTTTTATTTTTCATTGGAACCTGAACTTTTGTTCTTCACTGTAACTTGGATTTTTATTCTTCATTGGAGACAAATTTTTATTTTTCACTGGAACTTGAATTTTTATTTTTCATTAGAACAAATGTTTATTCTTTACTGGAACCTGAATTTTTAGTCATTTGATAGTAAATAAAATTGTTTTAACATTTCATAAAATTATTGACACACATTTTTTAATTTCTCATAAACTAATCAGTAAAAGTTATGCAAAAAATAATGAATAAATAAATATAAGTACAAAACAAACAAATAAGGTCAGTTAAATATAAATTAATAATTCACATCTGAGTATTTGGTGCCATAGGATTTGGCCCCATGGTTAACTGGCTAGATAGAAAATAAGTATAAATGTTTGATTTGCTTGAAGGACATCAAGGAAGGCTTAAACGGCTGATTCCATTTACAAAGAATATTTAATGTGAACATGTTTGAAAAGGCATCCATTTCACATGTTTTCAATTTTGATTTAAATAATTTCTGCTCTAATACTTGAGTAATATATTTAAAAAATACATGCAAAAACTATTACCAACAATAAAAATATTTGTTGAAAGCTTGGTTTACTGACTTTCTATATGCATGTGCGCACACAGAAACATGCACACACACACATATACATACACACACACACACACACACACTTATTTATATCAGACATTTTTTCAGTCTCTTGCAGGAACTGGACCTTACACAAAACTCTCAGCATGAGAAAAATAGACCTTAACACACAGTTGGAATTCAGTGTTATCCTTGTCTCAAACTGTATATATATATATATATACACATGTCTGCTCAATCACTGATATTGAGCGCTTTTAAATAAGTACCATGCATATATAATATATAAATAATATAATATATATAACAAATTGCATATATATATATATATATATATATATTGATATTTACGATTATATATATACACTTTTCACCTATATATATATATATATATATAATTTCATTATCATATTCACAATGTTTTTTTGTTCTCTCTGCTCAGAGCAATCTCTGGCCTCATTTACAGTATATTGCTTGATGCAATATCTTCTTTCATTTGATGGTAGACACCTTGTCAATGACACTATATGGAAGCCCTTTACATAAAAAAAAGAGGCAATCCTTAATCAATAAAATTTAGGGCCCTGTTCATACTCCTCCCTGGTCTTTTGAACAAGAGTAAAGGTCTATCTATTGTTCACTGTTTAGGACTGGCTTCTAAAGTCTTTTCTTTCTCTTTCACTTTCAGTAGTCTCTTGCATCTTAGTGGCATTATCACCTTGGTTTGGGTAAAATGATTTAAAAAATAATAAATAAATAAAAAAGGACCCAGTGCTGCACATGCTCACAATGGTTGATGGTAATTGATAATCTGCAGAATTGAATAAAATGGAATGTTATATATCAGAGATTTGAAACTCATGTTTTTATTAATTGACGCAGAGATAATCTGATTGAAGATGATTAAAAACAGGAGTTAAAAAATAAAAATAATCTAATCACTTTTAACCTTTTGTCTCAATTCATTATTAATACTATATCCGTTTTCACTGCATTCTTTTTCAAGGACTCTCAATTTCAAAATTTTTATTGTTAATTTTACTCAAAGTTGTTTTCTGTTGCCATAGCAGGGAATGACAACACAACTATGAAATTCAAGCACAATTTTGTTTAGTGATCAGAGTCACCTTCAGTAGCAGGATAAACATTTTGTACAGTGAATACATGTGTAGAGTGATAAAGGTTAATCTCATTTGCAAGGTTCTGATTCTGAATGTCGTTGTATAGCATTCCTATATAATAGATGTGTGTTGTGGTACAGTGGATATCGGCTTGGAATGAGAAATCAGTGAGTCGAGTTTGAATTTCAGTTAAATTCTTTATATTCACTTATGTGCAAATACTCTTGGGAAAGGCATAAATCCAACACTTCTCCCTCCAGATATGGGTTAAATAGCTGAATAGATTAGGTTCTATAGCTTTGGTTGGCAACCAGTCTACCACAAAAAGTAATGGCAACCTGCTGCAGGAAAATCTTCTGCTCAGTTAGTCATGTCTCTTTCGAGACATGATCGCCCAATCATGTATCACATATGGCACTTAACTGACTGATATAATGGTCATGTATATTACTTCTTTTTTTGATGCATTCTTTTTTCAAGGCCTCTCAATTAAGAAAACCGAATGCATGGTCATCAGCCAAAAGAGCAACCTAAAATGGCAATTACAGGTGAAGGATACAAAAATCAAGCAGGTACAAAAATTTAAATACCTGGGAAGTATTCTAACAGAAGGCCGAAAGTGCAACAGATCCGAAGGCGAATTGGCATGGCAAAGGAAGCATTCCAGAAGTTGAGTAAAGTATTAAGAAACAGGACAATTTCATTACAAACAAAGAAGAGAGTACTGGATTGCTATGTGATGTCAGTTCTTCAATATGGTAGTGAATGCTAGACAATATCATCGAAGAAGAAGGAAAAACTTGAAGCAGCTGAAATGTGTTTCTACAGAAGGATGCTGCAAATATCATGGATCGAGCATGTGAGCAATGATGAGGTTTTGGAAAAGATGGAAACAAAAAGGAAATTAATACTGAGCATCAAGAAGAGACAGCTAACATTCCTGGAACATGCAATGAGGAAGGAGGGCTTGGAGAACCGGATGCTAACAGGCCAGATAGAAGGAAAAAGAGACAGGGGAAAGCAGCAAATAACATATTTAAAGGACCAGATCAGGTGGATGACAGAACGAGGGTAACATGGTACAACAGGAGAAAGTGTGCTAACAGCGACCAGGGATAGGGAGACGTGGCAAGCCATGATCATCTACGTCCTGAAAGGACAGGACCATAGAATAAGAAGAAGAAGAAGAATACAATTGCAATATCTTTATTGTTAATTTCATTCAAAGTTATTCTCTGTTGCCATAGCAGGGTATGATAACACAACTGTGAAATTCAAGATCAGAGTCACCTTCAGTGACAAGGTAAACTTTTTGTACAGCAAATGAAGCCATGTGTATAGTGATAAAGGTTAATTTTATAAAGAAACCCAATATTGCTTGCATATTTAAAATTTGCCATAATGTGGTCAGGTATATTTTAGTTTGAAAAATAAGCAAAAAACCCCATAAATTCTATTAACATTAATGACACTAATGACAATATTAATGTTTGTCATGGTTCTTGCACAATTGCCTGCCAAACATTTAATCACTTTTGTGTTAGCTTGTCTCTAGAATGTTCATTGAATCAATAGTGCGTTCAAAATTGGTTCCTTTTGATCTTTCAACTAATTATGCTGGAATTTGAATGCAGTGGTTTGTATTTAAGTGGCTGGAGTAAGATATTGGGGTTCAAAGTCTGCACAATTTCACATTGCAAATGACAAAGCAAAAAGTTAAAAGAAAGTAAAACAAGCATTTTGTAAAGAAAATTAATCTTTAAAGGAGTAAAAGAAATCTTCAATGAGATTATGAGTAAGACAGCATATTTAATGAAAATATATGTCTATAGTTGCATTATTTAATGAAGTTATGGGGGTAAAAATGCATTATATAATGATATGTTTATAGTGGTATTATTTAATGAGATTATATGAATAAAAAACATAAATGAGAATATGAGTGAAAGAGCATTATCTAATGAAATTGTAACAGCATTATTTAATGAGATTACATGAGTAAAAATGTATTATTATTTAATGAGATTATATGCTTATAGCAGCATTACTTAATAGAATTGCATAACTGAAAGCAGCATTATTTAATGTGTTTATATGAGTAAAAAGCATTATTCAGAAGATATGAGTAAAATAGCATTATCTAATAATATTTTTGCAGCATTATTTAATGAGACTTCTTCTTCTTCTATGTGCCCTGTCCCTTCAGGACGTAGGCGATCATGGATCTCCACGTCTCCCTATCCCTTGTGGCTCTTAGTATGTTTGCTCCTGTTGCTCCTGGCAACCCCCGTTCCGTCATCCACCTGATCAGACTCTGCAGATATGTTATCCGCTGCCTTCCTCTGTCTCTCCTTCCTTCTATCTGACCAGTCAGTATCAGGTTCTCCTGGCTCTCCTTCCACATTGCATGTCCCAGGAACTTCAGTT
This sequence comes from Ascarosepion bandense, assembly GCA_037127315.1. Lineage (NCBI taxonomy): Eukaryota > Metazoa > Mollusca > Cephalopoda > Sepiida > Sepiidae > Ascarosepion > Ascarosepion bandense. The sequence goes on from JBBBDQ010000496.1 coordinate 2,074,640, forward strand.
GTCTCTTCCTGATGCTCAGCATCAATTTCCTTTTTGTTGCCATTCTTTCTAACACTTCGTCGTTGCTTGTATGCTCAGTCCACGATATCCGTAGCATCCTTCTGTAGAACCACATTTCGGCCGCTTCCAGTTTTTTCCTCATTTTCGATGATATTGTCCAGCATTCACAGCCGTACTGAAGAACTGACATCACGTAGCGGTCTAGCACTCTTTTCTTCGTTTCTATTGAGATCTTAAGTAAAAAAAGCATTTATTGTGAATGTGAGTAAAACAGCATTTTTTAATGAAATTATATTTTTATAACTATTATTTAATGAGATTCTGAGTAAAAAACCATTATTTAATGAGGTTATATGAGTAAAACAGCATTATTTAACGATATGTTTATAATCATTGTTTAATGAAATCATGAGAATAAAAAAAACATTATTTAATGAAAATATGAATAAAATGTCATTATTTTTATTTTTATTTGTTTAATCATTTCACCCCAAGCAAGGCATTCTACTGTCACTGTTGCACAGGGAGTTACATAGGGGAAAGTGATGAAAAAGAGGGGTTAGTTATGGGAAATGTCAGGAGGAGGGTGATAGACGGATGAGGATACCGAGGATGGGGTGAGGTAGATTGGAAGAGAGTTTGAGAGAATGGATGCGACTTAGTGTGATAAGAGGTGTTGACCTTACATTTAAATTCCTGGAGATTGTAGCTGTTGGGGAAGCAAATATATGGAAGGGAATTCCACAGTCGGGAAGTGCGAGAAAAGAAGCTGTTAGAGTAGAAATTGCAGTTACATTTTATCTGTCGCACTGTAAAAGGGTGGGACCTAGCTGCTAATCTAGTATATCGTGCAAATTCATACCTAGTGGGCACCAGTGATCTAAGTTCATCGAAGCAGAAGTCATGAAAGTATTTATAGAAGAGGCACAGTAAAGCCACATCATGCCGGTGAGAGAGTGACTGCAGCCAGGCTGCCAAGTTGGTGTCAGTCACATTACAGATTCTTCGTTGGATTTTGTCAAGAACCCCGAGGAGAATAGCAGGGGCACCTCATCAGATGTGGCAGCAGTATTCAATACACGGGCGGATGGTAGATTTATATATGTGCAGTTATGTTTATAACATTATTTAATGAGATTACATTAGTAAAAACTATTATTTAATGAGATTACATCAGTAAAAATCATTATTTAATGAAATTATCTCATGGCAAAATTCGGCTTATTGCTGATGACAATTTACTTTTCATATATTTTTGGCCTTAATAAATTACAGTATCAATTCATATGCCATACATAATTAGCTGTAACGTGACTCCCTATTTAAAAAAAAACTTAATATATTTTGTTTAGGGTATAATGTAATAACTTATAACATATACTCTCTAATTTAATATATGAAATATGAAATGATCAGTTTTCAGGTTAATGCATAATTTTATCATTAACACAATTCTAGAAGCCAGTGTACATCTTAGATATGAGCATCTTTGACTGATAAGATGAGATAAATATAAGTGTTTTAGCCAAAAAAAAAAACACTTGTTTTATGAGTGGAATGGTTATGGGAAATAAATTAACACTGTAAGTCATTTGAGAAAACCAAAACAACCTTCTTTATCATTTTGCCATTTCTAAGAAGAGACAGTTTGAATTGAAGGCATGTGTATTTTGCAGTCATTTTGTTAAAGTAAATAAACATAATGAACAAAATATCTATTTACGTAATATGTATAACCTCCATTTTGACTTTTATTTTGACAGAAAATTTGTACAAATAAATATTGTAACTCTATCTTAATTGTATGAGTCAAAATCAAAGACCATATTTGCTCTGATGAAATTAAAATTCAAAAGTTTATATAAAATTGTGATTTAAAAAAAAATAAAAAGGCATTTTTTGTGCTTTCTTGAATTAAGATTGTGGCTACCAATAATGGTAGGACTTTTAATTCTCTCAGAATCTCACTATATATTTAAACCTCCATTTTGACTTTTTTATTTTGACAGAAAATATTGTAAATATTGTAACTCTATCTTAATTGTATGAGTCAAAATCAAAGACCATATTTGCTCTGATGAAATTAAAATTCAAAAGTTTATATAAAATTGTGATTTAAAAAAAATAAAAAGGCATTTTTTGTGCTTTCTTGAATTAAGATTGTGGCTACCAATAATGGTAGGACTTTTAATTCTCTCAGAATCTCACTATATATTTAAACCTCCATTTTGACTTTTTTATTTTGACAGAAAATTTGTACAAATAAATATTGCAATTCTATCTAATTGTATGAGTTAAAATCAAAAGCCATCTTTGCTCTGATGAAATTCAAATTCAAAAGATGATATAGTTATAAATTGGGATTTAAAAAATAAAAATAAAAAGGGATTTTCTGTGATTTTTTTGTGTTGTTAAGATTGTGGCTGCCAATAATGGCAGGACTTTTAATTCTCTCAAAATCTCGCTGTATAGGTTGAACAAGTCTGACGAGAAGAAACATTCTTGCCTTACACATTTTTCTATTTTTGCAAATTTGTTGAAATTATTTTCTGTCTGTATACAGGCAGCTTGCTTCCAATATAGGTTGTGGATTATTCTAATATCCTTTCCAAATATATGATGGTTACCAAGCAGTTTGAATAAGTTAGGGCACAAGACTAATATAGAATAAAATCAATATTATTATATCTGCAAAAACTGTGATAATAATTTATTGAATGCCAAAAACTGATTTTCTGATAATTAAAAAAAAAAAAAAATTGATGACAATATGTCAGTACATTTTATCAAAGACCAACGAAGTTCTTGTTGAACATTTTAAATTTTGTTTGTTTACGTTTTAATATTTCCAAATAATTTATTTTGATTTCTGGTTTACAGAGACATGAGAAGTTTTAATTAACTCAGTACTTTTGGCTAACATCATCCATTTTCAAAGATGTTTGTTGGTGGTTACATCATCAGTTTAATTTTTTTAAATATCACATTTCTTTATTCATGTACAAGTTTGTACTTTTTTTTTATTGAAATGTATTCAGTATGTTGGATGTGTGATGTGGTGCAATGGATATCAACAAGAAATCAAATCGGAGCCTAGATTGAATTTCAGTCAAATCCATTGTATTCACTTAGCAGCAAATACCCTTGGGAAAGGTATTAATCCATCTCTTCCTTCCAGTTATGGGTTAAATAACAGGATAGATTGGGTTCTATAGCCTTGGCTGGCAACCAGTCTACCACAGAAAGCAATGGCAACCTACTCTAATAATAATCTTCTGCCCAGTCAGTCATGTCTCTCTCGAGACATGATCGCCCAAGCGTGTTTTACGTATGGCACTTAACTGACTGACTGATTCAGCTTGTTGGTCTAAAGTTTGATGTAATTTTATTTTTCTTTGGTTGCTTGCTTTTCATGTTCTTTGCCCTGAGCAATTGCAGTCACTTTTTGCAATTTATGTGGTATAGCACTTTTTGTTGTCAAGAATTTTTTTTTTTTTGATGTTGGTTGATTAGATGTGTTTTTAATGGAACTATTGTAAGAGAAGTGGCATGTTAAACTATATTATAGTAGTAAAAGCAATGTATATGGTTGAGTTGTCATTAGAGAAGCCTCCTCCAGTTAGACAGTTGAATCCGTAGATATCATTAGTTTGCTGGATTTTTGAATATTTTTTTTGTGGTTGTGTTATTGGCGATTATTATGTTGGAGGCTTTAAGTATTTTGTCATGAATTAAATGTTTATTTTTTTAATTTAGTCATTGGTTGATATATATGGATCTTTGGATGGAGGGAAATGCACAAGTTTGGATGGAGAGAAGCACATGAGTTTGTTTGGATGGAGAGAAGTGCACAAATTTGTATGGATGGTGAGAAGTACACGAATTTGGATGGAGAGAAGCATATAAGTTTTTTTCAGATGTAGAGAAGTGCAAAAGTTTGGATGGAGACAAGTTCACAAATTTGTTTAGTGCACAAGTTTGGGTGGAGAGAAATGCTAGAGTTTGGATGAAAAGAAACACATGAATTTGCATGAATGGAAAGATGTGTACAAGTTTGGATGGGAAGAAGTGCATGAGTTTGGATAGAGAGAAGTGCATGAGCTAAGATGGATGGTGAGAAGTGCACAAGTTTGTATGGAAAGCGAGAAGTGCCTAAGTTTAGAAAAGCATATAAGTTTTTTTCAGATGTAGAGAAGTGCAAAAGTTTGGATGGAGACAAGTTCACAAATTTGTTTAAATGGAGAGAAGTGCACAAATTTGTATAAACGGTGAGAAGTGCACAAGTTTGGATGAAGAGAAATGCTACAGTTTGGATGAAAAGAAACACATGAATTTGCATGAATGGAAAGATGTGTACAAGTTTGGATGGGAAGAAGTGCATGAGTTTGGATAGAGAGAAGTGCATGAGCTTAGATGGATGGTGAGAAGTGCACAAGTTTGTATGGAAAGCGAGAAGTGCCTAAGTTTAGATGGAGAGAACTGTATAAGTTTGCATGGATAGAGAGAATCATACGGGTTTGCATGTATGGATGGGTGGAGAGAAGCATACGAGTTTGTTTGAATGGATTGATGCGCACAAGACTTGAATGGATGTATGGACAGACAGAAGTGCATCAGTCAATGTTTATCCCTTATTCCCTGTTTAGGATTGTGTTTCTGGTTCCTTATGTCTTTTCATTCTCTTTTACTCCCAGTAGTGCATAGCATATATTTTGTCATTATCAATTTGCTTCGAGTGAACTGATTTAAAAAATACAATAAAATATAAAAAGTAGAGAGAGAGAGAGTGAAAGAGCAAAGTGCATTTTTATTTCACATGCATCCTCCCATATATTCAGTCATCCATTCACACATATGTATATGAATGGTTGTATATATGGATGTATGGAAGGATGAATATAAAATGAAAATGTGCTTCAGTCTTTCTTCTGACCAATTCTTGGAATTTATATTCAAGTGAGATTAATAAGACACAAGGTCAAAAGTATGGTGCTTTCAATAAAATGTAAAGTCACTGCAGTTATATAAGGTTAACTTGATACTCTATTTACTATAGTGAGGCACTCATGAATATGTTGTAAGCTCAAGTTAGTATGAGACAAGGTCAGAAGTTTGGAGTTCCCAATAACGTTCAAATCAATTCTAATAATACTGGCTTGTAAGGCTGACTTGATACTCGAGTTACTATAGTCAGATACTAACGGATTTGTAGTAACATCAGCTTAAGGCAAATTCTTGGATATGGAGTAAGCTCGACATAGTGATGCACCAGATAAGACGTTTGGTGCTTCCAGATGTGATCAGTCATTGCTTGAGTTTTAAGCTTGAGTTTTGTTTAATGGCATATTGACAGTCGTTTAATGCCAAAAAGGTGGGGTTTTAAGGCATTTTTTAATGTTCGGTTATAGTGAGAAGGTTGATTTAATCAGATTTTAATGAAATTTTTTTGTTTTTATTCTTTTTTATTTTAGAAAACTGAAAATGTCTTCTAGTTTTGTATTCAAAAATGTTTTGCTGAGAATATTTTTTTTTCTTTCAAAAATGTGTCATGGTAACAATTTTTCCTTCAAAAATCTATATTTTTTCTATAAAGGTTTATTTTTATGTATATATTTCTATGAAAGTATAAAAATATACTTTCATAGTGTTTTGACCCCAGTTTGGGGGTTAACTATTTGCCTATAGCTGGGACCCTAACAGGTGCTACCACTCTGGGACAGGGTGGACCTGAGAACAACAACAATTAAGAGGTGGTTCCATGCTTCTCACAACCTCCCAATCAGAGGCCTTGATGCTGGATGCAGTTTACCATTATGCCAAGGAAGTGCGATCAGTCATTGTAATAATAATAATAGTCTGTAAGTCTAACTTTCTAATCAATGTATCACTGATATGTACTAAGCTTAGTACAATATAATACACTGAGGCTTAAACACACAAGCATATTAACAGATTGCAAGAGTAACTTTTAGTAAATATTGCACTTGGTAAGATATCCAAAATGAGCATACTGACTCATTACACGTGGTACGGTATCAGTGATGGAAAAAGAAAAAAAATTCTTTATGTTTTCACTCTTCCAGTTTGTTTACCCTGACCTCATTTCAGCAGGAAGGCTCGCATTGCTATTTGCTGATGGTTACTTTGTGAGCCGCATCACAATTTGTGTTAATGGATAAAGCATCATTCAAATCAGGAGCGTTCTGGTAAAAGTTAAACCTTGTGTTGTCTTAGCTATAAATAACCAGCCTAACAGGTGTGCATGTACTGCAAAACACTTCTCACTTACCTGCCATGCTTATTAATTCCACTATTCACCGGCAATTACAAGATGCTGGATGGCCCACTCTCTTACTAAATTGTGATTTTATTACAGCGTCTGAAGTGTTTTTTGATAAAACTTGCATGATTTGTGTATATCTATTTTGAAAAACTTGTTCATAGTATGAGACAAATAAAGCCATTGCAGTTGGTTCACATTTTTTTTTTAATCATATCACCTCGAGCAAGGTGGTAACGCCACTGATGTGCAGGGGGCTACGTAAGAGTGAAAAGATTAGAAAAGAGAAAGCCGGAAACCACATCCTAAACAGGGAACAAGGGATGAGCCTCTTCAATAGATGTGGGTGGAGTGTGAACCGGCCAATAGTTTAGTCTAACTACTCCAATTGAAAAAAAAAAAAATAGGAAAAGCAGTGAAAAGATTGGAAAAGAGAAAGCTGGAAACCACATCCTAAACAGGGAACAAGGGATGAGCCTCTTCAATAGATGTGGGTGGAGGTGAACCGGCCAATAGTTTAGTCTAACTACTCCAATTGAAAAAAAAAAATATAGGAAAAGCAGTGAAAAGATTGGAAAAGAGAAAGCCGGAAACCACATCCTAAACAGGGAACAAGGGATGAGCCTCTTCACTTGTTCAATAGACGCGGGTGGAGTGTGAACCGTGCAGAATATATTGTGTATCATCCATTTATTGTTATTTTATAAACTTTCAGAGATGTATTAGTACAGTTATACACACACAAACACACAGAGAAAATTTTTGAGAGTGCCACTATTGAATATTATCAAAATATAAATCTATGCTTATGTTTTATTTTACATATCTCCTTTTTTGAAAGAACTATTTCCTTCCCAAACCAATATATATAACTACAAATTTTGTTTAAAAATTAGAAGAAAATGGCTAAATTCAAAGCCTTCTATTATTTAAAATATATAATACATAAATGAATCTCAAACTAAAATAAGTAATAACTACATTCAATAACAGCTACTCATTTTTGTTTATTACATATTAAATTACATCACTTGGAGTCTTCTATAATTTACCTTAACTTTCAGTTAGTAAATTTAAAAATTCTTAAATTTGCATTGATAAAGTCCATCAGAGGATGAAACACATTGACTAAGATATGTTTTTCTTGTCTTTAATCACACACACACACACACAAACTCATGCACATATATATATATATATATATATATATATGTATATATATTTACTAAGCATATGCTATTAAATATAAGAGACAATGAATGTCTATTATGTTTAATCATGAGCCGTTCTAAACGTCGTATTTTTGCTTTAATTTCAGTTGAAAATAAAGACAAAAATTCTCCAACATTTGGATAATTATTTATTGATTTTCTTCTAAGCTTTCGGCTCACATGAGCCATCTTCAGAGAGGTAGTTTAAACTGAAATATTATAAAATCCACCATCACCGACGATTTTATTTTGTGTTGACATAAAACTCCACTTGGCAACGGCAATAGTTACCAAAAATAATAAACGCAGTTCTTAAGTTTGCGATGCGGTTTTATGACGTCACACTGCGGGATAGCGCGAAATGACAACAAAACCATGTAGTCAAATGCAATGTAATATGTTATTTCCTGTTTTAAAGTTGATTTTATTGAGTGTTGGTTGTTTTGATTTGATGTACATGGCCTCCAATATCTGCAGGTTCCTCTTACTGTGTGTATGAGTAAGGATCACTGTATTGTTGACCAAAATCTGTCTGATATTACCTACATGTTTATGTTTTTCAGAGAAATGTTGTTTAATAGTACTCTGATCAGAAAGATGACATGTAAGTCTACGGGAGAGCGTGGTTGTAGTAAAACCAATATATGTACTAGGTTTTTGATTAGTATCAGAGATGCAATCTCTGAATGGGCATGTAAATTGGTACACTACATTGGTTTTTTGGGGGCCATGTACATCAAATCAAATCAAAACAACCAACACTCAATAAAATCAACTTTAAAACAGGAAATAACATATTACATTGCATTTGACTACATGGTTTTGTTGTCATTTCGCGCTATCCCGCAGTGTGACGTCATAAAACCGCATCGCAAACTTAAGAACTGCGTTTATTATTTTTGGTAACTATTGCCGTTGCCAAGTGGAGTTTTATGTCAACACAAAATAAAATCGTCGGTGATGGTGGATTTTATAATATTTCAGTTTAAACTACCTCTCTGAAGATGGCTCATGTGAGCCGAAAGCTTAGAAGAAAATCAATAAATAATTATCCAAATGTTGGAGAATTTTTGTCTTTATTTTCAACTGAAATTAAAGCAAAAATACGATATTTAGAACGTTCATGATTAAACATAATAGACATTCATTGTCTCTTATATTTAATAGCATATGTTTAGAAAATTACTTGCTGCCTCGATATACTAAATATATATATATATATATATATATATATAGTGTAACAAAGTTGTAGAACACATAGTTTTTTTACCTACTGTTCATGCATTTACTTTTATAAAGAGTGCTTGATACAACGTAGAGCATTATATTGTAATGGTTTATTACAATGGTTTATAAATCACTGCACAAAAATTTGTCCTGTTATTTAACCCATAACTGGAGGGAAGTGATGGCTTAATACCTTTTTCAAGGGTATTTGCGTGTAGGTGAATGCAAGAAATTCAACTGGAATTTGAACTCGGCTCCCCAATTTGTTGTTCTGATTCAACATCCACTGCACCACAACGTATATATAGATGTACATATTAATAAAATAAGTGAAAAGCGCAACATTTTATGCCAATGTTATTTTATTCTATCAAAATTTTAGCAAAGGCAAAGGTAAAAATTTATTGAGGTACCTGAAAAAAAGTATCAGTGAGAGAAAAATAATCTTATGCATTCAAATTTGAATTAGTGATTAGTAAAAAAAAATATTTGAAAATGCATTGACGAAAAAGGTTTTTCTCTTTTGGTTTCTTAAATTAATATTTTGTTTTTCAAACATATTTATATCTGAACTTTTACATACATATGCACATATAAATGTGATGGAAAACAACGACAAATACAAAATATTTAAAAATTTAACAGGTTTTTCACTTTTATTTAATCTTGAGCAGAAATCTTTGGAAATGAGGTGTGGAAGAGAATGTTCTGGTACTTTGAGTTTTGTGTTTGTTTTTCATTCGTCAGCTAGATTTCAAATGTTTATGTCTTGTCGTGTGTGTACACTTGAATTCTAGTGGCCATTCTTGTGTCTGGTCGTGCCTACAAGTTTCATTCCTAAAAATGGTAGTAAGAAGAATATATATATATATATATTATGGAAATTAACGAAACTGGTTATAAACAAATCAACAATTTGAAATGATTTGTTTGAACATTATTTTTGATTAATACTCGTATTTAAGTAGATGGAACTTTATCTGTGTGTGTGTGTGTGTGTGTGTGTGTGTGTGTCTGTTTCCTATAGACTCTGAAACGGCTGAACCAAGTGTTCTATCTAAAATATTTATAAATGGAACTTTGTCTCTGTGTGTGTGTGTGTGTGTGTGTGTGTGTATCCGTTACCTATAGACTCCGAAACAGCTGAATCGATTTTCTTGAAAATTTACACAGTTGTACTATAAGTGTCTGCGAGTGTTCTTAGCTAGGTTTTGTGTCACGGTACCCCCGATAAATATTGAAAATCGTTAATTGAAAAAATCGGGTTATAGAAGGAGTGGTCTGATTTTAATCAAATTTGATACACTCATAGACAAAGACATAAGAAATGATATTCAGAAGTTTCAAGGTTGCAGTTCTTACAATAGTGCAGAAAATTGATAATATATATATATAAAAGGCAAGATGTTTGTGTGTGTGTCTGTTTATCTGTCTGTATGTCTGTATTTTTTTGGCCCTTTTATTTTAGTTTTTGCTTCGGGTTTGGTTCTAAGTAGGTATAATTGTAGTTCTTAGTCTCAGCCATGATACCATTTACTCAGAGGACTTATTTAGCCTTCAAAATTCATTTTATAACGAAAAAAACTTATTTGATATCGATACCAGGGAATCAAAATTTGACTTTCATCGATTCATTTTTTTTTTCAGTCTACTGTTTCGCTTTAAGTGGAAACAACTATTGCTTTTTAGATTTTTGTGCCAACGTCCAAAGAGTCTGAGCTCCAGGACCATGGATTAGTTTTAAAGCTTTCATTACACCTGAGCAACGCAGGTCTATACTGCTAGTATTTTGAAGTTCTCAAAGTTCAAAGAAAGGTTTTGTAATGTGAGCAGTCTTGACCAGGCATCTAGGCTTCAGCCACTATCTCACTGCAATTACATAACTTCCTTCTTTTTCTATAAATATTTTCATGGCAGTTGTTCTAATGATTTTACCACCTTTCTACCTCGACTGTGTGAATTTACATGTACTACTAGATTGGCAATTAGGTCACATCATTTTACTGTTGAAATAGCTGGATGTAACTATAAGTTCTTTTCTAATATTTTCTTTACTTGCAATTTACATCTCCTGGAACTCTCTTCTGGTTTCTTGCTTCCTCGACAACTACGATCTTCAAAAATTTAAATGCAACACCAATCACCATCTTCCATTTTGCTAAATCCTGTTCTTTTATTTTCTTTCTCCTCACTAACGTTTTCTTATTCTTTCTCACACTCAGTAACTCCTGGCATCTTAGTGGCATTATTGCCTTGCTTGGGTTGAAATGACAGTAAAAAAACTTATATGAACTTAGTGTTAACAATAAAATCCCATTACTTGACATTTATATAGAACTCAACAATATAACACCTTGTTTTCAACTTACTCAGATGGACAAGCATCAAATGAGGATTAGAAGGCACGAAAGCCCAAATCCTGTGACAATAACATCAAAATGAGGACAATAGCCTGTATGTTGGTTGGTTGTTTTGTTTTTATGGCAAATCAACACCTCGGTGGTTCATTTATTGCCAACTAAATTTTATTTATTTATTGCTGGTAATACATTTTTCTTTCAACAATTTAATGTTGTTTTGTATCTTGTAATACATTTTTTCTTTTTGAGTATCAAGATTCATTGGGATTTGTTTTTAAGGGGAGAGTCCCCAAGTCCTACCCTTGTTATTTAACCCATAACTGGAGGGAAGGAATGGATTAGTACCTTTCCCAAGGGTACCAGTGCTTAAGTGAATGCAGGGTATTCAACTGGAATTTGAACTCGGCTCGATTTCTCTTTCCAAGCCAATATCCACTGCACCACAACACACATCTGTCACTAAACGCTTACAGCACCTGGTATTCCCAAGCGATCACCCATCTAAGTACTGACCAGGCTCAATGTTGTTTAACTTTGGTGATCGAGCGAGAACTGGTGTATTCAACGTGATATGGCCATAAGCCACGCCTGTATGTAATTAATGTAAATAATTACCTCTTTATATATAAAAGAAAACAATTGACAACAACTCTTACCTTCTATAAATTTGAAAGTCCACAGTAATATTAGATAGAAGTGATAAAAAATACTTTCTATCAGAATCATAGTGGAACGACATGTACTTCAGCCATGGTAAAAGTGGTGTTTCTTTGTGCCGAACTGCCTGACAGAGCCCAACCATCTCCAGGCTGTTTTGAATTCAGAGTTTCCTTCTCTTAGATTGGTTGCCATCCAAGGCTATAGAACCCAGTGTATTTTATCCATAGCTAGGGGGAGAAGAGATGGCTTCATATCTGTCTAAAAGTATTAGTATGTAAGTGAATGTAAGAAATTCAACTGGAATTTGAACTCAGCCCTCCAATTCCTAAATCCGAGCTACTATCCATTGCTCCACCAAGGCTCCCTTTCTAAATTAAGCACACTTAAACCTTTTTCCTGAAAAATATTTTTCAGCAATCTTAAATATGTAAAACAAACAATAATTTCCCCAACTACATTATAAATAACATTAAATGTCAACAGACAATTTGAACCTCCTCTCAGGCCTCATTAATGAAAGACTATAAAAACTGAATAAAAAATATTCACAAAATTTTCCTTGTCTGTCCCCTGTATGTATACAAGGATTTCTACCCAATAATAATCAGAAGAACAAGTTAAAACAACAAGAGGAAAGAATAACAAAAAAGTAGTAACCGAGTTGTTTTTAACAAAAACCCTCTTTAAAAAAATATGTAAATGAAACCTGATCTACAAACTGGTTTCCTATAAATACATATTCTATTCATACAAACCTATCCTAAAAATGTTGTTGGCATTAAATTTTTCATTGAGGTTGATATACCACAAAAAATTGAACCAAACCAAACATAATAACCACTTATCCTGTTTATAGAGGGATGACTTGCTGGACTTAATATGAATTGACTATAAAACCTGAAGGCAAAATTCAGACTGTGCATTTCTCAGTGTAACACACCAGATGGAGGTCTGAACAATTTCTCTGGCAGCTGTTCTCCATGCTGTGATGTTGCCGGGAGTTAGTTGAAAAAGTCGAAGTCTCAAGCTGGGGGCACAAGATAAACTATAAGGAACAAACTTCCACAACTTGGATGAGTTAAATCGATGCTTTATTTCGTTCAGAGTTAGTCTTGCAGTTGGGGCAGGCGATGTGACATTCAGGTCTAACTCTAATTAATGGAGATCAAATGCCAAACCGACCGACTCAGACAAATGGAGTTTCCCTTCTTCAGTGTGCCTGACACATGTAGCTACTTCAAGCACACACCCAGCTGAACTTAACTGATCAGCTCGGAAAAATCACTTGTATTTATATTGAAATAATCGGAAGTCCACTAGAGACCACTGGCTTAAAACAAAAAATAAGCATTGGTGACTGTAAGTTCAAAATTTCAAGGTACTTAAATTTTGCTTCCTTTGATGTGTAAACATCCCGCAGACATCCTGTCTGCAGTCATCCTCCAAGGTATTTTCCAAGATGTTTTTATCTTTTTATCTTAATAAATCTTCATGTGAAAAGCTTTTTGTTTATTGCCTGGAGAAAGGGAAAATTCTATTATCTTTTCTTTATTTTCTTAATGTGTAGTTAAGATACAGTAAAGACAGTTTTTGACCTGGTCACTGAAAAATCTATTTCCTAAACTTTATCTTTTATCACATCAAATCACTTAGTCAAATATTTATTGGAAGACTGGTAGGATTTAACAGTAATCTGATACCCTTTTCTCTTCTAGAAATTTACTTATAAAAGAAAAAGCATTTATTTATTTATTTTTTCCTCTTCTTTTTCACTTTTGTTAAATGAAACACATGTTTTTAAACTATTTTTCTATTATCTATTATAATAAAATACATATTTTACAAATCCACCTTAATATATGCCTAGTTATTGCGTCACACTCAGTTCCAAGAACCTGTCTTGGTCATAGGGCAGTATGAGACATGATCACCCAAGCATGTATAACATATAGCACTTAACTAAATCTAAAATGGAATTAAAAAAACAAAACAAAACAAAACCTCTTAGCAAATAAGTGCTTGCCTTTGGCTCTTCAGGCTTTGAGTGAAAATATTTGCATGGATACATGCATATATGGTGGACTCTCTTATCATAAAAGATAAATATGGGTCAGCAGTGGATAATGATCTTTGTCTTACCCTTATGCATGGGCTTTCTGCCCTTCATGCACTTGTGTTGAACTATTAGCCACCCAGCTACTGATCAACCTGCACTAAGATTTGTTTAAAGTGGTCAGTTGCTTGCATGGCACAAAGCACACTCTTTCCATCAAAACAACATAACACACGTTAGGTGTTTGTGAAGATTGCATGTTATACTATCATGGAGTTTGACTTCCCCGGGGCCTAAAATACATTGGGTAGTGCATGGTGGACCACACATTCTACATAAGGAGTTTTAATGTCAGAGTTTACCATCTCTGGTTTGAGGGCTGGTAGCTTGAGAGCGCCCATGATGACCTTGCTCAGGCTTTGGAAATTCCCCACACATGTACACGCACACATATACATGATGCAAATATTCCACACTCACATTATATATTTATTGCATATATATATATATATATATATAAGCAACCAACCAATATTAAATAATGTATCTTACACCATAGGGATTGCTTATTAAAGAAAAATGCACATAAAAATTCAGTTTGATCCCCACAAATGATATCACCTATAGTCACTGTAAATTAATTTCAGCAAACAAGAGAACACTGGAATTAGCCCAAAATAGTTGTTATACACCTGTTCAATAGATGTGGGTGGAGTGTGAACTGGGCGATAGTTTAGTCTATCTACTCCAATTGAAAAAAAAAAAACAAAGTGAGAAGATTAGAAAAGAGAAAACTGGAAACCGCATCCTAAACAGGAAACAAGGGATGAGCCTCTTCACTTGTTCAATAGATGTGGGTGGAGTGTGAACCAGGCAATAGTTTAGTCTTTCCTGTTTAGGATGCAGTTTCTGGTTTTCTCTTTTCCAATCTCTTCACTCTTATGTAGCCCCCTGCACATCAGTGGCATTACTGCCTTGCTTTGGGTGATATGATTAAAAAAAAAATAAATAAAACAAATACACACATGAAAAACAAAATCCTTGAAAAACAAATGATGCAATATTTAAAAGTACTTTAGGTGGTGGAACAAAAAATAAAAATGAACTTCAGCAAATTTAACAATTAATAAAAAATTGGATCTGCGAGACTTGATATTATTCAACCGAAGATATTTGAAAGAATATTTGCTGCCTAAAAAGGTCTTATTTAATTTCTGATATAAAATACAAATTGCAAATTTATTTATGTCTATTAACAGTCAAATTCTTGTGTGCAACATTAATAGAAATTAACTTGGATTGGAATTTAAAAGTGAAATTTATAACAAAACCTATTACACACATCTGTAGGTATACATAAATACCATTTTGTATATATCGAATTACTAACTTTCTCTCTGATACTCAAAATTGAAAAAGAGAGAAAAACATGTGAGAAAAATGTGTAAAAAAATCAACAAGGATAGAGTATAAAGAGACAAGAAAAATAATGAAAGCAAATAAGCACAACATTTTACGTGTATACATATGCATGAAAATGCCCATAATTAAACGAGGAAAAAATCTTGCTGTAATGAAAAAGGCATAAATTATCTTTTTAACTCAATATATTTTTTGTTTTTTTTAAATCGTTTCACCCCAAGCAAGGTGGTACTGCCACTGATGGGCAGGGGGCTACATAAGAGAGTAAATGTTTAGGCAGGAGAAGAGTGAAAAGAAAGATGAACCAGTTACAGGAGGTGTCAGAGAAAGTACAAGAGAAGAATGATAATACAGGTGTGAAGACAGTTGCAAAGGTAGAAAGAAAGGAAAAGAACAAGATATGCAGGATGATACAGAAAGAACTGGAGTCAAGTGGATAAGAGATGGGAATTGACATTGCATTTAAATTCCTGGAGGTTGTAGCCGTCAGGGAAGCAAGTATACGGAAGGGAGTTCCACAGGCGGGAAGTGCGAGAAAAGAAGCTTCTGAAGTAGAATTGTCGGCTGCATTTGGTTGATCTAACTGTAAATGGGTGGGACCTTGTTGCCAGTCTGGTTTCATGAATAAATTCTTGAGGTGGGGGCACCAGTGACCTAAGTTCATTGAAGCAGAAGCCATGAAAATATTTGCAGAAGAGACAGAGGGAAGCCACATCCCACCAGTGAGAAAGTAGCTGGAATCAAGCTGCCAGGTCGGGACCAATCACATTACAGATTCTCCTTTGGAGTCTGTCGAGAAACCTGAGATGAGCAGCAGGGGTGCCTGACCAGATATGGCAACAGTATTCTATGAACGGTTGTATAGTTGGTTTGTATATGTGCAAGATGGATTCAGGCAAAAAAAAAAACTTCTTGGCTCGACACAGTGACCCAACCTTCCTGAGCAGTGGATTTAGCTATTGACTCAATGTAATGATTCCGCTTGAGGTCAGAATATAGGCTAAGGCTGAGAAGGCATGGTATATTGCTTTCAGGGAGACTTGCTTGGTCCATGCTTATGTTGGAGGGAGAGAGGAGTGATTGCCTGTGATGGTTGACAGATAGCAGTTTTGTTTTAGAAGCATTGAAATTTACAAGCCACTTTTTACCCTAGTCCACCCACTGAGTGGAGGTCCTTCTCAAGATCAGCAGCGAGGATATGTTTGTCCACCCGAAAACTGAGAAAATAAACTGTCAATAGCTGATATTCCTTGAGGAATTGACAGAGTGATTGGTGGAGGGTCTATCTACAAAAATCTAGAGTTGAGATGTTGAAGATAACATCAATCAGCTAAGACAAATTTTATATTTGTATTAATCCTATATATACACATATATTTTTAAATTTATTTGTTTAAAAATTATTTTTAATGGATACTCATATGTGAGTGGGTGCTCCATTTTTTTGTATTATTAAACAGTATATTTATTTCCATCTACTGGCCTGAATAACCGAGAAATAAATATATAAATATACAGTTCAATAATACAAAAAACAGAGGGTCTACTCAAATATGAGAATCAATTAAAAATAATGTTTAAACAAATAAAAATATATTGGATTGAATTCATTTCATAACAGATTTTGTGTATATATATATCTATATATATATATATATATATATATTAGTTATCCACATACAAGCCCGTTTCGCTGTATCACAGCTCATCAGTGTGGCTAGACATATCCACTTACTTCTGGCCGGGATCGAAACTTGACTGATTTGGTGTCAGTCGGAGTCTCTACTTCCTAAGCCATCGGCACATGGGGTCAGAGAAGGGAAATTTTAACGTCTTGTATGTAAGCAGTGTATACAAATGCCAGTCACCAAGAGAACTCAATTCATTACTGAAGAGTCACGCATTATAGCCGAAGTGGAAACTGTTTTTAAAATTTTCTTCTCTAGAGAGCTCAATCATAATGAGAGCATAATATATTAGTCATCCACATACAAGCCCGTTTCGCTGTATCACAGCTCATCAGTGTGGCTAGACATATCCACTTACTTTTGGCCGGGATCGAAACTTGACTGATTTGGTGCCAGTCAGAGTCTCTACTTCCTAAGCCATCGGCGCATGGGGTCAGAGAAGGGAAATTTTAACGTCTTGTATGTAAGCAGTGTATACAGACGCCAGTCACCAAGAGAACTCAATTCATTACTGAAGAGTCACGCATTATAGCCGAAGTGGAAACTGTTTTTAAAATTTTCTTCTCTAGAGAGCTCAATCATAATGAGAGCATAATATGTTACAATAGATATATAAATATCTATTGACGAAACTTGGTTATAAACAACCAATAATTTGTTTGAAATGATTGAAAAGTTTGAACATTATTTTTGATCGATACTCATATTTAAGTAGATATTCCGTTTTTAATCAAACAGTATTAAATATATTTATTTCTACCGGCCTGATTATTTACAATAAATTTTTATTACGAAAATGTATGTCATTTGGCAGGATTCAAACCTGTTATTATAATTATACATATATATATATATATGTATATATATATATATATATATATATACTAGCAGTATAGCCAGAGCATTGCTTGGGTGTAATGAAAGCTTTAAAACTAATCCATGATCCTGGAGTTCAGACTCTTTGGACGTTGGCACGAAAGACTAAAAAGCAATAGTTGTTTCCAGTTAAAGCGAAATTGTAGACTGAAAGAAAAATGAATGGATGTAAGTCAAATTTTGATTTCCTGGTATCAATATCAAATTTTCTGCGCGATTATAAGAACTGCAACCTTGAAACTTCTGAATATCGTTTTTTATGTCTTTGTCTATGAGTGTATCAAATTTGATTAAAATCGGACCACTCCTTTTATAACCCGATTTTTTCGATTATTCATTTTTGATATTTATCGAGGGTACCTCGACACAAAACCTAGCTAAGAACACTCACAGACGCTTATAGTATAACTGTGTAAATTTTCAAGAAAATCGGTTCAGCTGTTTCGGAGTCTATAGATAACGAACACAGACACACACACACACACACACACAGACAAAGTTCCATTTATAAATAAGTTTATATATATATATATATATATATATATATATATATATAATTGCACTAAAAATGAATATATTAACTCTTTGTTGCATATTGGTTACAATTGTAACCAATATGCAACAAATTGGTATAATGTAATAGAAAGGTTACAATTGTTACCATTATGCAACAAAGGATTAAAATTGTACAGGAAATTCATGCCTCTGTGGGCTAGTTTTGAATTCAGAAGTGCTCACATCAAAAGCTGACTGCCACTCCAAGGTAAAGAAATCCAGTAGTGCTGAGTTATTTAACCCATAGTTGGAGGAAGATGGATTCATGCCTTTTTACAAAGGGGATTATTATGAATTGAATGAAACAGAATTGAACTCAGTATGCTGAATTCACTTTCCACAATGATAACCATTACGCTATCTATGTACTCCCCCCAACAATTTTGTTAAAATTTATGAAAAGTGCTGATTTCATCTTAAGTCAACATTGTTACTGCTTTCCCATTTATCATATCTAATTCTGCTTCTTGCGTTTCATTCATAAACAGATGTCGATATCTTTGTTTCTGGCTTTAGTTAAGTGCTACAACCATATCCATGTCCTCACCGCACAGAAATTTCTCTGTTGGCTGGCATCAGGTTTCAGGTCTCATCTTGTGGCAGGAAGGGTATGGATGGACACTATGAAAGTTGTTTGAAGGACAGGGGGGTTAAACTTCTTCTCTTTTCTCTTAACAAAGGGAAAGAGCAAACAAAGGAGAAAAGTGAAAACTATTTGAAATGATTCAATGTATTTATTCTGGGAAACCAAAATGAATTGTCTTTTTTCGTTTTCCCAACACTCACTGCTAAAACTCGGACATTTTTTTCTCTGTTCAACTGCCAATTCAGCAGGAGTTTTCTTGGCGGTTCTTTTATATTTGACCAGAGTTAATGTTTTTTTCTTCTTTCTTTGTTTTTTGGCTAAATATTGTCAGTTGTTTCTCTTCATCTCACCCAATTTGGGTAAAAAAACAAGAAGGGCAAAGGAGTAAGTTTAAAAAATTAATATTGTTTCTTTTTTCTTTTTTGAAATGTAATTCTACAGAAGGATGCTGAGGATACCATGGTCTAAACATATTAGCAATGATGAGGTTTTGGAAAGGATGGAAACAAAAGGGAGATTTATACTTAACCCTTTGTTGCATACTGGTTACAATTTTAACGAATACGTGTTAGGGCGCTCTCCACCTTTTAAGTATAATGAACTGTTCCAGGCACTATAAATGGTGGTAGTGTCGGGAGTTCGAGAGAGATTACGAGCTGACGATTTACGAGTCAGTCGTGTATTTCGGGTTGTAAACCGGAAGTGATAATTGCACTCTACGACGTACAGAGACGTACACATTAATACCCTGTTTTCCTGTATTATTACCAACCATTTTTGTATAATACCATTTCTTCCTTAATACATTTTACTATTTTTTTTTTTTTTTTAATCATTTCACCCCGAGCAAGGCGGAAACGCCACTGATGTGCAGGGGGTTACATAAACATAAAAAGATTAATTAGAAAAGAGTGAGGAGTACAAACTAGTTAGAAAGGAACACTAGAAAGCTGAGAAAGCAGGTGCGATGACAGATACATAGGTGGAGAGAAAGGGAAGGTTATACAGGGGAGGGGAGAGAGCTAGAGGCCAGTGTTTAGTAGATGAGTATTTACTTTGCATTTAAATTTCTGGAGGTTGTAGCCGTCAGGAAAGCAAGAATATGGGAGTGAGTTCCACAGGCGGGAAGTGTGAGAGAGGAAGCTGCAGGAGTAGAATTGTCGTCTGCATTTGGCTAACCTGACTGTGAATGGGTGGGACCCAGTTGCCAGTCTGGTTGCACGAGTAAACACCTGTTGAAGAGGCATCAGTGACTTAAGCTCATCCGAGCAGAAGCCATGAAAGTATTTATAGAAGAGACAAAGGGAGGCCACATTTCGACGATGGGGAAGTGGCTGCAGTCGAGTCGCCAGATCAGTACCTATCACATTACAGACACTCCTTTGGAGCTTGTCAAGAACACTGAGGAGAACGGCAGGGGCACCTGACCATAAATGGCAGTAGTACTCCATGCATGGACGGATGGTTGACTTGTATATATGCAGGATGGATTCAGGTGGAAAAAACATCCTGGATCAACATAGTGACCCAATCTTCTTAGCAGTAGATTTTGCTATGGATTCAATATAGTGCTTCCATTTGAGGTCTGAGGACAGGGTAAGTCCGAGGAGGCGTAGTGTATTACTCTCAGGGAGAATCACCTGGTCCATGCTTATGGGAGGCAGAAGAGGTTGCCTGTAATGGTTGACAGACAACTGCTTGGTCTTAGATGAATTGAAGTTGACAAGCCACTTCTTGCCCCAGATTTCTGTTGTTCGTTGTTATTACCTGCACAACTCAACAATACGCAACAAAGGTTAGAGAGAGGTTACAATTGTAACCAATAAGCAACAATGGGTTAACATCAGGAAAAGACAGCTGAGGTTTCTGGGACATGTAATGAGGAAGGAGGGCTTAGAGAATCTGATACTCATTGGACAGAGAGAAATAGAGACTGGGAAAACAGCATGTAAAATACTTGATGGGCTTAAAAAATTGAATAGCAGGGAGAGTTTGGGAGGAGTAACAAAACAAAGGGTTGTGTTGAGAGTTTATACTCAACATCAGGAAAAGACAGCTGAGGTTTCTGGGACATGTAATGAGGAAGGAGGTCTTAGAGAATCTGATACTCACTGGACAGAGGGAAAGAGAGACAGGGAAAACAGCATGTGACATACTTGATGGGCTTGAGCAAATGAATTGCAAAGAAGGGTTTGGCAGGAGTAACAAACGAAAGGGTGGTGTTGAGAGTTTATACTCAACATCAGGAAATAACAGCTGAAGTTTCTGGGACATGTAATGAGGAAGGAGGTTTGGAGAATTTGATACTCACAGGACAGATAGAGAGAAGTAGAGACGGGGAAAAGTAATGTGTGATATACTTGATGGGCTTGAGTAAATGGATGGTAGAACTGGTTTTGGGAGGGGTAGCAGGAGAAAGAGCATTAGAAGCTACAGGGGATAGGAAGATGGGGAAGGCCATGATTCCCTACAACATGACACACAGAAGAAGAAGAGGATATAAACATTTAACAACTGTCTAAAGTGTTCAAATAAGACATCCTTATATTTTATATTTTTTATCATATAAGGCTGAAGCTAAACAATGCAACATAAGACGTAGTAAACTGAACAACTATCTTATTCAAAACTGACTTTTGAATGTCAGTATTTACATTATTCGGACTATTGTCCTCATCTTTGTACGACATTTCAGCTGTTGTAGGCTCCGGCCTTCTTCAGGTGTTAGAAATTTCGAAATGAACCTTTTATTACAATCACTGGGGTATATCATTCTCATCCCTTGCATAGTAATGCCTCTTTTGGAAGTCATGAGTTATCTCACTCTAACCCTGCAAGTTACTTGCTCACTACTGCTGTAGCCTGGTATTGAACTAACAACTCGCTGGATCAAGTCCCAGGAACTAACCAACATTTATATCCACTGGGCCATGTGTCCGAAACATTGTACAAATGGCAACAAAGATGAGGACAATAGTTTGAATAATGTAAATAGTGTAAATACTACCTCATCTCAGAAATATACACAAATAGAATGATCTATTATTAAATGTTGTACAAATGGCAACAAAGATGAGGAGAATAGTTCAAATAATGTAAATAGTGTAAATACTACCTCATCTCAGAAATATAGACAAATAGAATGATCTATTCTTAAACATTGTAGAAATGGCAACAAAGATGAGGGCAGTAGTTTGAATAATGTAAATACTGTAAATACTACCTCATCTCAGAAATATAGACAAATAGAATGATCTATTATTAACCATCGTACAAATGGCAACAAAGATGAGGACAATAGTCCGAATAATGTAAATACTGTAAATACTACATCATTTCAGAAATATAGACAAACAGAATGATCTATTATTAAACATTGTACAAATGGCAACAAAGATGAGGACAATAGTTCAAATAATGTAAATACTGTAAATACTACCTCATCTCAGAAATAGAGACAAATGACTTTTGATCTGTTTGCTCCCAGCATTTCTTTGTGTGACCACATTTGGCACACATGCATAAGTTGCCAATGCCTGCTTTAGGCTATAAAACTGAATTACATTAATTCTGGAATAAGTACAATGAAAATAGTATATCTGTGTTATGACAGAGTTCGATGTGCCCCCAATTTTGTTACGTGTTATATTATTTTTATATATAAATGTATCCTCAAAACAGTTTGTAATCACATTAAAGTATACATTTTGTAATAACAAGTATGACTCAATAGAATCCCTTACTATAACTTTTTAGGCATTATTAATATTATTTTTATATATAAATGTATCCTCGAAAGAGTCTGTAATCACATTAAAGTATACATTACTTTTTAAGTTTGTTAGATTTGTTGAATAAATTGTTTGTTTAAATACATTCATGATGTTGTTTAACTTGACATTCTTTTGTCATGTTTTTGTTGAGTTGAACAATCACCAATAACACTGGGGAAAATCATGAATCCATCTCTTCTTGCCCCAGATCTACATTAAATACTAGGACAGACTGGATGCTCTTGTCTTGAGATGCAGCTAATTTTGGAGAAAGGCTAATCTTAATTCAAAACTGTGGAGAAAGTAATGGGAAACCATTCCACTATCTTTTCTAAGAAGTCATGACAGTTCACAGATAATAAAGAATAATAGCCTTCCCAAGAATTAATGGCAATTCACAGATAATAATGAAATAAAATATGTAGAGAAGTTATAAATGTCATGACATTTTACAGGTAATAAAGAAAAGGAAACTGTGATGAAGGCAGCAGGAGACTACTCCATGAAATTTCTTAAAATGTCATGACGATTCACAGATGATAAAGAAAAGGAATCTGTGAAGAAGGCAGCAGGAGACTACTCCATTAAATTTCTTAAAATTTCATGACAATTCCCAGGTAATAAAGAAAAGGAATCTTTGAAGAAGGCAGCAGGAGACTACTCCATTACATTTATTAAAATGTCATGACAATTTACAGGTAATAAAGAAAAAGAATCTGTGAAGAAGGCAGCAGGAGACTACTCCATTAAATTTCTTAAAATGTCATGAAAATTCACAGGTAATAAAGAAAAGGAATCTGTGAAGAAGGCAGAAGGAGACTACTCCATTAAATTTCTTAAAATGACATGACAATTCCCAGGTAATAAAGAAAAGGAATCTTTGAAGAAGGCAGCAGGAGACTACTCCATTACATTTATTAAAATGTCATGACAATTTACAGGTAATAAAGAAAAAGAATCTGTGAAGAAGGCAGCAGGAGACTACTCCATTAAATTTCTTAAAATGTCATGAAAATTCACAGGTAATAAAGAAAAGGAATCTGTGAAGAAGGCAGAAGGAGACTACTCCATTAAATTTCTTAAAATGACATGACAATTCCCAGGTAATAAAGAAAAGGAATCTTTGAAGAAGGCAGCAGGAGACTACTCCATTACATTTATTAAAATGTCATGACAATTTACAGGTAATAAAGAAAAAGAATCTGTGAAGAAGGCAGCAGGAGACTACTCCATTAAATTTCTTAAAATTTCATGACAATTCACAGATGATAAAGAAAAGGAATCTGTGATGAAGGCAGCAGGAGACTACTCCATTAAATTTCTTAAAATGACATGACAATTCCCAGGTAATAAAGAAAAGGAATCTTTGAAGAAGGCAGCAGGAGACTACTCCATTACATTTATTAAAATGTCATGACAATTTACAGGTAATAAAGAAAAAGAATCTGTGAAGAAGGCAGCAGGAGACTACTCCATTAAATTTCTTAAAATGTCATGAAAATTCACAGGTAATAAAGAAAAGGAATCTGTGAAGAAGGCAGAAGGAGACTACTCCATTACATTTCTTAAAATGTCATGACAATTCACAGATAATAAAGAAAAGGAATCTGTGAAGAAGGCAGCAGGAGACTACTCCATAAAATTTCTTAAAATGTCATGACAATTCACAGGTAATAAAGAAAAGGAATCTGTGAAGAAGGCAGAAGGAAAATACTCCATTACATTTCTTAAAATGTCATGACAATTCACAGGTAATAAAGAAAAGGAATCTGTGAAGAAGGCAGCAGGAGTCTACTCCGTAAAATTTCTTAAAATCTCATGACAATTTACAGGTAATAAAGAAAAAGAATCTGTGAAGAAGGCAGAAGGAGATTGCTCCATTACATTTCTTAAAATGTCATGACAATTCACAGATACTAAAGAAAAGGAATCTGTGAAGAAGGCAGCAGGAGAATACTCCATTACATTTCTTAAAATGTCATGACAATTTACAGGTAATAAAGAAAAAGAATCTGTGAAGAAGGCAGCAGGAGAGTACACCATTACATTTCTTAAAATGTCATGACAATTTACAGGTAATAAAGAAAAAGAATCTGTGAAGAAGGCAGAAGGAGACTACTCCATTACATTTCTTCCAAATCTCATGACAATTCACAGGTAATAAAGAAAAGGAATATGTGAAGAAGGCAGCAGGAGACTACTCCATTACATTTCTTCAAATCTCATGACAATTCACAGGTAATAAAGAAAAAGAATCTGTGAAGAAGGCAGAAGCAGACTACTCCATTAAATTTCTTGAAAAGTCATGACAATTCACAGGTAATAAAGAAAAGGAATCTGTGAAGAAGGCAGAAGGAGACTACTCCATTACATTTCTTAAAATGTCATGACAATTCACAGGTAATAAAGAAAAGGAATCTGTGAAGAAGGCAGAAGGAGACTACTCCATTACATTTCTTCAAATCTCATGACAATTCCCAGGTAATAAAGAAAAAGAATCTGTGAAGAAGGCAGAAGGAGACTACTCCATTCTTCTTCTTCTATGTGCCCTGTCCCTTCAGGACGTAGGCGATCATGGATCTCCACGTCTCCCTATCCCTTGTGGCTCTTAGTATGTTTGCTCCTGTTGCTCCTGGCAACCCCCGTTCCGTCATCCACCTGATCAGGCCCTGCAAATATGTTATCCGCTGCCTTCCTCTGTCTCTCCTTCCTTCTATCTGACCAGTCAGTATCAGGTTCTCCAGGCTTTCCTTCCTCATTGCATGTCCCAGGAACTTCAGTTGTCTCTTCCTGATGCTCAGCATCAATTTCCTTTTTGTTGCCATTCTTTCTAACACTTCGTCGTTGCTTGTATGCTCAGTCCACGATATCCGTAGCATCCTTCTGTAGAACCACATTTCGACCGCTTCCAGTTTTGTCCTCATTTTCGATGATATTGTCCAGCATTCACAGCCGTACTGAAGAACTGACATCACGTAGCAGTCTAGCACTCTTTTCTTCGTTTCTATTGAGATCTTCCTGTGTGTTAGTATTTTGCTCATCTTCTGGAACGCGTCCTTTGCCATGCCAATTCGCCTTCGGATCTCCGTGTCGCACTTTCCATCTCCTGTTAGAACACTTCCTAGGTACTTAAATTCTTGGACTTGTTTGATTCTGTTATCCCCCACCTGTATTTGGCATTTTGGGTTGTATCTTTTGCTGATGACCATGCACTCAGTTTTCTTAAAGTTTATTTGTAGTCCCATCTTGTCACTCTCCACTGCTACTTTCTGTATGAGATCTTGCAGTTTCCTTTCCGTGTCCGCAATCAGTACTGTATCGTCCGCGTATCTTATGTTGTTCAGGTTGTGGCCTCCAATAATAAATCCTGGTGTGTCATCTAGGGTCCTCAAAATATTCTCGCTGTATAGGTTGAACAAATCCGGTGAAAAGACACAGCCTTGTCTTACGCCTTTTTCTATCTTTGTGTATCTACTGAGGTCGTTACCTGTCCGTATGCAGGCCGTTTGCTGCCAGTAGAGATTCTTGATTATTCTTATATCTTTGCCGAAAATGTCGAGGTTTCCTATCATTTCCATCAATTTTTTGTGTCGTATTTTGTCGAATGCTTTCGCGTAATCAATGAAGCATAGGTACAAGTCTTTCTTCATTTGTAATGCCCTTTCAGAGAGCATCCTAATCATGAATATGGCGTTCCTTGTTCCAGTGTCTTTGATGAACCCGCACTGTTCCTGTCCTATCTCTGGCCTGATTCTGCTTCTCGCTCTATTCATCAGGATTCTGACAATCAGTTTTGTAATGTGACTCATTAAGCTGATAGTTCTGTGTAGTTCACACTCGTTTGCACCTGGTTTCTTCGGCAGTGCTATAAATATCGACTTGCATAGGTCGTCTGGTATTATTCCGCTGCTATAAATTTCGTTTATTATGTCGGTAATCTTTTCTATGCCATACTCTTCTAAGGCTGTCAGCAGCTCTATCACTATGCCATCTGGGCCAGGTGCTTTATTTCTGTTCATTTTGGCCATTGCCGCTTCCACTTCGGATTTTAGTATTTCCGGTCCATCCATCTCCTTGTGTATTCTCGGTTGTTCTCTCTTGTCGCCAAAGAGATCCTTTATGTATTCTTCCCATCGCTGGAGTATTTCCTCTTTCTCTACTATGATTGTCCCTTCCTTGGATTTTATGCATCCTGTTGGGGAACAGGTTTTTTGTCCTGTCAGTTCTCTTATCTCTTTATGCATTTCTGCTTTGTTGTTCCTGCTCAGTCTCTCTACTTCTGCACATTTGTCGTTGAGCCATTCCTCTTTGGCTTGTCTGCATTTGTTCCTTATCTCCCTGTGAAGTTTTTTGTACTCTGTTCCGTGTCTTGGCGTTATTTTTTGCCTCCTTTGCATCATGTGGAGGACATTTCTTAAAATGTCATGACAATTCACAGGTAATAAAGAAAAGGAATCTGTGAAGAAGGCAGCAGGAGAATACTCCATTAAATTTCTTAAAATGTCATGACAATTCACAGGTAATAAAGAAAAGGAATCTGTGAAGAAGACAGCAGGAGAATACTCCATTAAATTTCTTAAAATGTCATGACAATTCACAGGTAATAAAGAAAAAGAATCTGTGAAGAAGGCAGAAGGAGACTACTCCATTACATTTCTTCAAATCTCATGACAATTCACAGGTAATAAAGAAAAGGAATCTGTGAAGAAGGCAGCAGGAGACTACTCCATTAAATTTCTTAAAATGTCATGACAATTCACAGGTAATAAAGAAAAGGAATCTGTGAAGAAGGCAGCAGGAGACTACTCCATTAAATTTCTTAAAATGTCATGACAATTCACAGGTAATAAAGAAAAGGAAACTGTGAAGAAGGCAGCAGGAGACTACTCCATTAAATTTCTTAAAATGTCATGACAATTCACAGGTAATAAAGAAAAGGAATCTGTGAAGAAGGCAGCAGGAGAATACTCCATTAAATTTCTTAAAATGTCATGACAATTCACAGGTAATAAAGAAAAGGAATCTGTGAAGAAGGCAGCAGGAGAATACTCCATTAAATTTCTTAAAATGTCATGACAATTCACAGGTAATAAAGAAAAGGAAACTGTGAAGAAGGCAGCAGGAGACTACTCCATTAAATTTCTTAAAATGTCATGACAATTCACAGGTAATAAAGAAAAGGAAACTGTGAAGAAGGCAGCAGGAGACTACTCCATTAAATTTCTTAAAATGTCATGACAATTCACAGGTAATAAAGAAAAGGAATCTGTGAAGAAGGCAGCAGGAGACTACTCCATTAAATTTCTTAAAATGTTATGACAATTCACAGATAATAAAGAAAAGGAATCTTTGAAGAAGGCAGCAGGAGACTACTCCATCAAATTTCTTAAAATGTCATGACAATTCACAGATAATAAAGAAAAGGAATCTGTGATGAAGGCAGCAGGAGACTACTCCATTAAATTTCTATCATATCATGACAATTCCCAGGTAATAAAGAAATGGAATCTGTGAAGATGGCAGCAGGAAACCACTCCATGATATTTCTCAAAATGTCATGAGAATTTCCAGGTAATAAAGTAAATGAATCCCTGGAGAAAGCAGAGAGAATCCATTCCGTCATATTTCTCAAGATGTCATGACAATAGAAGTGTAATAAAGAAAAGGAGAGCCATGGTTCCTTATATCATGGCTGTGAAAGAAAATGGTGTAAAAAGAAATCAATGTCTTTGTGTTTTTTATTTTTGTATCTGAATGATTTGGCTTTTCTGTTTTCTGTCATCAGGTGAATATTGCATTTAACGGCCGGAGGCAATAAAACATTACAGATTTTGCAGCATTTATAAAATATGCATTTAAAAAAACATATTAGCAAGTATTTGAAAAATTCATATGGGAAATTTTTATATTGCATTTTGAACAGCTTCCTTTTTTTAAAATACTTTTTCTCTCTATCCATTTTATGACACACTGCATTATAATTATATCATTGAATAAGTTTATTGTGACTCTGAATCAGCTAGTTGTGATCAGATGGTTTTCAGGGGTTATGTCGGGCACAACACTATTTCTTTATTACTTATCATCATGTGTAAAATCTCAGGCCATTTTACAGAAAGTGGACACAAACTGTGCCTTCTAGTGTGCTTTAATCAAAGTTAAACCTAAGTGCATTAGCAAAGAAGGATATTATATTAATAATTAATATTGTTTACATGAAATAACTGCCTCTTTTTCATGATGAATCTCCAGATTTATTGATGTGTCTACATATTAACCACAAAATTAAGTACATTGACAAGTAAAGAGATTATGTTGAAAATTAAATATTTATTATGTGAAATAACTGCTTTTTCTTCATTAGACTACATATTTATTGATGTACTTACATATTCCTCACTGAAATAAATGCATTTACAATGAAGGATATTATGTTGAAAATTAGATATTTGTTGTATAACAGAAATGCTTGTTAAGGTTTTATATTTATTAACATATCTAATATTTATCACAGTATCAAGTGCATTGGAAATAAAGGAGATTATGTTGAAAATGAATTATTATTTTTGTGTAAAATAAATGCTTTTTTTCATTGTTAATTAGGTTACAGTTTCATTGATTTCCCTACATATTCATCATTCAATTAAGTGCATTGACAAGGAAGGTGATTATATTAATCAATATTTGTTACATAAAACAAATGCTTTTTCTTTTTTTGCCATCATTTGGCTGTGGATTTATTGATGTGCCAATGCATGTATAATATTTTAATTCAATAAATATTACACCTTTTGTGGAGGCTATGCATTGCATGGCAGGAGTGAGAGTCAGCGAATGTGATGACAAAGTGCCAAAATGTAAGGCGATGGAGGTCAGGCAACCTCTGAAGGTAATTTCATGTGAAAAACGGCTCACCAAGTAACAGATCTTGGAAGCCAATGGGAACTTCAATAAAACTTCAATAAATGCTACAAATTGAATTACTGTTTTTATCTAATAGTCGTTTTTACTGCTTTGTGTGGCACCTGGTTTAGAATTTTTCTGGCCAAATATTATATATATATATATATATATATATATATATATATATATACTAGCAATATAACCCGGCATTGTTCGGGTGTAATGAAAGCTTTAAAACTAATCCATGGTCCTGGAGCTTAGACTCAGCCTAAAGAATATTTGAAATAATAAAATAATTGCGACAATTTACCAATCGCACCTAATATATATGTGTGTGTGTGTGTGTGTGTGTGTGTGTGTGTGTGTGTGTGTGTGTGTGTGTGTGTGTGTGTGAAAGCTTTAAAACTAATCCATGGTCCTGGAGCAGAAACTCTTTGGGCGTTGACACAAAAGACTAAAAAGCAATAGTTGTTTCCAGTTAAAGTGAAACCATAGACTGAAAGAAAACTGAATGGATGTAAGTCAAATTTTGATTTCCTGGTATCAATATCAAATAAGTCTTTTTCATCATAAACTGAATTTTGAAGGCTAAATAAGTCATCTGAGTAAATGGTATCATGGCTGAGACTAAGAACTACAATTATACCTACTTAGAGCCAAACCTGAAGCAAAAGCTAAAATAAAAGGGCTGAAAAAAATACAGACATACAGGCAGATAAACAGGCACACACACAAACATCTTGCCTTTTATATATATATATATATATATATTATCGATTTTCTGCACTATTGTAAGAACTGCAACCTTGAAACTTCTGAATATCATTTCTTATGTCTTTGTCTATGAGTGTATCAAATTTGATTAAAATCGGATCACTCCTTCTATAACCCGATTTTTTTGATTATCGATTTTCGATATTTATCGGGGCTACCTCGACAAAAACCTAGCTAAAAACACTTGCAGACGCTTATAGTACAACTGTGTAAATTTTCAAGAAAATCGGTTCAGCCTTTTTGGAGTCTATAGGTAATGGGTACCCACACATACAGACACACACACACACAGACAAAGTTCCATTTATAAATAAGTTGAAATATATATATATTAGAGAGAGAGGCAAAGATCATGTTTGAGTAATCTAAAAAAGAATTATTTAAATTTATATACAGAAATCCTGTCTTTCTTAAAAGACACTATTTAATTTTCTCTGAAAAGATGTTCTTTTTATTCAATGCTTTAATTGTACTTGCATCAAACAAACCATGGTTTTAAATATTCTGATAATACATAATGAAAATCTTTTAACAAATATTTAGAGAAGTTAAATATATCTAAATATATCCAATTAGCTACAAATCTGTGGTTCCCAAAATAGGGTAATTTGATTTTTTAAGGGTTTCAATATGAGTTGAGGAGGAATTATTAAGTGAAACTTTTTTAGTAAGTATGAGTGTGTGCATGAATTAATACATAAAGTGCATATACAGTATGTGTAATTATGTATGTACTGTGTGTATATATATATATATATATATATATATATATATATATATAGTCATCCGCTGACAGATCTGTTTTGCTGTATCACAGCTCATGTATAGAATAAAAAGTGTGAGAAGCCGTGAACGTTTTGTTTAAAGTGTATATTTATTGTTGTTATTATACATGTTATGATACTTTTAAGTGTCCGTAATGGTATTTATGATACTACATGTGTTTCAAGTCTAAAGTTGACTCTCTTCAGGCGCATTTACTTGTGGCTTTACGTCTCGAGTTCCTTTCGTTTCTGAGCGTCAAGTTGTTGTTTATAAATAAGTAGTAGAAAAATAAAAAAAAATAAAAAAATAAAAAATAAATCAATAAAATAAGATAAAATAAATAAAATGTTGTCAAATTGAATTGCCTGTGGTTTCTCACATCAGCACATATATAAATAAATAAACAGATAAATAAATAAATAAATAAATAAATAGAAGAATGAAACAAGTATTTACCCCAATTTAAAATGATTTTGGTTTGGGGTTCCCTCATTAGTACGTTAAAATTATCTTCTAGGCGCCTTCCTTATCTACAAGTCTCTTCATCTTCATATATATATATATATATATACAAGGTTGTCACACATTAAGCATTAAATGACACATATTTTAGTTGGTTGGTGATCTGGTCATTTAATGAAGTAACAGCCTTAGTATATAAAAGAACCTTGACTTTTTTCTGACTCTTTTTCTTTCCAGATAATTTTCCTTTCAATTTATTGTTACTAATAAACCGAATGAAAAATGATAACAATAAAACAATGTCAAGTAATCTTACAGTATGAATGGAAACTGAGTCATTCCGCCTTTGAATCATTTTGGAATATCAAGGCAGTCTTTCTTAATGATATTGTTGAAATCAAAACTGTACAGTAATGGCTTCAGAAGTTTTATTCGGAAGATTATAGTCTTGAAAATAAACCAAAGAGAAGATGTTGATCAGTTATCAGACATGATCAATTGAATGCTGTGATTGATTAAAATCTGAGAACTAGAGTTGAAAAACTTGCATGAGAACTCTAAACATCACACACAATTGTTTCTCGGCACTTGAAAGCAATTTAAAAAGTAAAGAAACTGGGGAGGTTTGTTCTGCATGTTTCAAATGAGAGTAAAAATACTGATGTTTCGAGATGTGCTCTCTGTTGCTTTCCTGAATGGAAAAAGAATATTTTTTTATCGAATCATTACATGCAATGAGAAATGGATACTCTTTAACAACAAGAAGATAGTAGACCAGTGGTTAGGTGCTAACAAATCACCAAAACAATGCCCCAAAATCTCTACTGCACTCTAAAAAGTTAATAATTACTGTATGGTGGTCTTTCAAAGGGGTAATTTGTTATTCATTCTTGGCTCAAGGGAAAACAATAACATCAACCTTGTATTGTGGAGAAATTGAGTATATGCATGAAAAATTGAAAAAGAAACCTCCTAGACTTGTGAATAGGGATGACTGCCAATTTTGCTGAATGACAATGTTTGGCTGCACACTTCTCAATCAACCATCCAAAATCTGCATAGACTGAATCATGAAATTTTGCCTCAACCTCTATATTCACCTGATATCTCTCTAACTGATGATCAATTATTTATGTATTTTGAGTTTTTCATATGCAATAAAAAATTCTACAATAAGGAAGAGGTCATCGAAGCATTTCAGTTGTTTATCACAAGGATGAGGAATTTTTTTAAAGATGGGATCAAGAATTTAGCAATATGCAGGAGAACAGTCACTTATCAACATCATGCTTAGTTCATCTAAATAAATTAGTTATTCACCATATAAGAAGTGTTTTATTCATTTCCTATAAAGTGCATCATTTTATGTATGACAACATTATATATCAATTTAATTTAGAGGTAAAGACCACAATAGGACATATATTTTAAACTGATAGATAGACACTTTCCAAAAGGTTCAAAACTAAACAATATTTTCAACAGAAACACAATTAAGCTAAGTTATACTTGCACTAGTAATTTAGATAGTTTCATAAAAAAATAAAATGCCAGAAACTTAGATAGCATTGTACAAAACAAGACCACGAATAAAGAATGTAACTGCAGGGACAAAAATAAATGTCCACTTCAAGGACTTTGCAACACAAAAGAAATCATTTACAAGGCAAAGTTACATGACTTAAATGGCCAAAATAACATATATTTGGGATCAACCAAAGACACCAGGTGGTTCAATCACAAGTCTACATTCAAAATAGAAAACTTAAAAAAACTGTACAAAATTGGCTAGCCACTTGTAGAAATTAAAATCAAAATATGGAAAAGACCCAGACATAAAGTGGAGTATATTAAAAAAAAGCCAAGCCTTAAAATGGTGGCAAAATATGTAGACTGTGCCAGGAAAAAAAGTTAGAGATTATGCTATTCCCCCACAAAAATTGAACTATTGAATAAAAGAATGGAAATTATGACTAAGTGTAACCATACTAAAATAATACCTCTTAGGTTCATACAACCATGGATGAAAATGTTATAATTCCTTGTAATTTTAAAAATTGTGCATTCAAAAATTCCCTGCCACATGAGCATTAAAAAAAAAACACTGTTATGTGTTTAAAAAACCAAAAGAAAACCCGGTAAAATCAGTTATTGAAAATCGCCTGAAGACACCACTCATGGTGGAAACCTAGGTCGTGTAATAACTCATTTACAAATGGAAAATATATATATATATATATATATATATATATATATATATATATATATGAATAAAATAAGTAAAGAACAGGTAGGAAAAAGTGTTATTAATCTGACAGGTTTCACTTTAATAAGCTTCTTCAGAGATTTATTAAAGAAGATTTTTTTAAAAATTTAAAAAAAAAAATGTTTTTTAAATCATTCGTCTTTAAAACAGTCTCTGAAGAAGAATGTTAAAGTAAAACATGTTAGATTAAAGACACTTTTTCATACCTGTTCTTTACTTATTCTATCCATCTTGAATTTTGATCCATATATTCAACTCATATCTATATATATATATATATATATATATATATATATATATATGTGAAATGATTTGTTTGAACATTATTTTTGATCGATACTCGTATTTAAGTAGATATTCTGTTTATAATCAAACAGTATTAGATATTTTTTTCTGCCAGCCTGATTATTTACAATAAATTTTTGTTATTTTTGTTAAGATAGAAATAAATATATAATACTGTTTGATTAAAAACAGAATATCTACTTAAATACGAGTATTTTTTTTATTTTTTTTATAAGCGTTTCACCCCAAGCAAGGCATGTCACTGCCACTACTACTATTTCTTCCTCAGTACTTCAGCTGTCCTTTCATTTTTTTTTTTTTCACAGATGCCGTGTTCTTTAGAATCTTTGTTTAGACCACATTAATGTTTTTTAGGCTTCCTCTTCGTGAATAGGAGTTCACTTTTTGCATCATAAGAATTATATATCACATTGTGGGGGGTATCAGGATTTTAAAGATGCTTAGGTGGGGGGTATGACCGAAAAAAGTTTAGGAACTGCTGTTATAAATAGAACTATTCAATATTAATGATTTACTAAAAATTTCTTTTTACACATCCCTATCCAAAATTTGGATTATGAAAAATTATCTTGTACACATAAATGAACAATTACGTTCAAATTAAATTATGTCATTCAAAAACATCTTGAAGAAAAGACAAATTTAAAATTGCAACAAATTATGCAGCACTTATTTTTTGATTACCATGTTACTTTAAATGAATACTTCACTACTTATATAAATGTTAAAAAAACAATCTTATAAGCAACAGATGGCTGGCTATGAAAAGGAATGGCTGATTTGATTAAATGATACACTGAAGTCCCTCGCCTACCATTTCTTTGCTGGTGGTGATCATCATCTCTCAGTTACATCTCCGTCTTTCGACAGACGGCAACTCAGTTGTGTCACTGTCCAAGGACAAATACTCATCTGAGAAAAATAAATACTGTCAGGTGCCCTGTCCCGAGGAACAGATGTCTGAGGCTGAACCACCCTATTGCATGAGAGAGGTGGATTGGTGGTTATAGTGGGTTGCTTAACTATTATCCCGTTTGTAGTGGGAGTCCGTTCTAGTGAAGGGTAGTTGTATATTGCTGCAGGTTAACGGAATTAAGCCTTGTTGTAGATAGCCCACTATAAGTCATAAAATGATTACAAATCAAGAAAGGCAATTTGAGTAGAAAAATAACATTTTTTATATATACACATATCAATTAATGTTTTTACAATTAAAGTATTAACTTGAATATAGGTCCAACAGAGGTTAAAATGTTCATGGCAAATAATAAGCTGAAAGAGATTTAAGGCTTAGAAATGTGTGGAGCGCGTAAGTGAGGAATGTCTTTGATGTAGTTGCTCCTTAGGTCAGTAAGTAGTTTTGAGACAGGGGAGAAGGAAAGAGGCAAGCATAGTAGCTGCTTGACTTAAGTCAAGGGGATATTGATTACACTCTTCTCCTCAAGTTCTGCTTGCTGGGGTGTGTCTGTATCTGCTTTTTATATATGCTTTTTGGATCACCAGCAGCTCGTTTGGGATTTCACACTTGTATTTGATTCTGGGCTTCCCATTGGCTGATAAATAAAATTTGTGTAGGCTCATGAAATGGAAATTTAATATTTGATTAATTTTTATTTTTCAACCAGAATATCTGTACGAACCTGGATGCGCAACAACGATTTTTGGTCATTTGCCTTTTTGTTGTGAGAGGGCAAACATCCAGTCCATCGCTTTTGTTCAGTCAGTATCAAAACATGGTCACTACTGTGGCCAGTGCAACCAACAGTTTTGGGAACTGGGCAAGTTTTGGATGTGCTCATGTTCCTCAAAAGATACTCAGCCTAGTGTCTCATCACGTCTCAGTGTGAAGACAAAGTAAATATCATACACTACCAGGATTCATTTTTGGCAATCACAATCTTAACCACATAAGATATGCAGATGACACAATGTTGATAGCAGACAAAGAAAGGAAAACTACATTAACTCCTACAGAAGGTAGTGAAGGAAAGCAAAAAGAAAGGACTAAGCAATAATTGCAAGAAGACAGAATGCATGGTGGTTAGCAAGAGGATGATTCCAAAATGCAAATCACAAGTCAGACGTACCAAAATCAAACAAATGTGATAATTTAAATACAGTGGAACCTGTTGTATGCGACCACTCCTACCGCCATCAAAAACTGGTCGTATACAACAGATGGTCGAGGAATAAAGGCTCATAGTTATGACCTACTTATGCCAGGAATGTATATTCCACTCATCAGAATGTACATATTAAAATTTTACCATGTAATCTGGTTATAAATAAATGAGAACATAAGAAAATGGCCTGACTTTAAAGAAATTTATCCAGCATAATTCATTTTAAAATTTAAAAAGACGTATTTACAACGGTCAACAAGAGACCAAAATATTTATTCACAAAAAATTTTTATTAAGTGTACTTAAAAAAAGTAATTTATTGCTTTCCTTTTTGTGCCTGTATTAGCCATTTCTTATAAAATATGTAGGTTGGAAAAAT
This sequence comes from Ascarosepion bandense, assembly GCA_037127315.1. Taxonomy (NCBI): domain Eukaryota; kingdom Metazoa; phylum Mollusca; class Cephalopoda; order Sepiida; family Sepiidae; genus Ascarosepion; species Ascarosepion bandense. The sequence continues at coordinate 2,111,309 of JBBBDQ010000496.1, forward strand.
TTGCAACGTGTATGATTTCGGTTTTTTTCTTAGAAGTGAGTGATAGCAAAAGAGAATCCGTGATAATACATGAAAAATAAAAAACAAAACATACAAAAAACTGACAGCAATCGTGGGTAGGGGTACAGAAACAAAGAGATAGAGATAAATATACTCAGATAGAAATAGAGTAGATAGATACACAAAGTAACTAAAGAGATAGACATTTGAGAAAGGGACATAATTGTGATTTTCCTAATCCCTGAATTTATCTAAGTCAGTACAGAGACTGCGATAAATCCTTTGAACATGTCAAATGCAATACATGTTGTACAAACAGCCGATGTTTGACCGTGAAGTAAACTCAGGCAATATATATTTCAACAAGAAATAACAGCTTGATACAACACTACAATAACAAAACAATGAGGAAGAGTTCCTGGCTTAGATTAAATCAAAATAAAATACATTACTCATTTAATTTCTCCTAATTTAGAATTTTGCAGTGTACAACCAAAATGGATTTTTTTTTAAAGCGGTTGCTTGATCAGTGATTTTCACTTGTTGATGTTAGTCACTGGTTGTGTTCTGGAGGTGGTCGCTCACTAAGGGTCAATTAACATTAGCAAATTGTTCGTGCGTAGAAAAACGGTCACTTAGCAACAGGTAGTCGCTGATAGAGGGTCGCATATAGCAGGTTCCACTCTATTTGGGAAGTTTTTTAACAGAAGACTGAAAGTATGAAACACTGATAACCAAAGATATATTGGGATAGCCAGACATGTATTCCAAAAGCTAAATAAAGTATTAAGAAATAAAAATCCATTTACTGATTACCATCAAATATGTTATGTGCTGATCTCTTCTCCCCCTCTCTCTCTAAATCTGTCCTATGAATATCAGATTTTTCAAGCCCTCTTTTCTCATTATGTGTTCTTTGTTCCTTTTTGTTCTTCCTGGTTACACACTGCTAGTGGAGTGGCCATGTTTACACTGTAACAGCAGCAAGAAAATTGGCTAAATCAAGCTCAAACCTTAATCATGTGACCACAATAAAACCAAATATAAAGTTCTAAAATAATCAGTGGTTAAGCTTTTTTTTCTTTCAGTTTTTAAAAAATGTGGGAGTGCTGACAGGATATGACAAGAGAAGTCAAATGTGGCAATATCTAAGTTTTTATCTTTAGATGTGTTTTGCTTAGGTTTTTACTTAGGTATAAAATAACAGAATAATATACAAATACAAAAAGATAGGCCATCCTAAATTTTGTAGTGTAGCTCATTTGGTAATTTTAGAGGAATTCAAAGAAAGTGAACAGTCTAAATGTAGCCAGACTGCTAAATCTGATGATAAAACAGAAATGCTATGGCTCTTACAACATAAATACAGGCACCACTCACTCAAAGCACAACAAATATTCTAAAGTCTTGAAATAACATTTTATTTGCACAAGAGCTGACTGACATCACTATCAGCCATATCACAGTCAAATTCCATTACACTGCTTTACTGTTTACTTCATCTTAGACCAATTACAAGAAAACAAACCTTACTTGTCTGAAGATTTACTTAAGGGAGATAATCTTGTTTTTTGCTTTTTCTTTTTAAGTTGTTGGTTATTTTGAGATTTTAAGTGAAGGCTTTTTTAAGCTGGTGAGGAAAACATTTGATAAGGAAAAAAGAGTGAAGATTGTTACTAGCATATGTCTGGTTGATTGGGACAAGTTTATATCCTTTTAGAAACCATTTTTTTTCTCTTTTAGAATCCATGGTTATAATAGCAGCCAACTTTTACCTCACGTATCTTCCATATTTAATTTGTTTTTAAAAATGATATCACTCATTTGGCTGTAGCAAAAGTTAATCTTTATTTTCTGCTCGGGTAGAAGGTTCTTCACATTTTTGGTTTTGGTATTATTTCTCTTAATTCATCTTTATTTTACAGTTTTTCTTTTCATTTCCTCTCCTTCTTTTCTAGTTTCTCTCTCTTTATTCTTTTTGTCATTTTTGCTTACTTGTTCTCTTTTTCTTTACTTCTTCTTTCCCTCAAATTTTTGTTGATTTCTCACTCACTTTTTTCATTTTAAGTTACCTTTCTTTCTTTTTTTCGCATACCTTTCTTTTTTTCATACCTTTCTTTTTTCTCATACCTTTCTTTTTTCATACCTTTCTTTCTTTTTTCTCATCTTTTTCTCATATCTTTCTTTCTTTTTTTCTCATACTTTTCTTTTTTTTTCATACCTTTCTTTCTTTTTTCTCATTTTTTTATACCTTTCTTTCTTTTTACTCATACCTTTCTTTTCTCATACCTTTTTTATTCTTTTTTCTCATACCTTTCTTTTCTCTCATATCTTTCTTTCTTTTTTCTCATACCTTTCTTTTTTTCTCTCATACCTTTCTTTCTTTTCTCTCATATCTTTCTTTCTTTTTTCTCATACCTTTCTTCTCTCATATCTTTCTTTCATTTTTCTTATACCTTTCTTTCTTTTTTCTCATACCTTTCTTTCTTTTTTTCTCATACCTTTCTTTCTTTTTTCTCATACCTTTCTTTTTTTCTCATACCTTTCTTTTTTTCTCATACCTTTCTTTCTTTTTTTCTCATACCTTTCTTTCTTTTTTGCTCATACCTTTCTTTCTTTTTTGCTCATACCTTTCTTTCTTTTTTTCTTATACCTTTCTTTCTTTTTTTCTCATACCTTTCTTTCTTTTTTCTCATACTTCAGTTATCTTTCTTCATTCTTTATACTTTTTTGTCTTTTTCACCTTTTTTTTCTCTTGCCTTCTTTTCATTAACTCTTTGTTACATTTTTACTTTCTACTTATTTTTGGTTTTGCTTTTCCTCATTTTTTTTTTTTTGTTTTACTCTTGTTTAACTGATATTACTTTTTCATCTATTTTTTTTATTTTACCATTCTTCTTTCTTTCAACATCTTTTTCTCCTCATTATCATTTATCTCAATATGGCTTGTTAAGCACATCACTCTTACTACTGCTGGAATGTGTTACTCTTACCTGTGTTCACATCCACTTTTTGGTTGTCAGAAAAATTCAGAAAGCATTGATGAATGTCAGTGGATTTAATTTTTTATTAAATTTTCCATTTATGATACTAACTTTATAACTCAGAGAAAAATTCTTATCTGGGTCATGCTACTTGACTTCCTGTTTTTTTATGTTCTGATTGAATTAAATCATTTGTAATTTGTAGTCTGAAGTGATGGCTACTAAAAACTTACTTGTCAAAATAAATTATAGTTTATAAGTACTTTAGTTGATGCGTTAAGTTTTTCTTTATATATATATATAGTAGCATTGGCATCTGTCTGTCTTACAAGATGATGGTGTGGTGCTATATAATGCAGGCCTTAGCAAGGACTCTGGAAATCTTAGCCTCTCTATCCATCAAAATCCCCTCTTGGTGTGTTGCTCATAGTCTAAAAGAAAATATAATCCAAAACAAGTACGACAACAAGATTTGTTAGAAGGCAACACACTATGCCATCCAACTGTTTTAGCGGCGCTTCTGGATTTGTGTAGGATTCATTTTTTAGCTTTTTCTTCTTTCAAAGTTTTCTTTCTTGTAGACTGACTTCCACCCAAAGCAAGAGAACCCAGTTTTTCCTCCTGGAAGAAGATGAATTCATGTAATTTCCAAATATTATTGAGCATATCCCTTGAAAATGATATTTTTTCAGATTTACAAAAAAAAATGTACATTCAAACTAATTTGAATTCTAGCATTCCAAAATACACAGTGACATCACCCAGTTCTTGAGATGATTAAAAGTACTTGAACCAAAACAGAGCAAAATATAACTTTTGGGCAGTTTACCTACAATTTTGATTTGATTTTTGTAAAAAATTGAAAGCCGCAATAAAAAATTAAACAGGTCTTGTTAGTTGAATTTAAGAAAAGTTGTTTAATAAATTATTGCTGCCCAAATATCTGTGTAGTTGTGTGTGTTCAAGCATATGTCTCAAACATATTTAAGTCTACAACAGGTACGTTCCTTAGTGTGATGGTTAATATGCTCCTCTGACTCATTGACAGGTCTCTGTTTTTTGATCAGTACCTCCACCTGTGACCTTGTACCAGACTAAGTAAAAAATAATTGTGCATATGTACAAAAGTATACACATTTATTGTAGTATATTATGCTAGAAAACAATGATCATATTGAAAACATATATATGAACATATAATCTTATATTACAGTATTTACATTATTTGGACTATAGTCATCATCTTTGTTACCATTTGTTCAACATTTCGGCCGTTGTATGCTCCGGCCAAAACATCATACAAATGGTGACAAAAATGAGGACAATAGTCCGAATAATGTAAGTACTGTAAATACTACCTCATCTCAGTAATGTAGACAAATAGAATGATCTATAATTAAATGTCATACAAATGGCAACAAAAATGAGGACAATAGTTCAGATAATTTAAATACTACCTCATCTCAGAAATATAGACAAATAATCTTATATTTTTTTCCTTCCTCAGTAAGGCTTTTGTGGAACAGGAGAGCAGCTGGAGAGAGTCGTGCACTCAAAGATGTTGTTGGGAGTCGGAAGCTAGTGGAAGTTCTGTCTTCAGCCAAAAATTCTAGACTTTATATCATCTTAAAACTCCCATGAAGTTTTGCTTTGTTGGGTTTGTCGCTATGTTGAATTATATGGCCGGTCGTATCTGTAGATCACACACTGGCAGTCAATTGCTTTTCAAGCCTGTCGTCCCTTTTTTCGTTGCACTTTGATAACATCTACAACTGAATATATCTGTCAATCACCCTTGTTCTTTGCTTGATCTTACCCACGACCGGATGTACTAGTCAATTTCCTCTGCTGTTTAAGGTCACATATTTGTAGTGTAGGGAGCTGGTTAATGTTTTTTGATTCGGCCTTGTGTCAGACTTAACTGAACTCCCTACAGCTTACAAGTTTTATGCTGAATTATTATCATCAGAAGGTCTTTCATCAGAAGGTTGGTTGTCGGTTGGAATGTGTGGATTAGTGTAGAAGAGTGGAATAATAAAACATACATTTTGTATGTTAAAATAGTAATCTATTAAAAGGAGGAATAACGTAAGTTGTAGAAGTTAATGTTCTATTAGAAACATTATTAAGAGGTTAAGGGTAGAGTTTGTACAAAATGTTCTTGTAGTTAATTGTTGAAATAAATAAGGAGAAAGAGAAAGAGAACAAGGTGCAACCTGACCTTATCTCCAGGTTGATTTGAAGTTGGTTACATTTTAGTTCTTCTGACTGACATGGAGGTCATTTATATAGTCCTTTTGAATTTCACACTGGATTGCCAAGTCTTTTCAAGTCTTACAAGTATCTCCCATTGGTCAAAAATCATTTTAACACCTACTTGCGAAATCTTGTTCTGAAGACTTGACTTTTTGTTAAGCACATGGTCAATCCTTTTTCTATTGTGAATTTTTGCAAAAGTGAAGAAGATTTAATTAATTTCTTATTCATGAATTTCCTTAAAAACTAATAAAATTTCCTGCTAAGGATTTGTACATTTTTTTTTCTATGTTTTGAACTATTTTCCTGGTATATATTTAATCATAAATTTTACAATGTTTAAGTTTATTCACCTTTGATAAGTTATTATCAAAGGATTTTTGTATTATGTTAATTACATTTTCAAATATTGCTTTTTTTGCCTTTTCACATGACAATATGTATTATTTTTTATTTCTATTAATAAATGACTAGCGGGGGGGGGGGAACCCCATGGAATTTCCATGGAAGGATAATTATGAGTTCCTGGAAAAATTTTACTTTGTCATACTACAAATAAATAACGTCTTCAAATATAAAAGTATTGGATAATAAAATAATAACACAGAATGTAATTTTATTAAAATATCTATAAAAGTAATGTCCGTAGAAGCTACTTTACTGTAATCTTATATTAAGCAGCATATGCACAGACCATAACCAAAATACTATATGCTATTTTGTGAGAGATTTTGAAAGAGAAAATGTTTTTGTTATGACTGAAAAACCATGGCTCCTGTGTCCATTGTAAACAGAAATGACCAACTGAGTAATGGCCAAGGGTGTAGAGGCCACAAATTTCATTAGTAGGTCATGGGATACAACAACAAACCTACCTATTTTTACTATATTGTACAGTACACACACATATACACACACTGCTCCAGCCACCAGCTTAACCTGCTACTGCTACAGTAATGCTATAGGCTTTCTCCTCGTACTTTCTCACTCTTTACTATCCTTTAATTTGGCTAAGGTGGGGGAAAGGCTGAGGAGAGTAGCGTTTAAAAAGATAGAGGGGAAGGAAAAGCTTGTATAGAGAGTAAGTGGCGTAACTGATGGAGGAACTAAGTAATGAAGTAACTAACTAAGGAAGGAACAAGCAGAATTATTATATGATATTTAGTATGTTTATTTTTAAATTTGATAAAATTTTATTAATAATCAGGGGCTTATGTCTAATATTTCAAGTATTTGCAGTCATTTTTTTACATTTTGTGATATAGTTATGTCATTGGTATGTATTTCTTGTGTTTTTTGTGTTAGCTGATGATATGCAATTTAATCAGATAAATGTCATGTTAATTGGTGTGATAATTTAGTGGTTGTGAAACCAATTTATGTGTTGTTTTAATATTATTATTATAGAAACATTCTCTGAGTGGGTAAGTGAATTCATAAACATTATTATATATACATTATTCATTTAAATTTGGATGAGAATATTTACCATATACTTTATTATAGAAACATTTCAGAAAGAATTATGTGAGTAAATTTTCCCAGTTCTTTCTTCTATTATATTTCATCTGAAATTTTCTTGTTTAATGCCTTTCTAGTAAATTCTAGTAAATTTCTAGTAAATTCTTCCCAGATGTGAAACAGTGCTACTAGAATCTGGCACTCAAATTTCCAGATTCTTTTGTTCTTTTGCCCAATACAACTGAAAAAGTTACATGCAAATTAATTTCTGAAGAATAAATTTTTAAAACGTTTTTATCCAACATTTTTTTTTTATTAGAACTGATGTAATGAATAGATAATGAATATGTATTGGGTCCCCGCTCGCTGGAATGTGATTGGCTGGCTGGTGTCAGCCATAAATACAAACGAAGAATGTTCGGAGTGAGAGAGATCTAGAGATCTTCCACTTGAGATCTACTATGTCTACTGTCTACGACTACGTCTCAGGATACTGCATATGACAATCACATCTACATACTAGATTGACCTACTCCGTTACATTTGCCTAAGCCACTTCACTACCTCGTATTGATATATATCCCTTTCTGGGATATATCAAGAACGTTACTTTTAGTTGATAGTAATGTTTTTGTAGACACTGTTTTTAAACAGTGTTTATTACATCTACCGGTCTGTGCTCTCTAGCAGGGTTTGAACTTGTATTCCACTTTATAGGAGTAACCACTGTTTGATTTGGTGAGCTTTAGACCACTCAGCTATGAAAGGCTACAGCTAAGCAAGGTACTATTTACCCTTTTACAGCTAAGCAAGGTACTATTTACCCTTTTACAGTGAAGCAAAGTTCTATTTTCCCTTTTAACGAATAAACATCCCTTCATTCAAATCTCCTTGAAATCCTATATTGGCTTTATTTCCTATTTGAAATGTAAACAAAACACTTGCTAAAGAATTAATGGATTTTCAAAATTTTTTATCAATTTTTAAAAAATAGATTTTTAATAATTTTCTAAAGAATTAATGAATGCAAAAAATTTTTGATCCAACATTTTAAAGTAATTACAAATGTGGAATTAAAAAAAAATATAATCCACAAATTAATAATATATTGAAGTAATGCAAATTAATAAAATATTTGAAGTAATGCAAATTAATATCAAGTGAACTTTGTTTAGAAACTCAGCAACCAGCTTCAGTCTTAAAAGCAGATTAATGGAAAGAACCTGAATAAAAAGAACTTGTGAGACAAGTATTTCTCTGACTAAAAACGGAACAAAAAATGAGCTATCAAGAGCATTGTATTTGGGCCAACTTGCCTAAGCAAAAGTTTCTATTGGTGTTGAGTTGGAAAATCATTTTTGTAGGCATTATAGATCATTTAGTAAGTAAAAAAAATATAGCAATAAACACACCTCATCAGTCAACACACACATATATAATCTATAAATTAAAGCAGACAGATATCATCAGATCGTAAAATAGCGCCCACTAACACTTTAACAAAGATGCAAAAAGCCAAATCTTACTATCGATCAAAGCACACACATATAAACCACACACACACACAGACACACACACACACACATACTTACAGGTACACACGCACACACTACAATTAACGACAGTAGTAGCAGCGAAAAATGACCATTCATTGAAAGGCACAGTCCACAAGCGGACGTGAAAACAAGCTCTCCTACCATTCTGAAGATGAGATTTTGATCTCGAAATATTAATGAATAATAAATAGGTAATACCCAACACCTTCTTTACCTTTTTTTATTTTACTAAATGCATTGTGATGGCCTTCAAAACCTACCCATACACTTTAAAAATACGTATTTTTAACCAACTACCATCATAAATCGATTGGTCTAGTTTATACTATTTACATTGTTCAGACTGTTGTCTTCATCTTTATTGCCCTATCCATGATGTTTCAGACATAGTACATGCCAGCCTTCTTCAGCTGATATATGTTGGAAGTTCGAACTGAATCCTTTATTTAATCCATGGGGGTAGATTGTTCTAATTCCACATGCCATGGAATTTGCCTCTTTTGGATATATCAGTTACAGTTATATTTCCCTTTAGCAACTCAACTCTCCAAGTTTTTGTTACTGCCATTGTGGTCAATTATTGAACTCACAACTCTTTGAGTCAAGTAACATCATGAATATGACAATAAAGATGAGGACAACAGTCCAAACAATGTAAATAGTGTAAATAGTTACAATACCTCATCTGAGAAATATAGACAGTTGTTGAAAGTGAATATGACAATAAAGATGAGGACAACAGTCCAAACAATGTAAATAGTGTAAATAGTTACAATACCTCATCTGAGAAATATAGACAGTTGTTGAAAGTGAATATGACAATAAAGATGAGGACAACAGTCCAAACAATGTAAATAGTGTAAATAGTTACAATACCTCATCTGAGAAATATAGACAGTTGTTGAAAGTGAATATGACAATAAAGATGAGGACAACAGTCCAAACAATGTAAATAGTGTAAATAGTTACAATACCTCATCTGAGAAATATAGACAGTTGTTGAAAGTGAATATGACAATAAAGATGAGGACAACAGTCTGAACAATGTAAATAGTGTAAATAGTTACAATACCTCATCTGAGAAATATAGACAATTATTGAAGATGAATATGGCAATAAAATTGAGGACAGCAGTCCGAACAATGTAAATAGTATAAGTATTTACAATACCTAATCTTAGAAATATAGACAATTATTGAAGATGAATATGGCAATAAAAATGAGGACAGCAGTCCGAACAATGTAAATAGTATAAGTATTTACAATACCTAATCTTAGAAATATAGACAGTTAATTAAGGATCAAGCAACTGAAGAAGACCAGAGCATCCAATGTTTGAAATGTCATGGGCAACAAAGATGAAAACAAAAGTCTGAACAATGTAAATAGGGTAAGTAGTTACAATACTTCATCTCAGAAATATAGACAGATGATTGATCAAGGTTTTAAACATTGAAACTTCCGTCTTTATATGATGGCTGTCACATAGTCTGTTGTTTTTTTTAAATTTTTTTCAGCTTCCATTGACCAAGCAAACTCTATAAAAGCTTTGGTTTCACTTCCAAACCATCAAACTGGGATCAAAGTGTAGTATCTCTTGTTGCCATATTCATGATGTTCCTTATAAGGAAACAGCTATTATGATTACTGTAAAAGAGAAGAGATACTACACTTTGAGCCTATTCAGATGGCTAGGGAGTGAAATCAAAGCTTATCTGAAGTTTGCTTGATCAATGAATGCTGAATGTTTCCTTATAAGAACTCAGATAATGTTTCCATTACCATAAGCATGTTTGACTTGAAAAATGGCTCCTCTTATATCATAGACATTTTATTATTTATAAAACTGTAGGTTGGTATAACGGTAAATTATATGGGGAATGGAATCGTCAGATAGTGTTTTTGCTTATATTCCCCTTGCACTGATGTCTTTGGGAAAGGCATGAAACCACTTTTTTCCTATGCTCTGTACTACCACTAGATATTTTGACAAAAGTCCTTGTTACTTGCATACTGGTAAATGGAGAAGAGGTTTTCTCCTATAATTGCCCTACTTGCCCAGACAGTAGCATCAAAATGCTGTTACCTCAATTGTATGTAATAATATTTTATATCTGCCTTTTTGATGCTTTTGACTAAATACCTACAGTGGTTTATTATTACACTGGTTCTTTTTGTTCTCTTTGGTCGTGTTCTTGCATTTTGTACTTTATTGGAAGCAATTTGTTTTCTTCAGCCAAGCATAGAAAAAAAAACTGTCTTCAATAGAAACCCTGGTAAAAAAAAACACACACACAAAAAAAAAGAAACCTTGCCATTGTTTATCTGATCCTCACAGTGATGGTTGTAGAGCAACATACAATTATAAAGACATGAAGTTGTCAGCATAATGTGAATTCTATGCTTGATATGGACAAGTGCATCTTGTTTGATTGGCAATAAAGCTGCCAGAGAATCACAGTTTTTAATAGGGAATGTAAAGAATGCTGGGAAGAGTGTTAGCAGAATATGATGAAGGGAAACATTTAGTGTTATAACAGAAATAAAACTTAAGAAATTTTAGATAAATTATAATTTTGTTTACTTAAATTAATCAAAGATTGTTATAATATGAAAGGATTAAGATGGACTCCTTATGATGAGATATTGTTAAGCAATTGAAAAGAAAGAAAGAAGAGAGTAAAAGTAGAAGGAAAGAAAAAGAAAAAGAAGGAAGAATATTCATTAAAATCAATGATGAAAAAGAAAAGAAAAATCAAGAAAAAGAAAAAAGATCATGTAAACGAGAAATAGATAAATCATTAAAAAATAAAGAGAAGAAAAATCATGAAAGAAAATCATAGAAAAGAAAAGTAGAATGAAGAAAAATCATGAAAGATGAAAAGAAAGAAACATGTGAAAAAGAAGGAAAATTATGAAAAAGTAAAGAGAAATCATGAAAAAAGAGAATCATAGAAAATAAAAGGAAAATGATGAAAACGAAAAGAGAAATCTCAAAAAAGAAGGAAAATTTCAAAAAAGAAGAGAAAATGATGAAAAAGAAAAGGGAAATCTCAAAAAAGAAGGAAAAATGAAAAAGAAAAAAATCTCAAAATAAAAAGGAAAATGATGAAAAAAAGGGAAATCTCAAAAAAGAAGAAAAATGAAAAATAAAAGGGAAATCTCAAAATAAAAGTAAAATGATGAAAAAGAAAAGGTGAATTGTGAAAAAGAAAGCGAATCATGAAAAAGAAAATGGTATTGCAAAAAATAAAAGGAAAGCCGTGAAAAAGAAGAAAAATTATTAAAAGAAAAATGATGAAAAGAAGAGAAATCACGAAAGAAAAAGGGAAACCATAAAATGAAGAGAAACCATGAAAATAAGGAAAATTATGGAAAAAAAGAAGGAAATTACAAAAAAGAAGTAACAAAGAAAAGGGGGAGTTGCAAAAAAGAAGGGAAATAATGAAAAATAAAAGTAAAATCATGAAAAAGTAAAAGGGAAATCCTAAAAAAACGTGTGATAATCATAAAGAAAAAGAATTATGAAAGAAAAAGAAATTCATGAAAAAGGAGTAAATATAGAAATAACGAAAAAAGAAACAGAAAATGAAGAAATAAGAAAAAAGAAACAGAAAATGAAGAAATAAGCAGCAAAGACAGAAAGAAAATGTGTAAGAAAATGTAAAAAATGAATAAATGGCATAAAAGAGAAAAAAAAGAAAGCAAACACTGCGTCATATCTGATTACAAGTAAAAGAAATATCTCTGACAAGCTTAGCGCCCTGGTGCCCCCTCTGTATAAATTTACTCGATAGTCTAGTAACTATATCTGACCCTTTTACAGTGAAACCAATAAAATGTAACTGCAACTTCTACTCTATCAGCTTCTTTTCTTGCACTTCCCACCTGTAGAATTCCCTTCTGTATACTTGCTTTCCTGACAGCTACAATCTCCAAGAATTTAACTGTAAGGTCAGTTGCCAACTTCTATCACTCTGACTCCATTCTTTTCCCTCATGTTCTTTTCTCCATCCACTCTACTCTCATCAACTCTCTTCACACCAGTATTCTCATCCTTCTCTTACCTATTCTCTGACACCCCCTATAATTTGTTCCTCTTTCTCATCACTCTCCTTCTATGCAGTAAAACAGTCTTGCTTGGGGTGAAATGATTATAAAAAAAAATAAGATAAATAGCCTACAATATATATATGTTTTATTCTGTTATTAATTTGTGTATTGCAGATATTCTGGTAGTTTAATGGTTATCAGTACAGAGAATTGATTAGCTGTGGCCAGAGTCTAACTTAATCTGCTTTGTTTACTCTTGTATGAATGCCTTTGAGAAACGTATGAATCCATCATTTCTCCCTCTGAGCTATGGGATAAATATCAGTCTAAACTCAGCCTGCTATCAATGAAAAATACTCTGAAGAAAACCATACTCTGAGTTCAAAACCATGGAGAAGGCAGTAGGAAACCTCTCCACAATCTTTCCCAACAAGTCATAGCAATTCACAGATAGTAAATGTAAATGCAATGTCAGTTGCCATCTTCTATTTACTTCAACATTTCAGCAATATCTTTTTGGAGAAGAAAATATTACCAGTAATACATTTTCAAAGGATAAAAATATTACCAAGCATCAAGATAAAATATCACGAACAATACATTTTGGAAGAAGAAATAAATATTAATAGCAGTAAATTTCTGAAGAAAAAAAAAAAAAAAAAAAAAAAAAAAATATATATATATATATATATATATATATATATATATATTTGACTCTTTGTAAAATCCTCTTTACAAAAATATGTCAGTGAAACCTGATCTACAAACTGATTTCTTACAAAAAATATATATTCTATTCATACGAATCTATTGTAAAAATTCTTACCAGCATTAAATGATCCACTGAGGTTGATATGCTGTAAAACAAAACAAACCTTAGTGAAAAGTTCATTTGAACAATTACCATGTAAGTATTTATAGAAAAGACAAGAAAGGCAATCTTACAATGGTGAGAAAGGGGCTGAAGTCAAGCCGCCAGATCAGGGTCAATAATATGGCTGATTCTTCTTTGAATTTTATCAGGGGTGACAGAAATATTCTAAGAATGAATGAATAGATAACTTATAGATTTGAAAGATAGACGCTGGAGAAAAAGACCATCTAGCGAGACACACCTGCCTCGCAAATGACCTAGCAAAGGAATCAATATTGTCTTCCCACTTCATGTTAACTGAGAACATTAGTCGAAGAAGGCGTGGCAAGTCACTCTCCCAGGGGTTAGCACCAGCCATGCTTATGGAAAGAAGAGAGGGTATCTCAGGTGATTAACAGAGAGCAGATCAGATTTGGAAGTGTTAAAATTAATAAGCCATTCCTTGTTTGCAGATTTTGGTATGTCTCCTATATAGTCTGGTAAATTTGCTGCCTACGCACTAATATTACAATGCGATTATTTTTTCACGCTCTCTGAGTGTGCACAAAAGCACTCAACTCTATGCTCTAAATTTCCAATCACATGTGTAATAAAAAACCTTTTCCCCCTCCTCCTTAACCATAACCATGTATCTTCTGCATTGATTGGCCTGTCAGTTGCTTCTCATATTACAAATCTTTGTTTTTTTATTCGTTTTCATATTTTTACCTTTTATTTATGTGACGGCATTGTGGTTAAAATGTCGGATTAGAAGCTATAAGTTCTTCTAGTTGATACTTTTATCTTGATTAAATGGTAATTATGGATTTAATAAACAGATAAAAGATCAACAATTCTAATTTAGTGAAATTTTATTTTATTTTATTTTATTTTTTTGCAAATTTACCTTTATACAATAGCTTTGTGGCCAAAGTGCCAAATTAAAAGCTTCTATCTGCTGAGTACTAATGCTCTTACTTGTATATATGTTCTGTTATTCTAATACACTGTTTGAACCTACCTTCTTGTTTCGTGTCTTTCTTCCTGACCCAAACAGGTCACGACTAACCCTCGTATTTGTATATATGTTCTGTTATTTTAATACACTGTTTGAACCTACCTTCTTGTTTCTGTGTCTTTCTTCCTGGTCCAAACAGGTCACGACTAACCCTCGTATTTGTATATATGTTCTGTTATTCGAATACACTGTTTGAACCTACCTTCTTGTTTCCGTGTCTTTCTTCCTGGTCCAAACAGGCCACGACTAACCGTCATATTTGTATATGTTCTGTTAGTCTAATACACTGTTTGAACCTACCTTCTTGTTTCCGTGTCTTTCTTCCTGGCCCAAACAGGTCATGACTAACCCTCGTATTTGTATATATGTTCTGTTATTCTAATACACTGTTTGAACCTACCTTCTTGTTTCCGTGTCTTTCTTCCTGGTCCAAACAGGTCATGACTAACCCTCGTATTTGTATATATGTTCTGTTATTTTAATACACTGTTTGAACCTACCTTCTTGTTTCCGTGTCTTTCTTCCTGGCCCAAACAGGTCATGACTAACCCTCGTATTTGTATATATGTTCTGTTATTTTAATACACTGTTTGAACCTACCTTCTTGTTTCCGTGTCTTTCTTCCTGGCCCAAACAGGTCATGACTAACCCTCGTATTTGTATATATGTTCTGTTATTTTAATACACTGTTTGAACCTACCTTCTTGTTTCTGTGTCTCTTTCTTCCTGGTCCAAACAGGTCAAGACTAACCCTCGTATTTGTATATATGTTCTGTTATTCTAATACACTGTTTGAACCTACCTTCTTGTTTCCGTGTCTTTCTTCCTGGCCCAAACAGGTCACGACTAACCCTCGTATTTGTATATATGTTCTGTTATTCTAATACACTGTTTGAACCTACCTTCTTGTTTCCGTGTCTTTCTTCCTGGCCCAAACAGGTCACGACTAACCCTCATATTTCTATATATGTTCTGTTATTTTAATACACTGTTTGAACCTACCTTCTTGTTTCTGTGTCTTTCTTCCTGGTCCAAACAGGTCACGACTAACCCTCGTATTTGTATATATGTTCTGTTATTCGAATACACTGTTTGAACCTACCTTCTTGTTTCCGTGTCTTTCTTCCTGGTCCAAACAGGCCACGACTAACCGTCATATTTGTATATATGTTCTGTTAGTCTAATACACTGTTTGAACCTACCTTCTTGTTTCCGTGTCTTTCTTCCTGGCCCAAACAGGTCATGACTAACCCTCGTATTTGTATATATGTTCTGTTATTCTAATACACTGTTTGAACCTACCTTCTTGTTTCCGTGTCTTTCTTCCTGGTCCAAACAGGTCATGACTAACCCTCGTATTTGTATATATGTTCTGTTATTTTAATACACTGTTTGAACCTACCTTCTTGTTTCCGTGTCTTTCTTCCTGGCCCAAACAGGTCATGACTAACCCTCGTATTTGTATATATGTTCTGTTATTTTAATACACTGTTTGAACCTACCTTCTTGTTTCCGTGTCTTTCTTCCTGGCCCAAACAGGTCATGACTAACCCTCGTATTTGTATATATGTTCTGTTATTCTAATACACTGTTTGAACCTACCTTCTTGTTTCCGTGTCTTTCTTCCTGGTCCAAACAGGTCAAGACTAACCCTCGTATTTGTATATATGTTCTGTTATTCTAATACACTGTTTGAACCTACCTTCTTGTTTCCGTGTCTTTCTTCCTGGTCCAAACAGGTCATGACTAACCCTCGTATTTGTATATATGTTCTGTTATTCTAATACACTGTTTGAACCTACCTTCTTGTTTCCGTGTCTTTCTTCCTGGCCCAAACAGGTCACGACTAACCCTCGTATTTGTATATATGTTCTGTTATTTTAATACACTGTTTGAACCTACCTTCTTGTTTCTGTGTCTTTCTTCCTGGTCCAAACAGGTCAAGACTAACCCTCGTATTTGTATATATGTTCTGTTATTCTAATACACTGTTTGAACCTACCTTCTTGTTTCCGTGTCTTTCTTCCTGGCCCAAACAGGTCACGACTAACCCTCGTATTTGTATATATGTTCTGTTATTCTAATACACTGTTTGAACCTACCTTCTTGTTTCCGTGTCTTTCTTCCTGGCCCAAACAGGTCACGACTAACCCTCATATTTCTATATATGTTCTGTTATTCTAATACACTGTTTGAACCTACCTTCTTGTTTCTGTGTCTTTCTTCCTGGTCCAAACAGGTCAAGACTAACCCTCGTATTTGTATATATGTTCTGTTATTCGAATACACTGTTTGAACCTACCTTCTTGTTTCCGTGTCTTTCTTCCTGGCCCAAACAGGTCAAGACTAACCCTCGTATTTGTATATATGTTCTGTTATTCTAATACACTGTTTGAACCTACCTTCTTGTTTCCGTGTCTTTCTTCCTGGCCCAAACAGGTCATGACTAACCCTCATATTTGTATATATGTTCTGTTATTCTAATACACTGTTTGAACCTACCTTCTTGTTTCCGTGTCTTTCTTCCTGGCCCCAACAGGTCACGACTAACCCTCGTATTTGTATATATGTTCTGTTATTCTAATACACTGTTTGAACCTACCTTCTTGTTTCCGTGTCTTTCTTCCTGGCCCAAACAGGTCACGACTAACCCTCGTATTTGTATATATGTTCTGTTATTCTAATACACTGTTTGAACCTACCTTCTTGTTTCCGTGTCTTTCTTCCTGGTCCAAACAGGTCAAGACTAACCCTCGTATTTGTATATATGTTCTGTTATTCTAATACACTGTTTGAACCTACCTTCTTGTTTCTGTGTCTTTCTTCCTGGTCCAAACAGGTCATGACTTACCCTCGTATTTGTATATATGTTCTGTTATTCTAATACACTGTTTGAACCTACCTTCTTGTTTCCGTGTCTTTCTTCCTGGTCCAAACAGGTCAAGACTAACCCTCGTATTTGTATATATGTTCTGTTATTCTAATACACTGTTTGAACCTACCTTCTTGTTTTCGTGTCTTTCTTCCTGGCCCAAACAGGTCATGACTAACCCTCGTATTTGTATATATGTTCTGTTATTCTAATACACTGTTTGAACCTACCTTCTTGTTTCCGTGTCTTTCTTCCTGGTCCAAACAGGTCAAGACTAACCCTCGTATTTGTATATATGTTCTGTTATTCTAATACACTGTTTGAACCTACCTTCTTGTTTCCGTGTCTTTCTTCCTGACCCAAACAGGTCACGACAACTTGGTGATGAAGATTCGCCACAACAATGTATAAAAATATATGTTTTCAAGATCTATGTTTTTACAAAACTTACATTACCTGCTGTTGACTTATATGTATCTTTATATTTATACTAGCAGGATAGCCTGGCATTGCTCGGGTGTAATGAAAGCTTTAAAACTAATCTATGGTTCTGGAGCTCAGACTCTTTGGATGTTGGCACGAAAGACTAAAAAGCAATAGTTGTTTCCAGTCAAAGCGAAACCGTAGATTGAAAAAAAAAAATGAATGGATGTAAGTCAAATCAAATTTTGATTTCTGGTATCGATGTCAAATAAGTTTTCCATTGCAACCTGAATTTTGAAGGCTAAATAAGTCCTCTGAATAAATGGTATCATGGCTGAGACTAAGAACTACAGCTATACCTACTTATAGCAAAACCTGAAGCAAAAACCAAAATAAAAGGGCCGAAAACCTGATTCTGATCAGACCTGATAGGATATCAAGGTATCAGCTTTTGATATTGGGGTGGGGAATTGAAAAAAATAAGTAGCCCATGACTTGACAGGAAGTCTTAAAAATATTTGTGTGAAGTTTGGTGAGAATTGGATAAAAATTGTGGATTTGTATAAAGGACAGACAGACAGACAGACAGACAGACAGAAAGGAAGACAGACACACACAAACATCTTGCCTTTTATATATATTGATAAATGTTTACAAAACTCACATTGCATGCTGTCAACATATGTTTTCAAGATATACTTATACATCTTTACAAAATTTATATTGCCTACTCTGATGCATGTATACATTTCTGAGCCATAATAATATTTTTCCAAAATTTACATTTGCTGCTGTTAACATATGTATATGGTTATGGTGAAATGCACCTATTTCTCAGATAATGGACTCTTCTTCCTATATTAATAAGAGTTAAAAGGAAGTTCTTAGGAGTTCTAGAGAGTTCTTTAGAGTTCTATTGGAGTTCAGTAGAACTACTAGTTCCAGTTTGGACATAGTTGGACTAAGGCAGTTGATATTAGTCAGCAGTTAACCGAATACTTAGGAGTCAGCTTTCAGTGGAAGATTACCAAGTTTCTAACATTTTCAGTATGTTAAGTCGATTAGCAACTGATATAGCACGATTATAACCTTCAGTGCGAAAACTACTCCACAACGTATACGTTTTCATAATGCTGTGAAATATTGCTCTTTTGTGTTTGTGCTGTAAAGTAACGAGCGCTTAGTACTGTTTTCAAAACAGCAAAGACATAAAGTAATGTCTAATATGACCTGTTTTGTGATGTATTTTTACTACCTCGTGTGTTAAGGAGGACCGTTTAGTCTATAGTACAGGGGATCTAATTAAAATCAAAATAATAACAACCTTTATAGTTTTATGGCTGACTAGGTTATCCTTGGATGCCGCGTAGCATCCATACACTTGTGCTGTTTTATTTGTCATCAACTTATCCATTGCCCAATATGAAGGATCTTTTTTATGACACTATTGCAGTTCAACTTTGGATTTGGTGGTTGTGGTTTTGATTTCTGAGTTGTCCTTCCACTTGTTACAAATCACAGCTAGAGAGACCAGTGTCCCCTACTATTTAACTCATAGCTTGGTGGGGAAGAGATGGATTTGTATCTTTTCCAATGGTTTTTGCATGTAAGTGAAAGAAACAAACTTTACAGGAACTCAAACCTCACTGCTGAGCTTGAAAGGGCCTCCAATCCGTGGTGGACTAAGGTAAGAAAAGGCTTGTGAATTTTAATGCTTCCAAAACGAAGCTGCTATCTATTAACTACCACAGACAATCATTCCTACCACCCATTAGCATGGATCAGGCTAGTCTCCCTGAAAGTAAAACACTGCGCCTCCTCAGGCTAACTCTCACAACAGACCTCAAGTTGAATGACTATATAGAATTCATAGCTAAATCTGCTGCTAAGAAAGTCAGTTCTCTCTGTACAGCCAGAAAGTTTTTCCCATCTGAAACAATCCTGCACATATATAAATCTACCATCCGCCTGTGCATTGAATACTGCTGCCATATCTGGTCAGGTGCTCTTGCTATCCACCTAGGTGTCCTTGACAAAATCCAACGAAGAATCTGTAATGTGATCATTCCCAACTTGGCAGCTAGGATACAGTTGCTTTCTCACCGACGCAGTGTGGCTTTCCTGTGTCTCTTCTACAGATACTTTCATGGCTGAAACTTAGCTCACTGGTGCCCTCTATATATGAATTTACTCGAGCCACAAGATTAGCAACTAGGTCACACTCTTTTACTGTGAAACCAATAAATTGTAAACACAAATTCTACTCCAGCAGATTCTTTTCTCGCACTTCCCACCTGTGGAATTCCCTTCCATTTACTTACTTCCCTGAGAGCTACAATCTCCAAGAATTTAAATGTAAAGTCAATAGTCATCTCCTATCTCACTAACCTGCACCCTCTCTGTCATGCTCCCTTTTCCGTCCACTCCACTCTCATCAGTATTCTCATCCTTCTCTTACTCACTTCCTGACACCCTCTATAACCTGTCACTCTTTCTCATAACTTTCCTCCTATGTAACCCCCTGCAAAATAGTGGCAGTAAAATGCCTTGCTTGGGGGCGATATGATTATTAAAAAAAATAAAAATAAAACAAAACAAAGTGGGGGATCAATTTTATATTACAATCAATATATAAATTGATCCCTCACTTTATAACCACCGTCATCCTTCTCTTATTCACTTCCTGATACGCCCTATAACCTGTCACTCTTTCTCATAACTTTCCTTCTATGTAACCTCCTGAAAAACAGTGGCAGTAAAATGTCTTGCTTGGTGGGGGGGGCGATATGATTATTAAAAAAAAGCTCAAATTTGGCTCTCAGATTTCTCATTCCGAGCTGCTCTCCAGACCTTACTCAGACTCACATTTATCATTATGAAGTCATTTATTTCAAGTAAATGGCAATTATCTGTTTTTATCTAAATGGGGCCAGCACAGCCAGACAACAATGATATAACAATGCAGCAGCGAAAGTGTTAAAAACAGCTAAAATTGGCTCTTTTTCTTTTGCAAAATTGCATCAAATTTTCACATGTAACATTTATTTTACATGTGCTGACATTATCACCGTTTTAGCAGGTCTTATCCCAATCTGCACCTTACAATATAACAGTACAGTTCTGAGACTTGACATGTGATCATCATTAACTGGCAATAGTTGACATTTTATATTCGTAATTGTATCTGACTGTTGGCTTTTAATGCAGGCGAGTTTATAAAACACTTCAGGGAGTCGATTACCAATTTCTGGACAAGTGTATTACTTATCTCTTGTTTGCCTCCTTCTGAAGGTCACATTAATTTAATGTTAAATTCCTTCTTGAATCTGTGAACTACTTAAATAAAATATTTGAGAATTCATTGCATTTATTCATTTATATTGTGAGAAATGTTGTATGAGAATCACAAGCCAAATGGCATGATTTGCTTTATATATGAGTGTAATATTTTGATTAATTTCTTTCCTTGCATTAGAGAAGTAAAGCTACATGTTCCTCTAATGGAGCGGTCAGCAATCCCCAGCCCGTGGGCCACATCCAGCCCTTGAGTGAATCTTGTCCGGCCCACTACCTTACTCTGGACAAGGTATACATATAGGTAAACCAAACCAAAGTGAGAGTTGATAGTCTGAATATATTGTGTCAAAATTTAAAAAAATATTTCTTTTTACCTGGAAAATGTTTTACTTTATTTTTTATTTGTAAGGATTGCCAAAATTAGCATACAGACTCACTTTCCCTTTTTCTGTGAAATTGCTTTCGTGAGCGGGCACTTTTAAATTAATATAAAATAGTGTTTTCAACCGATTTTAATGGAATTTTTTTTCAGTACTTATTTATGAAACATTTATCTTTAAGATGTAATATTTTTTTAACAAAATTCCTGTCGGATATTAAATTATATTGAATCCTTGCTTTCTTTGAACCCATAAAAAATTATTCATATGTAGAACATGCTTCTTCTCCATGACACTGGAACCATAGCTGTTTGGCCCTCACTCTCCAAAAGGTTGCCGACCCCTGCTCTAATGTGACACCTTTCATGAACTTCCTGTGCTGTGTCCCTTCACAATGTTGGCTAACGTGGCTCTCAACAAGTTCCTCTCCTATGTAGCTTTTAATAAATTTTGTCTTTTTGTTTTCTTGCCAAAACCCTGTTTTGCCATCTGTATACATAATCATGTTAGGTGATTATGTGTTCTTTTCCAGGATAGGTTGAAGGCAATCTTCTATCTATCCTGTGAGTATCAAATTTTCCAAGTCCTCTTTCTTCATTATGTGCCCTGGACATTTCAACTCTCTCTTTCTGATGCTAACTGTAAGTTTCATTTTTGTTTCCATCTTCTTTAAAACATTGTCATTACTCACATGTTCAATTCAGGGCATCCTCAACATGCTTCTGTAGGACCACATTTCTGTTGCTTCGAGTCACACCTTCATCTTTGAGTATATCTTCCACCATCAACAGGTTCTCCAAGCCCTCCTTCCTCATTGCATGTCCCAGGAACTTTAGTTGTCTCTTCCTGATGCTCAGTATTAATTTCCGTTTTGTCTCCATCCTTTCCAAAACCTCGTCATTGCTCACATGCTCAGTCCATGATATCCGCAGCATCCTTCTGTAGAACCACATTTCAGCTGCTTCAAGTTTTTCCTTCATCTTTGTAGATATTGTCCAGCATTCACTGCCATATTGAAGAACCGACATCACATAGCAATCCAGTCATCTCTTCTTTGTTTCTAGCGAAATCGTCCTGTTTCTTAATTCTCTACTAAGCTCCTGGAATGCATCCTTGTGCTTTTGGATATCAGGAATATAAATGTATAGAAACTGCTGTGACCACAAAGGGATGGGTCAGTTTATATATTGATTGTAATATGGAATTGATCCCCCACTTTATATCCAGTATGCTTCTGTAGAACCACAGCTGCTTCAAGTTTTTCCTTCATCTTCGAAGATATTGTCCAACATTCACTGCCATATTGAAGAACTGACATCACATAGCAACCCAGTACTCTCCTCTTTGTTTCTAGCGGAATTGTCCTGTTTCTTCTGACTACAAAAAAGTGATGATAAAGTCAGTATGTTTGTATGTCAGTCAGTCATTTAAGTGCCATACGTGATACACGCTTGGGCGATCATGTCTCGAAAGAGACATGATTGACTGGGCAGAAGATTATCCCGCAGTAGGTTGCCATTGCTTTCTGCGGTAGACTGGTTGCCGACCAAGGCTATAGAACCCAATCTGTCTTGTTATTTAACCCATAACTGGAAGGAATAGACGGAATAATACCTTTCCCAAGGGTATTTGCATGTAAGTGAATGCAATGATTTCAGCTGGAATTTGAACTTGGCTCCCCGGTTTCTCGTTGTGAGCCAATATCCAATGCACCACAACGTACATCGTACTTTCTTCAGCCTGTTTTAATTCCCCAAGATGATGATGATGAAAAAAAGAAAGAAAAAAAAAGAAAGATAGGGAAAAAAATGAAATACCTGGATATTGTGCAAGAGCTGAAGAAGCTATGGAACATAAATGTAAAACTAATTCCTGTAGTAATGAGAGCACGTGGAACACCACCAAGAAAGCTGATAAAACACTTAGGAAGAATTGCAATGAAGATTGTAGAGCTCCAGAAAACCGCCACATTACTTACTCTGCAAGGATTCTTTAAAGGGTTCTTGAATTGAGAAGAGTCTTGTTGATGAACTTCCATGCCAATATGTGACATCAACATAATAATTATCGTTGTTGTTGAAGTAATAATCCTTTCTATAGTAAGAGAGCTGCCCATCTGCCTAAAGCCAGGAGGAGGTAATTAGGAATTAGGAATTGGTGGAGTTTGGTTGCTTGAGTCTCAGCCGAGATGATCACCATCAGGATATATCAGCCTGCGTTGGCATCACATTCACTTGCACCAACAAACACATTCTTTCTCTTTTGACATCTTAGTCAGCCTCTCACAATTGATGACATTTCAAGAGACACACATACACCAGGAAAAGATAATTAGGAATTGGTGGAGTTATGTCCCTTGAGGCTTGAGTGTTAGTCAAAATGATCACTATCAGAATATGTCAGCCTGTGCTGACATCACATTCACACACACATCAACAATCACGTTCTTCTTTCTCCTTTGCCATCTTAACTTCTCACAATTGATGACATTTCAAGAGACACACATACACCAATAAATAAATAAGTCAGTCAGTCAAGTGCCATACGTGAAACACACTTGGGCGATCATGTCTCAAAAGAGACATGACTGACTGGGAAGAAGATTATCCCGTAGTAGATTGCCATTGCTTTCTGCGGTAGACTGGTTGCCAGCCAAGGCTATAGAACTCAATCTGTTTTGTTATTTAACCCATAACTGGAGGGAAAAGATGGATAAATACCTTTCCCAAGGGTATTTGTGCATAAGTGAATGCAATGAATTCAACTGGAATTTGAACTCGGCTCCCCGATTTCTCATTCCAAGCCGATATCCACTGCACCACGACGCACATCCTAAATAAATAAGTAGTGACTGAAAGTAGGGCAAATGACAAAGTGTTGTCATAGTTAAAATAAACTAATATCGGAATTAATAATGGAGGCTGTGTGGCTGATTTTTTTTCAAGTTG
Source organism: Ascarosepion bandense (assembly GCA_037127315.1). Classification (NCBI taxonomy): domain Eukaryota; kingdom Metazoa; phylum Mollusca; class Cephalopoda; order Sepiida; family Sepiidae; genus Ascarosepion; species Ascarosepion bandense. The sequence goes on from JBBBDQ010000496.1 coordinate 2,135,410, forward strand.
GGTACAACATAGAAAGGGTAAAGTCAGGCCCAATTTTATAATAGAAGTAATAATAATTATTTAGCTTTTATTGCAAGTGTGGGGATCAAATGTATTTCCACACAGTTCACTCATATTACACACCCACGCATGTACGTACATATTCATACTTTACTCCTGTCGCACGTGTCTTCTTCATTCATGAAACACGTGACCATCACAAGATGTTCTTATGCATTCCCGCATTTTCCCGGGCCTTATAAAAAGCAGGTACACACACTTTACAGACCTGCAGTTCCAGTTTGAGTTCCAAGCAAGGCAGTTGGCAGTTTCAGCTGCCTGCGATAGTGCCATGCTATTGCAGGGTCGCGTTCCTCAATCTCACCTGATTCGTTCTCACATACCCGCACTAATGACAGGACACAATTAGCTGCCATTTGTTTCTTAAACTCAGATGTGCACAAATCTCTCACATCTTCCAATCGGAACTTTCGTCAACTCGACATCAGTATGTACATTGCATTCTTTCCTTCTTTCAGAGACATTAATCTCAACTGACTTTTCGTCATGTTTCTTAACATTAAAAGGGAAACAACTTTAATTCTACTGTTTGCATGCTTAATCTCAACTATGTAAACTTATCGTTAATACAATTCATTGTTTGTTTTATTCAAGCGTCATTGTTGTCTTATTTCCAATTACAATTACACAAGAACGATTTGTAAATATAAATTATAAAGGACCTAAAAATATTCTACACAGGTATAAATTAAAATATAATATAATTTATAATATTGTTACTTCATTTTGTATCATGAACTGCTTTTAAAAGAAACCAAACAGGTTTATGGGTGGAGCTAGTAATAATAATAATAGCTCAATCTTAACAATATAAGGTCTTCTTCTTCTATGTAACCTATCCTTTCAGGATGTAGGCGATCATGGCTTTTCACGTCTCCCTATCCCTGGTGGCTCTTAGCACACCTCCTCCTGTTACACCACCAAAACCCAGCTCTGCCATTCACTAGCTCAAGCCCATAAATCTAGAGTATAAATGTATAGAAACTGACATGGTCACAAAATGAGGGATCAGTTTATAAATTGATTATAATATAGAATTGATCCCCCATTTTATATCCACATTATAATTTCTTATAAATGGTTTGCATTTATATTCTTCTTCTATGTGCCCTGTCCTTTCAGGACGTAGGCGATCATGGCTTTTCACGTCTCCCTATCCCTGGTGGCTCTTAGCACACCTCCTCCTGTTACACCACCAAAAACCCGCTGTGCCATTCACTAGCTCAAGCCCATAAATCTAGAGTATAAATGTATAGAAACGGACATGGCCACAAAATGAGGGATCAGTTTATAAATTGATTCTAATATAGAATTGATCCCCCATTTTATATCCACATTATAATTTCTAATAAATGGTTTGCATTTATATTCTTCTTCTATGTGCCCTGTCCTTTCAGGACGTAGGCGATCATGGCTCTCCACATCTCACTGTCCCTGGTGGCTCTTAGCACACCTCCTCCTGTTACACCACCAAAACCCCGCTCTGCCATTCACTAGCTCAAGCCCATAAATCTAGAGTATAAATGTATAGCAAATGACACCATTTTAATTACAATTTAATTACAATATTCAGTACCCGATTTTCTTCCCTAAATAATATGTTTTTTCATTTCCTATTAATGTTAACTCAAAGTACAAATTTTGAAGTGCCTGCATGTAAGATATTTCAAATAAATTTTTATATTTAATATTTTTTAATATTTTGGTGTAACTTTAATTGATGGTTGGTGTTCCAGGGTTGATAATAATTCTTTCAACAACTTTAATTGTAAAAGTAAATTAAAATGTGTGTAATTAATAGTAAAATTTATAATATTGTCACTTCATTTTACGAACTGCTTTTAAAAGTAAACCACAGGTTTATGAGTTGTCTAGTAATAATAATAATAAAGAAGAAGAATCTTGAAGATGATAATGAAGAAATATAACAGTAACATCATATTTAATTATGTAATATGATATGATTAAATCTACTAAGTTGATAAAAAAAATCTAATCAAGTGAACTATTTTTCTGATATCAAATGATCTTTATTTCTTATTTGTCCTTTTTTATCTCCACCTTTAAAGAGCTCTATCTTTTGCACATTTTGTGTTTAACCTATAAGGAAATTTATTCCTTTATGAATCAACTTACTGATGACCTTTTGACTTAGGACACAGCCCAGTGACTGCAGGATGGACATAAAAAAAACAAAAACTAATATCAAGTATTCATTTTGATGGCTTTCAGCCAAGCTGAATTATTGCTGTCTCAAACACATAGACAACAGATTGTACAAAATAGTTTTTGCATTTTTGTTATTTTTATTTTTTTTTTTAATCATCTCACCCCAAGCAAGGCATTCCACTACCACTATTGCGCATGGGGCTACATAGGGGAAGGTAAAGAGAAGGAGTGGATAGACATAGGGAATGTCAGGAGAAAGGTGACAGATGAGCAAGGATAGCGAGGATGAGGGTCGGGCAGATGGGAAGAGTGCTTGATAGAATGGGAGCAGGTTAGTGTGTTAGGAGGTGTGTATTGACCTTACATTTAAACTCCTGGAGATTGTAGCCGTCGGGGAAGCAATCGTTTGGAAGAGAATTCCACAGTCGGGAAGTGCGAGGAAAGAAACTGTTGGAGTAGAAGTTACAGCTGCATTTTATCGGTTTCACTGTAAAAGGGTGGGATCTAGTTGCTAATCTAGTATCTCGTGCAAATTCGTATTTAGGGGGCACCAGTGATCTAAGTTCATCGGAGCAGAAGCCGTGAAAGTATTTATAGAAGAGACACAAGGAAGCCACGTCTCGCCGGTGGGAGAGAGACTGCAGGCGGTCTGCCAAGTCGGTATCTATCACATTACAGACCCTCCTCTGAACCTTATCGAGAAGCCCAAGGAGAACAGCAGGGGCACCCGACCAGATATGGCAGCAGTATTCAATGCACGGGCGGATGGTAGATTTGTAAATGTGCAGGATAGATTTAGACGGAAAAAACTTCCGGGCCCTACCCAGAGAACCGACTTTCATAGCAGCGGATTTAGCAATGGATTCGATATAGTCATTCCATTTGAGGTCCGCTGAAAGTGTGAGACCAAGGAGGCGTAGTGTTTTACTCTCTGGGAGGCAAGCCTGGTCCATGCTAATGGGAGGTAGGTGAGATTGTCGATGATGGTTAATTGACAGTAGCTTCGTTATCATTTGTTATCGGATGTGGATGCTACTGTAGTTGATATTGCTGCAACTGGTATTACTAATGCTACAGTTACTACTTTAGTAAGACTTATTCTGATTAATCAAAGATTGCCAAAATAGAATCTAGAAGTTACTAGATATTTTTTACCTGTCAATAAATTTCATGTATCGGCAAAGTTTGAATGTCAAGTATCTCAAATGAAGAGTAATCGAAAAAAGTATAAGTTTTTTTTTATTTTTCAAATATATGTAGGATATCAGAAACTAAGCAGAGTACTAAGAGGGTCAGAGAATGTCATAGAATCAAACCTGTGTCCACCTTTTTTCATCAGAGAAACTGTTTCTATAACCAAATGTCTCTTTGCCATTTCATCCATGGAAGCCACTTTGAGAGAGTAAGGTTTGAATTACCTATTCAAAGAATGCACATTTCTTGTTGGGACTTCTATGGATGTATATCTGCTAGCTTCAATTTTGTATAGAAAAAGGGGATAAAGGTTCAATTCCTGCCAGAAGCACAATCCTTCTTTAGTAGGAATTTTCAATCTAAGCCTGTTATTAATTTCACTGTTTAAAATTAAAAACAAACAAAAAAAAAACAGGGATATAAACTCAAATGTGTATATTCACTAAAAATGATGTTTATAGCAATAAGAAATAATATTGGATAAAAATCCATTTAAAAATTACTATTGTTTATACTTTGGGTACAAAAATGAAACCAGCTGATAGAGATCTGTAGACTTTGTGGGTGAATTTGTAAAGGCACATTTTAGATATTGAAGTGATTTCCTTGATGAAAAAAGGGCATACAAGTTCAATTCTTGTTAGAGGTAAAATCTTTCTTTAGGCATGAAGTTAATTAACTTTGTGGTGATACCGAGCAAAGCGAGGGACCGGATGTTTGCACTCTCAGGACCAAAAAGAAAATGAGCAAAACTCATAGGTGTGCACCCTGGCTCCACGCAGATGTTCCAGTAGAAAGCTAAAAATTAATCAAATATCAAATTTCAGTTTGTGAGCCTACGTGAACTTTATTTTTCGGCCAATGGGAAGCCCAGAATCAAATACGGATGTGAATTCCCAAATGATCTGCTGCGATTCGAAAAGACGAAATAAAAAGCCAATACAGAAAGCACCGCCAGACAGACACCCAAAGACAGACACACACAGACAGACTTGAGAGAGACGAGTGTAATTAGTATCTCCCTTGACCGAAGTCAAGCGAATTACTATGCTCGCTGCCCTTCCCTCTCCTTCTCTTCTTTGCTCTCTCAAAACTACTTACCGACCAAAGGAGCGGATTCATCAAAGACATTCCTAATTTACAACACTCTCATAAATATATATATGCAAAAACTCTCTTTTCAGCATTTTATTGCCATGAACATTTTAACGTCCGTTGGACCCATAATTAAAGGATTACTTTAATTGCAAAACCTTAATTGATATGTGTATATATAAAATGTTGTTTCTAAACTCAATTTGCCTTTTCTGGTTTGTAACCTTTTTATGACTTATAGTGGGCTATCGACAACGAGGCCAAATTCCGTTAATCTGCAACAACATACAACTACCCTTCACTAGAATGGATTCCCCACTATAACTTCATTGTTTTAAAAAAATGACAAAAACAGCAACTTCAGTATATCTACCCACTGAAAATAATGTTTATATTAAGACATCTATTATATATATATATATATATATATATATATATATATATAAGCTATAATGTCCAAACTAACATTTGTAAATGCTTCTTAAACTTAATTCCAAAACATTAAAAAAATAATTGCAATTGTTGAAAAAGAAACCCTGTCCATTGAATGGCTAATGTATATCTGGAAGTATAAATCTACCCTCCGCCCGTGCATTGAATACTGCTGCCATATCTGGTCGGGTGCCCCTGCTGTTCTCCTCGGGCTTCTCGATAAGGTTCAGAGGAGGGTCTGTAATGTGATAGATACCGACTTGGCAGACCGCCTGCAGTCTCTCTCCCACCGGTGCGACATGGCTTCCCTGTGTCTCTTCTATAAATACTTTCACGGCTTCTGCTCCGATGAACTTAGATCACTTGTGCCCCCTAAATACGAATTTGAACAAGATACTAGATTAGCAACTAGATCCCACCCTTTCACAGTGAAACCGATAAAATACAGCCGTAACTTCTACTCCAACAGTTTCTTTCCTCGCACTTCCTGCCTGTGGAATTCTGTTCCACACGATTGCTTCCCCGATGGCTACAATCTCCAGGAGTTTAAAAGTAAGGTCAATAGACACCTCCTAACAAACTAACTCGCTCCCATTCTTTCAAACACTCTTCCCATCTGCCCAACCCTCATCCTCGCTATCCTTACTCATCTGTCACCTTCCTCCTGACATTCCCTATGTCTAACCACTCCTTCTCTTTACCTTCCCCTATGTAGCCCCATGCGCAATAGTGGCAGTAGAATGCCTTGCTTGGTGGTGAGATGATTAAAAAAAAAATAATAATTTGTAAACTTTGAATTCATTTGGATGATGATGATGTTAAATTTTACTTTGGATTGACAGCTAATGGAAGCTGAGATTTAATAATCACATGTCTAACCACTCCTTCTCTTTACCTTCCCCTACGTAGCCCCATGTGCAATAGTGGCAGTAGAATGCCTTGCTTGGGGGTGAGATGATTAAAAAAAAAATCATTTGTAAACTTTGAATTCATTTGGATGATGATGATGTTAAATTTTACTTTGGATTGACAGCTGATGGAAGCTGAGATTTAATAATCACATGTTGTCTTTAAACAATAGTTAATACATCAAAAATACTGCTTTTTCAATATATTATTGGAAATTAAAACACAATACCCAATTATTACCTGGAATATCATTGCTAAATCCAAATCTTACAGTGAAAAAGAAGATAGATGTAACCTCTGCCTTTTAGAAAAACTTGTCATCTTAAAACATATAAATAAACCTAATCTACTTGACAAAAAAGTGATTTAATGACCACATGCTGCCATAGAAAAAAATACTTAAATTCTTAGGTCCTGATACATATTCCTCTATACATTTGCTTCTTTCTTGCTCTTTCTTCCTCACTCCCTTACTTTATCCTTTTCTGTTGTAGAGTGGCTGACACCCCTGCAGCACTCTCAATGACGAAATGACCCATGTCTGAAATGGTCTAATTAAGTAAATGGTCTAATTAAGTAAAGCATTCGACTAATATTTGGACTGATTACTTTGGCGAGCTAAATGCCTCCTCTCTGTGTTGTAAATTCTGTTTTGTTTGTCACTGTAACTGTTGTACTGTTCTGTGTATATCCGTTTAGCACTGGATATTATGATGAATAATACTATGACACACTGTGTCATATCTACTTCAGCAATACAACACTTTCTTTCTTTTGCAAATATTATTAATAATTATTAATTATGCCCCTTTGATTTCATCTCCTTGCATTTTAATACTTTTTATTAATTTTTTTATTTTAAAATTTTAAAATTTAAATTTTTTATCTACATGTAGACTTAGTATATTTAAATTTTTATGCTTGTTATTAAAAAGCAGTAACCTGACTTTATACGATTTTACTTCCATGAATATTGAGTGAACTTAAATTCAAATCTATTAAACTGTCAGTTTGAAAAATGCACCTGATGATTGCATAACACATGACATTCTGAGTCGTGCCATTGATGTTGGACAATATGTATTTTATTAATATTAATTGTGTATTTAGACAGCAATCCCTCCTTTATGCAAGTTTTGTTAAAAATGACAGACATGGTGCTATGATTAAATTTTTTATAAAATTTTTCATGGGATTTTGCAATTTTTTTTTCTTTTCAGAGCATAAATTATATAAAAATTATCAAAATGTTTTTCTTCTCTAAGTGCTTTCAGCTATATTTTTAGCCATTATCATGGATGAATTTTATTTTACTTTTAACTGAATATATTGATTGTTTTATGTTTGCGCTAGCAATATAGCGTGGGCGTAATGAAAGCTTTAAGACTAATCCATGGTCCTGGAGCTCAGACTCTTTGGATGTTGGCACGAAAGACTAAAATGCAATAGTTGTTTCTAGTTAAAGCGAAACCGTAAACTGAAAGAAAAATGAATGGATGTAAGTCAAATTTTGATTTCCTGGTATCGATATCAAATTTTCTGCTCTATTGTAAGAACTGCAACCTTGAAACTTATGAATATCGTTTCTTATGTCTTTGTCTATGAGTGTATCAAATTTGATAAAAATTGGACCACTCCTTCTATAACCCGATTTTTTCGGTTATCGATTTTCGATATTTATCAGGAGTATCTCGACACAAAACCTAGCTAAGAACACTCGCAAACGCTTATAGTACAGCTGTGTAAATTTTCAAAAATAATGGTTCAGCCATTTCGGAGTCTGTAGAATATTGTTTCTTTTGTCTTTGTCTATGAGTGTATCAAATTTGATTAAAATCAGACCATTCCTTCTATAACCCGATTTTTTCGATTATTGATTTTCGATATTTATCAAGGGTACCTCGACACAAAACCTAGCTAAGAACACTCGCAGACGCTTATAGTACAACTGTGTAAATTTTCAAGAAAATCGGTTCAGCCGTTTCGGAGTCTATAGGTAACGGACACACACACACACACACACACACACACACACACACACAAATAAAGTTCCATTTATAAATAATTTTAGATCTACCTTTATAGGAACATTTTATTTTCCAAACGCAGTCAGCACATTGTGGATGTATTTATAGTTGATATTATTGAGTGTTGGCTTTTTTCTTTTTTATTAATTATGCTTCCATTATTTTTATTCATTTTTACATGGGGATGATACAATTATATAAATGAAACTTGCATATATATATATATATATATATATATATATAGGTTCTGGGTATGATGACAAACTACATCTGGCAGCAAGGCCTCTGATCAGGTGGTTTAGACAAGTGTTGAACCACCTCTTAATTGCTGCTGTACCCAAGTCCATCCTGACCTGGGGTGATAGCACTTGGTAGGGTTCCAGCTATAGGCAAATAGTTAATCTACTGGGGTTACTTAAGAGAAAAAGAAAAAGTTAGGCTGGGTAAGAGTCTTTAGCTTGGGATAGCAACTTGAAGAGAAGGAAATTTCTGATATAAAACCCTTTACACCTACTCTGTGTAGAATAGGGTAGGGTGAACTCTTTAACCTTGGTAGGTAATCTTCCTAGAGATGGTGACTCGATAACAACACTTAGTTTCTAGTCTCCTAAACCGGTTGGTGTTAGTAAGGGCATATAGCTGTAAAACTTGCTCCAATATTTCATGACGGTTCAATTAAATATGATAGGTAAACCATGTAAGGAGATGCGTTGTGGTACGGTGGATATCGGCTCGGAACGAGAAGCCGGGGAGCCGAGTTCGAATTCCAATTGAATCCATTGTATTCACTTACGCGCAAATACCCTTGGGAAAGGTATTAATCCGTCTCTTCCTTCCAGTTATGGGTTAAATAGCAGGATAGATTGAGTTCTATAGCCTTGGTCGGCAACCAGTCTACTACAGAAAGCAATGGCAACCTACTGCGGGATAATCTTCTGCCCAGTCAGTCATGTCTCTTTTGAGACATGATCCCCCAAGCGTGTATCACGTATGGCACTTAACTGACTAAAACCATATAAAACATGGATCCAGCTTATCAAAGATGATTAATGTTTTCTTTTTTTGCCTTCTAGTTTTTCTTCATTTTACTAGTGTCTTTCAAAGATTTACAGATAGAGAGGAAAAAGATATATCAATTAGCAGCATAAAAGGAAAACTGGTTCTATTTTTATTTCAAGACTTGGCGCAATGCATTGATAGAAGATATTTTTCTTCTAACTATTTCAATAACTGACACATGCTTACAGCAAAATTATCAAGTTTCAAATTGTAAATTGTATTATTTTAAAATGAACAAATATTAGAAAATATATTCTGTTTATGTTGGGACGCCCGCTCCTATTTGGCTATAATGGACTATTCCATTACTATGTAAAGTAATAGTGGCATCTACATAGGAGAGTGTGCCGAGCAGCCGATCGACAAGTCAGTCGTAGACTTCTGGTGATGACACGGAAGTATTATTCTTGTATTGGATACTAATAACCTTTGTAAATACTATTTTCACGGAATACAACAATTAACCTATTCCTGTTGTTGAGTTATTTATTCTTACTCACGACATAACAGTTTAAATAGAGGGGTCAGGCCTCACAACATATATCCCCATTTCAATTTCAGTCAAACTGTGAATTTGTTTTTCATGTAAGTTTATATGTTTTAATTCAATTACATATTTCTTGAAAATTTTAAAAAAGTAAATTAATTTCATTTTTTACAGATTAATTTCAAAACGTTCATTAAAATATTATAATTACTTGATCTTTCTAAGGTTTAAGAAATTAACAAGCATTTAAAACCTCTACACCCACTGTGTAGAATAGGCTAGGCTTAACTCTTTAACCTTGGTAGGTAATCTTCCTAGAGTTGGTGACTCGATAACAACGCTTAGTTTCTAGTCTCCTAAGCTGGTTGGTGTTAGTAAGAGCATACAACTGTAAAACTTGCTTCAGTATTTCTTGACGATTCAATTATGAAGCCATCAAGAAAACCCCATCCAACCCAAGCTAACATGAAAGCATATGTTAAATGATGATGATGATGATATATATATATATATTTTAAATCCAAAAGAATGACCAGATAGGTAAATCCATAAAACCCAATCCTAATTAATATTAATTTCATTAATATTTAAATTGATCAAGGTGGAGGGCTTGATGCAAATATTATATTCTATTTACAGAGCCAACTATAAAAAATAAAACAAAAATTTTGATATTTAAATCCATTGAATAGCCATTTCTACAAGGAAATCCTCGCTTGTTCAGCAATATATATATATATATATATATATATATATATATATATATATATATATATATATTATATTTTGGTCTCTCATGTGGTTTGACGTCATAGAACTGCATTACAAATTTACAAACTGCGTCTGCTATTTGGTGACTGTTATCGTTGCTTTATAATATTTTATGTCAACACAAAATAAAATCATCTTTGATGGCGGATGTCTTTATGTTAACGTCCCTGTAACCTCTGTGAAGATTTTAAAAGGTAGCCTTATATAACTAGGCGCAAGATAGAATCTGGCGAGAATATTTGTCTAGCACATGCAGTCAGTTAAGTACCATACGTGATACAAGGTTGGGCGATCATGTCTCGAAAGAGACATGACTGACTTGGCAGAAGATTATCCCGCAGTAGGTTGTCATTGCTTTCTGCGGTAGACTGGTTGCCGACCAAAGCTATAGAAACCTGTCCTGTTATTTGCCTCATAGCTTCAGGGGGAAGAGATGTATTATATTAATAAGTATTAATTAATGGGGGATCAGTTTATTACTTCATAACAATATAAAACTGATCCCCCACTTTATGACCAGTAGAAGCCTTAATCATGTTTCCAACTATTATATTCTAAATATTGTATTTTGGCTTTAATTTCAGGTGAAAATAAAGACAAAAATTGTTCAACATTTGGATAATTTTTTATTACGATGGTTCTAATCTTTCAGCTCACATGAGTCATCTTCTATTTGGTGACTGTTATTGCTGCATAGCAATGTTTTATGTCAACACAAGATAAAATCATCTTTGATGGTAGATGTCTTTATGTTAATGTTCCTGTAACCTCTCTGAAGATGGCACGTGTGCTTAAAACCATCATGATAAAAGCTTAGAACCATCTTAATAGAAAATTATCCAAATGTTGGACAATCTTTGTCTTTATTTTCACCTGAAATTAAAGCCAAAATATGATGTTGAGAACAGCTCATGATTAAACATAATGGACATTTATTGTCTCTTATATTTAACAATATATATTTAGATAATTATCTGCTGCCTTGATACACTAAATATATATATATGTATATATATTGTCATCCGCAGACAGATCTGTTTCGCTGTATCACAGCTCATCAGTACGGTTAGACTCTGATTGCTTTTTTTACCCAGGATTGAAACCCGACCGAAATGGCGTCAGTCGGCTACTCTACCCCTGGGCTATGGGCAATATATATACATATATACATATATCTATATCAATATATATATATTAGTCATCCACATACAATCCTGTTTCACTGTATCACAGCACATCAGTGTGGCTAGACACATCCACTTGCTTCCATTCAGGATTAAAATTCAACCGATTTGGTGTCAGTCAAAGTCCCTACCCACTAAGCCAAAGGCACATGGAATCAGAGAAGGGAAATTTTAACGTGTTGTATATAAGCAGTGTATACACATGCCAGTCACTGAAAGAACTCAATTCATTTCTGAGGAGTAATACACCGAGCACCCATAGCTCAGAGGTAGAATCACTAACTGACGCCAATTCGGTCGGGTTTCGATTCTGGGTAAAAAGCAATCGGATATCTAACCGTACTGATGAGCTGTGATACAGTGAAACAGATCTGTCTGTGGATGACTATATATATATATATATATATATATATACATACATGTGTGTGTAAAGATAAAAAGCTAAAAGAATAAAAAAAATTGACTGAAATAATACTGAATCCTCAAAAGAGATTATATCCATGTTATTGTTAATCATGCTTTGAAATCGATTAATTAAAACACTCTGTCATGATTCCATGAAGTTTTCAGATTATCCCATCATCCTGGGTATGATGATAAACTCCATCCAGCATCAAGGCCTCTGAGATTGGAAGTTTAGTGGAAATTGGAGCCTTTAATCCAGCGTGGTAGCACCTGTTAAGGTCCCAGCTATGGGCAAATAGTTAAACCCCAGACTGCGGTCAAAACACTATGAAAGTAGAATAGATTTTTATCATAAATTACAGCAATACATTTTTGAAGAATATGTTACCAGCAATACATTTTTCAAGAAAAAACAAAAATTATCAGAAACATATTTTTAAAGTAAAAAAAAATCAGCAGTACTTTGTACACTTGACAAAATCCTATTTACAAAATAGGTTGATGAAACCTGATCTATAAACTGATTTCTTATGAACACATATTCTGTTTATATGAATCTATTGTAAAAAACTTTGTCAACCTTAATTAACCCACTGAGGTTGATATGCCATAAAACAAAAACCTGGTTAGATTATCACGTGCTTTTATTACCTCAATGTTTCAGCCAATCCATTATCTGGTCTCAGGTGTGCAATTCACTTTCTTTGGAGTACAATTCATATGGAAGGATGAGGTATTATTTTTTTCTCTGGTAAAAAATATGGACCCGGTCTCTTCATTTAGACAAAAGAAGGCCAAGAAATGACACGGCCAAAACTTTGTACAAAGATAAAGACTATCAGTAGTAGCAATAATAATAATGGCTCATTACCAAATTGCAGTATTTTTTAATCATTTCACCCCAAACAAGGCACTAAAGATTTATTTTTCACCGCATCTTTACCTGATTTCTTTTAGTTGCCTCATCTCTTTTTGTCTTCTTGTTTACTTTTTATATTGTTTTTATTCCCTCTCTTATGATCCTGTTTTTCTCCAAGACTCTCTCTCTCTCTCTTTCTGCAATCTTTTTCTCTTTTCTCTTCTCTTTCATCTTCTACTCTCTTACTCTCTGTCCCTTTTCTTCTACTCTCTGTATTGTTGATGTTGACAGAGTAAAGAAAATGTATATTTGATTTGATTTGTTTTATGGCATCTCAACCTCAAGTGGATTATTTAATGCTGACAATATTTTTACAATAGATTTGTGTGAATAGAATATATATTCTTTGTAAGAAATAAGATTGTAGATCAGCTTTCCTTCAAAAACATATTTTTGTTGGTAATATTTTTCATTTTAAAACGTATTTTTGTTGGTAACATTTTTCTTTCAAAAACGTATTTTTGTTGGTAACATTTTTCTTTCAAAAACGTAATTTTTGTTGGGAACATTTTTCCTTCAAAAACGTATTTTTGTTGGTAACATTTTTCCTTCAAAAAAGTTTTGTTGGTAAATATTTTCATAGCATTTTGACCTCGGTTTGGGGGTTAACTATTTACCCTAACAGGTGCTACCACTCCGGGTCAGAGTGAACCTGGGAACAACAGCAATTAAGTGGTGGTTTCATGCTCCTCACAACCTCCCAATCAGAGGCCTTGCTGCTGGATGCAGTTTACGGTCATGACCAGGACCAAAGACAATATATAAAAAAAAAAAAACTGAGAGTAAGACACCAACTGAGCTGGGGTGAGGTGGGAGGTGGGGGCAACTAATATACAAAAAGATAAAGAATGGAGGAAAAAGAAATTTAGAGAAAGTAGGAGTGAGAGCTGAAAAATGAGTAGGAGGTGATGAAAGGTTGCAGATGTAACTCAGTAATAAATTTGCTTAAAATCTGGGATTGAAAATGCTTATAAAATCCTCACATGCCTATATGTTTCTACTTGTCTACCAGGGAACATATGCTCATGACCACTAGGTGTTGTTGTGTGAGGCAGTATGTAAAGAAAAGGGTACAGGGGTTCTCTCTTTCTCTCTCTCTCTTCTTCTTTCTCTCTTCACCCACAAAATATCATATGAAAATGACGTGTCAAATTTCTGCTCTGGGAAAATTCTTAATCTCCAGGAAACACTATCACCAAAGTTAAGCAACATCAAGCCTGGTCAGTACCTAGATGGGAGACTGCTTGGTAATATCAGATGCCATAAGCATGGATGTGCATGTTGTGGTTGGAATTGGAACTCTGATTCCCAATGTTAAAGTTCCAATTCCAGTGTAACACCAAGTAAATGTTGAAAAGTGGTATTAACAATGGTAATTCATCATTAGTTCATTTGTTGATGGCCGCTCATTAATTAGAACACCTTAATGTATGTGTTGTTATCGTTTTTCACCAAAAGAAAGAATTTAAAAAAAAAAACAAATTGGAAAACGGATTTAAGACATTGGGACTTTTATTCTCTTAGTCAAGCTGGAGAGATGATATGGCATTCCGCAGTATAATTCTCCAACGCAGCAACATGCATCACCCTTGACAACCAGTCAGGGCTCTCTTTTTGGGCTAGTCTGCTACATCAGTTAGTCTGCCGCATCAAAGCAAGTCCTGCACTCACTTAAAATCAAGGTATATTTATATTAAGGACATCCATAAACTGATCTGTGTCAACAATAGTCATAAATCTTTTGAATCTGATGCATGTAACTTAAACTTGGTGAGCTTTGGTACTAGAATCATATCTATTTGTTGTCTAAATAAAACTACAGTCTTTTTGACCTTGCTGTCTTCTTATCACACACATATTTATCTTTATACACATACGTACACACACCTGTGTGCAACCAGGGACACACACACACACCCCTAGCTTAATGTAACTATTGATGTTTTAACAATTTAACAAATTATTATATTTTTTTTAACTTGCAACTGCACAGTGTCACATCAGTTAGGTTCGTCATATTCACTTATGCACTAATACCCTGGGGAAAGGTAGAAACCATCTCTTCTCCTCTCAGCTATGGGTTAATTAGTAAGGCCCCTATCAGTAAATCATTATTAGCATAGCTAAATGCAACCACAATTTCCACTCTAAGAGTTTCTTTCCTCACACTTCCCACCTGTGGAACTCTCTTCTGTTTACTTGCTTCCAGGATAACTGCAATCTTCAAAAATTTAAATGCAACATCAATCTCCATCTTCTTTTTTCTTGAAACCTATTCGTCTTTCGTCCTTTCAACTCTCCCTATTTTCAGTTTTCTCTTTCACTCCCTGTAACCCCCTGTGTACTCATCGAATTCCCACCTTGCTTGGGGTAAAATGATTAAAAAAAAATTCCTCAAAAAATTCTTACAATCTGAAAATATTTTCAGGCATTAAATAACCTAAATAAGGTTGATAAGTCATAAAATATAAATCAGTCAATATATTCTTTTACTGCTTTTTATATTCTTCCTATTTAGTTGCTTCTGGTCAAATACTAAAAAAAATGATTCTTGTTTGATCACTGAAGGTAAGTAATATCTATCTTGGTCAGTACTTAGCAATACCCTGTACTGTATATGACCTTTTACAATCTGAAATATGTTTTGGCTTTAAGTTATTTAAAAATAATTTAAAGGGTTGATAAGTCATGAAAATCAATGCAATCAGTCAATCCTATATAGTGAGCTGACACAAATACAGGTTGTCCATAAAGTTCAGGTGCACTTTAAAAAATTTATAACTTTACTTGTATTTGCGATAGAAATAATTTGTAAAAAGAATTAGAAAGATGTAAATTTATATTTTTTATGGTTTTATTGAAATTTTATTTAAGTTTTCACATGTCCTCCATCATTAGCAATACAAAGGGTAATATGATTTTGCAGTTCATATATTTTTAATAATCTAAAAATTGTTGCAAATTTTGCAGTGAAGAAGTATTTAATAACTATACTTAAAACTAGGTGCATAAAACTTTCTGACATTTTTTACAGATTATTTCTATCACAAATACAAATAAAGTGATACATTTTTTAAAGTGCACACGGACTTTATGGACACTCTGTATATTGTCGGTAATTTTATTCCTGTCTCTTGCACAAGAAAACTATATCGGACCGACAGTGGTAGCATCTTGATACAAATAGATAACATAGCATTGGATTAAACTTAGAAAGGTTCATTTAGCATTAAGTGACAATTTGGGGCAAGAAATGGCTTCTTACAAAATAAAACTGATCTCTTTTAATAATATGAGAACTCTTTTTATCTTTCATCACTATGGCTCATGCTAATCTCCAGGAGATTAATTCCTGGAAAATTCTCAGACTAACGTTTTCCACTGACATGAGGTGAAAAGATTATACTGAAGCAATTGCTTAATCTGCAGCTAGAAAATTAGTTCACTGTGTCATGCTAAATAATTTTTCTTGCTCAAATCTATCTTACATATTTATAAGTCTACCATTTTGTCCATGATTTGAATATTCTTGCCACATCTGGTCTACTGCCTCTGCGATGAATTCGGAGTTTCTTGATAAAATAGTAAGAATAATCTGTAATATAACTGGTGCTGACATGGCATCTCAGCTTCAGTTACTTTTTCACCACTGTGTCATGCTAAATAATTTTTCTGGCTTGAATCTATCTTACATATTTATAAGTCTTCCATTTTATCCATGCTTTGAATATTGTTGCTACATCTGATCTACTGCCTTTGCTATGAATTCAGAGATTAAAATATTAAGAATGATCTGTAATATAACTGGTGCTGACATGGCATCTCAGATTCAGTTACTTTTTCACCACTGTGTCATGCTAAATAATTTTTCTTGCTCGAATCTATCTTACATATTTATAAGTCTACCATTTTGTCCATGCTTTGAATATTCTTGCCACATCTGGTCTACTGAATTCGAAGATTCTTGATAAAATAGTAAGAATAATCTGTAATATAACTGGTACTGACTTGGCATCTCAGCTTCAGTTACTTTCTCACCACCATAACATACCTTCCCTGTGCTTTTTCCTGCAAATATTTTCATGGTAAGTGTTCTAATGTGCTTTTCTCTTTGGTACCCCAACTTTACAGTTAAAACAGCTAGATGGACCTGTAAGTTCTATGATAATAGTTTCTTCTCTTGCAGTCTCTCCTGGCTTTTTTTTCATTCCAGTTGACTTTGAGCTTCAAAAGATTTAAATCCCAAGTCAATCATTATCTACTATTTTCTTAATTCCCTTTATTTTTCAGGGTTTTTTTTTAAGTGGATTTGATTCATATTAGAATATAATTTACTTTTTTTATTCTTTTAAAATCTCTTTTTAAAATGCTTTGTGCAGGAAAACAACAATTTGTTCATAATAGAAATCCTTGACCAATAATCATGTGCTATGCATCAAAGTGTTCAGGATATGACCATTAAATGACCATCTGTCTCTTCTAGATTCATCGAAGATTTCTTCATTGCCAGGCCAGTCATTAAGCAATGGTATTAGATCTGCAAGTACAGCCCCACTAGAATAAGCAAAGATAAAAAGCTGGAAAAGGATATATATATATATTAATGTGTATTTGGACAGCAATCTTTCATTTAGACATTGTTTTGTTAAAAAAGTTCAACAAGAAAGATTTTACTAATTTTTTATTTAATTTTTCCAGTATTCTTATACGTTTTTCTTTTTTTTTGCTGGAGATAAGAAGTGTAAAAATGTTCCATAATTTTAGAATTTCCAAGCACTTTCAACCACTTCCCTGGCCATTTTCAAGGATGTTATTTTTCCGGTGTTGTTATTTTGTCCTTATGTTTGACTGTAATGTAATTTTTGTCTTTTTGAAAAGGGAAGTTCTTTACATCTATCACATGATGCATGTGGCTGTGCATCATGTGGGTATCTGTCTATTTTTAAAACAATTTCAAAACTTCATTTCCACTGTTAAATAATGCATCATGTAACCCACTGTACACTAGTGGAAGTCCTACCTTACTTGGGGTGAAATGATTAAAAAAAATACCTATGAGAAGGAGAGGATATTAAATTATTAGAAGTATTTTTATAAGCTAATGTTAAGTGAATGAAAGTTATAATCAGATTGTATTTACTGGTGTACACAAGACGGAAGTGAGGGAATGATGTTTGTGCTTCTTGCTCTAAATTCCTCTTCAAATGAATCATAGACAATAGGCAGAATTAATTATACTGTCTACTTTTGTTTTTAACAGTTTAGGTATCCAAACATCAGAGGGTTGGTGTGACAGTATTGAGTATAACAAGATGTCCATTTACATGGTTCATGAATGGCTCTGACAATTTTGACTACTAGGTCAGCAATTAAAAATGTTTTGTGATCAAACCACCAAATTCTCAATTAGTTTTGCTTGTTAGGATGGTCTCCAAAAAAAAAAAAAAAAATGAAGAAAAAAAAACAAAAACAAGTGTGTATAGAAATGAATGCATGCTATGTGTAGTTGAGGCGTGTGAAATATGTGTTGATGCATGTGACAATAAAAATGGGTCACCTAGTGTTTTTCAAGGTTGGTAAGCAGCAACATGATTTTGGTTGTGGATCTGGTGAGTTGATACACTTTCTACATGGTAGTATTAGCTATTTCCTTATGAGGAAACATTCTGAACTCATTGATAGCTTGCACTACTTTCAGTTAAAGTTTCTGAAATCTTTCTCTTAAAACAATTTTTCTGGAAAATAGGTTTCTCAACTTCAGTAGCTGTTATTGCTCTTTCCAGTATTGATGGGGGTTTCCTTCCTAACCTTTTGTTTAAAGTAGTGTGGAAAGTCAACATCTTCATTCTGTCATTATTTTCTCTTTCAGTTGAAATTTATAAAATCTATTTCTTAAAACAATTTTTCAGGAAAATAAGTTTCTCAAGTCCAGTAGCTGTTATCACTCTTTTCAGTATTGACAGGAGATTCCTTCCTACTCTTTTATTTGAAGTAGTGTGGAATGTCAACATGTTTATTATGTCATTATTTTCTCTTTCAGTTGAAATTTATAAATTCTTTCTCTTAAAACAGTTTATAAGGAAAATAGGTTTCTCAGTATTGAAGGGAGTTGCTTCTTAACTTTCTTCTTTTTAATCAAATTTAATATACTCGTAGACAAAGACATAAGAAACAATATTCAGAAGTTTCAAGGCTGCAGTTCTTACAATAGTGCAGAAAATTTGATATCGATACCAGGAAATCAAAATTTGACTCATATCCATTCATTTTTCTTTCAGTCTACGGTTTCGCTTTAACTTGAAACAACTATTGCTTTTTAGTCTTTCGTGCCAACGTCCAAAGAGTCTGAGCTCCAGGACCATGGATTAGTTTTAAAGCTTCCATTACACCCGAGCAATGCCGGGCTATACTGCTAGTTGACAATAATTGCAGAAAGAGTCTATCAAGCTCTAGATAAAATGGTTACGCCCGGGCTGTAACTTTGGACAAGGTTTGGCATATAGGTGTTCACAAGCTGAAATTTCCAGTATTTCTGGACAAATTTTTGAACTGATCCAATCTTTTCTATCGAATTGTGAAATGAAAGTAATCCTGAATGGCAACTCTTGCAATTTCTTTTGTACTAGTGCATGTGCCTCCCAGGGTTCCGTCCTCGGTCTCACTTTGTTTTTGATTTTCTTTAACAACCTTCGTGATGACAGCAGCTCACAACTTGGTATCTATGCTGATGATTCAACCATTTACTCCTGTCTCAATAGTAAGGCTGTTCAGTTTGATAAGGTCAAGATGGCTGCTTATATCCAAAAGGACCATCACTCTGTTGTTAACTAGGGCAAAGGATGGCTTGTTAATGTCAATACCTCCAGAACTTAACCTCAACTGCTCTCTATCTGCCTGAACTCCAGGAGAGTGACTCTGTGCACTTTTTAGGGCTAACATTTTCAGCTTATGTGAAGTGGAAAAACTATAATGAATCTGTTTTTGTGATTTTGGTTGGTGTTTGCACTCTGTCTGTATATAGTGGCCATCCTTTGTGCAACATGCTGGGTTTGCTGAGAAGGACTAAATATCCTTGGCACCAGAGAAATTTGCTTGCTGCTTAATGAATGTATATCTCATGAGTACAAAATTTTTTGTGGTGCAGCGGATATCTGCTCGGAACGAGAAATCGGGGAGCCGAGTTCGAATTCCAGTTGAATTCCTTGCATTCACTTACAAGCAAATAACCTTGGGAAAGATATTAATCCATCTCTTCTCTCCAGTTATGGGTTAAATAATACGAAAGATTGGGTTCTATAGCCTTGGCTTACAACCAATCTACTGCAGAAAGCAATGGCAACCTACTGTGGGATAATCTTCTGTCCAGTCAGTCATGTCTCTTTCGAGACATGATTGCCTAAGTGTGTATTACATATGGCACTTTAACTGACTGACAAAATTTCTTGTCACTACCAACCATTGTAGCAACACCATCTTATTGAAAATAATGTTTGGGCTCTGGCATTAGGTATGGGCCACTGCTTTTTACAGCCTTTTACAACACTTGTTCGGGAATTATTTTGTTCTATAGGGAAGATCAGCTGGTTATGCTACCATGGTTTTGATCATTTCAGTTTCATCAGGTGATTTGTTTTGATGATAGCTTAACAGTTAACACTTTTATAAGTTCATAATTGGAAGTTCAAGGTAAGAAAGTGGTTTGTTATCGGGAATCCTTTCATTCAGGTTTGAACAAGCCTAGAAAATACTTTCTAATGTGTCTACATCTGGAGATTATTTCAGACCTTTCAAATAGTTTTTAGTTGTTCTGGAAATAATACTATAGCCAACTTTTTTCTTGGTACAATCTGCAGATATCACCGTCATTTGGCAATTTTTTTTGTATTTTCCACATCACATGGGCGTTTTCATCACTCTTTTAACTTCCATATATAGTCGGCTAATTTGGTGCTATTCTTACATTTTTCTAGTTTGAATGTGGACTTGTGATTATTTCATCATGTTTTGAAATTGCCTTCAGTACATCCTAAGTATATTTCATCTTTTACTTCTACTCTGTAAATGACTTCTTTGTTTTTACAAACTTCTTCAAGAGGACATATACACATATGCATACACACACACACACACACACACACACACACACACACACACACACACACACACACACCATATTTTTGTGTATATAATAAAAGAAATTTTGAATGAAAATTAAAAGCAAAAATTGGGGAATTGTATTATACTCAATTACATGTGAGAAAATATTACTCCACTTAAAAAAAATCTGTTATTTGAAACAGCAAGATTGCAAATAACGCTCAGCACAATAGATAATAAAGCACAAAGTTGGCAGGTGTTGTTAATGATCGTCTACAAAAGTTATTTTATATGTTGGTAAGTCTTTGAGAATCAGCATAATTGAACATCTTTTGTCTCAAGACAGGAAATTCACTGAAATTAATTAAAAAGAAAATTAATAAAGAAAGAGACTACACAATATCGGCCATGTTTTGTTTTTTCTTTGAGTTTTGTTTTCTGTGAGAAGAAAGGAGTGATAACTTCCCTGTTGGGAGTTTGTTCTTTCATATTCCTCTATTTGTTTACACAAGATTTAAAATTAGAACAGGATTGCTTACAAAATAATGTTGGCTTACGTTTTGATTTTCCTGTTTTACCTAAACTTTTCTCTCTTCCTTCTTTAATCAAAGACAACATTTTTTTTTTTTGTATTTTTGTAGTTTCTTATATTTCTGTATATTAATATTCTGTATATTAATATTCTGTATATTAATATTAAACAGAAAAGTATGATAGATTAATTCACATTTTAAAATGTATTACTGGGTATGTCAAGATAATTGATGTCAGTAATATTTGTTCTTTGGAAATTTGCATAGTTCAATGTCTTTTGTTTCAAAGATAGCAAATTCACCAAAATTGTGAAAAAAAGATTAAAAGAAGTACATGAGATCTGTTACATCTGGATAACATTAATGTTACAACAAAGCATTTTTCCCTGAAAATTCGAAAATAAGTTTTGAAACGGAAATTAGAAGAAAAAGACAATGACGAAACTTCTGGTCCATTTCTATTCTATAATATTGTGAAAAATTAAATATTTCAGTGATATATATAACATTGAGATTTTATGGATAATATGGTAAAATTTACACAGTGATGGGCGTACTACCGAGTTGTATTATACTCAAAGATGTAATTTATTCCATGTTTTAACTTCAGAAACCCAGGATTGTATTATGGTGTATATATATATATATATATATATATATATGTAGTTAAATAAGAAGAAGACAAGAGGAAAACGATTTAGTTTATTTAAATTGTATTTAGTAATATTTAATTAATAAAAAAAACAAGAGGAAAACTGTATTGTCTTCTTTTTATTTAATCATCTTGTCCTTAATCTCAAATCATAACTGAGTATATTTTTACACACACACACACACACACACACACACACACACACACACACACACACAGAGAGAGAGAGAGATAGATATATGTAGTTATTATTATTATTATTATAATAATAGCATACAGCAACTTAATAGCTATAAATTTTGGTATTTAATGTACCATCATCAGGTAAAAATTTGCCTGATGATGGTGTATTAAACACCAAAACTTTATAGCTATTAAGTTGCAGTATGCTATAATAATACTACTACTAGTAATAATAATAATAAAAAATAAAGGAGGAAAACTTCAAACAACGACCCGCAACCCAAGGTCTTAATTGTGCCGAGGAGTGAATGGCTATTGCATTATGAGGTCACAAACGATCCCCTACAGGCTTCGGGACCCTGTTTGTAAAAGACCATTACCCAACGTGCCAGGCAACTTTGGGTGGACTTTTGGACCCATGCATCACTTGTGGTAAAAATATGAGAATTAGAAATAGAAATAAAATTTTAGTATGGCTCTTCCAGTGGATAAACAGGGAGCCCATCCTTCAGGAGGGAACCTACCTGAGGTCAAAAAATCTGCCATAGGAACAAACTCCTACACAAAGAAGGAATCTTCAGGTCCCCACAACCAGGATAATCCTAATGATGGCCCTGAAAATTCTCCAGCTAGATCTATAACCATATCTATCTATTGCCCGGTTCACACTCCACCCACGTCTATTGAACAGGTTAAGAGGCTCATCCCTTGTTCCCTGTTTAGGATGTGGTTTCCGGCTTTTTCTTTTCCAATCTTTTCACTATTACGTAGCCCCCTGCACAACAGTGGCATTCCCGCCTTGCTCGGGGTGATACAATTAAAAAAAAAATATATATATATATGTAAAGAAAGAAAAAAATAAAATGGTCTCATGAGGAGTACAAAGTTGTTATGACTGCATTTCATGAAGCATTACTCAAACCACAAAAAACATCACTCACCAAACATATGACATTTGGTGAGAAAAGGTTGGACAAACAAATAGAAAGTACACTGACGAAAAATAAATTAGCCAATGTATGAAGATACATCATGCAAAATAACAGATTGACAGAGGCTGAAATTAAGGGGATAAAAAGAATTGCAACCAGAATAGACAAATCAATAAAATATGAAAGAGAACCAGAATCAGAAATAAAAAGTAGTAGCATCAAACAAGCCACAGGACATAATGTAGAAACTGTGATATACACAAATCACTGTGAAGATAACGCTGTAAGTTTAGAAGTGCTGGAAAGGTGTGATCTGAGTCAGTTACAAGACAGCAATAAAACGAGTTCAAAAACATTGAACAGAATTATTTTACGGAAAGCAAGAACAGTATACAAGAAGCCAAGGAAGAAATCAAGAACCATATAAGTCAGATACAAAATATTGCAATGGAGGAACGAGAACAGCTTCCAAAATTACAACCAACAAAGCATAACCTCGAAACTATTAAGTTCTACAATGCAGCACTCAAATTAATTTTGGATGAAGAAGACACTCATATAAATCTCAATGAAATAATATATGCCTCAGCAATAGCAGCAACAAAAAAATTGAACATCAAATTAAAAACAAGGCAGTTTCGCAGACATGAAGATTCACCTTGGAAAAGAAAAATAGAAAAGAAATCGAACAACTTAGAAGTGAAGTATCAGTACTCGATGAACTGACAAGAGGAATAAATATAAAAACTAGAAAAAGCAGAAGAGTCAAAAGAAAATACAACATTAGAAATAAAAAAGAAATCCTATCAACTAAGGAAAAAATAAAGCAAACAATACAACTGAAGGCTCAAAAAATAAGACGCTATGAGAAAAGATCAAGATTCTACAGACAAAACAAGATTTTTCAAACCAATGCAAAGAAATTTTACAGAGAAATAGGTAAAAAAAGAATTGAAGTGACAGTCCTCCTCAAAATGGAAGAAGTTATACAGTTCTTGAAAAAAATATGGGCTTGTCCTAAAGAACATTACAAAGAAGTAGATTGGATTGCGCAAGAGATAGAACAAATGAAAAATAAACCAGAACAGATATGGGCTGGAATCACAGAAGAGGATGTTAAATGTGCACTGACAAAAGCACACTATTGGAAATTTCCAGGAGTAGAAAAAATTCCTAACTTTTGGCTATATTATTTGAATACAGCACATAAAAAACTAGCCAAAGAACTTCAAGAAATGGTTAATGATCCCACTAAAATTCCTGCATGGATGACACAAGGAATTACATTTCTTCTACCCAAACAACCTGAAAAACACAAAACACAAACAACCTGAAAAACTACAGACCAATTACATGCCTTCCGACAACATAGAAACTTTTAACATTTATTTTAACAAAACAGACATATTTCTTCTTAGAATGAAATGGCACACTACTGCTTGAACAAAAAAGTTGCAAACTTGGCTGTTATGGATGTAAAGACCAATTACTTATTAACAGAATGATCCTGGAAAACTGCTACAATGCAAAGAAAATTTTTTGTACTGCCTGGATAGATTATCATAAGGTATTTGATAGTGTACCACATTCCTGGATTTTAAAGACTTTAAATATATACAATATATCACCTGTCATCATCAATTTCATCAAACAATGTATGTCAATGTGGAAAACAACCCTTTACCTCAATCATATAAATGGAACCTATAAGTCTGGTGAAATAAACATCAAAAGAGGTATATTTCAAGGTGATTCTTTGTCTCCCTTACTATTCTGCATATCATTAATAGCACTAACCAGTCAACTTAACAAACAGAATGTGGTTATAAAATAGCCTAAGAGAAAATAAGCCATCTATTTTACACGGATGACTTAAAGTTGTATGCTAAGAATGATAATGAGCTGGAAGGTCTTCTGCAAACTGTAAAATGCTTCAACAAAGAAAGTGGAATGAAATTCAATTTGAATAATTGTGCTAAAGCTACAGTTTTACATGGCTCACTACAACAAACATCCTCAATTAGCTTAGACCCTGCTCTAACAATAAAAGAATTAAAGCCAGAAGAAGCTTATAAATACCTAGGTGTAAATGAGAGTGAAAAAATTCACCATAAAAAAATGAAAGAAATAGTGCGTAAAGAGTACTACAGAAAGCTACGACTGATATTAAAAACTGAATTGAATTCACAGAACAGAATTATGGCCATTAATAGCCTTGCCATCCCAGTTGTCCAATATAGTTTCAACATCTTAAACTGGACTCTAAACAACATCAGATGAATGGATTCTAAAACAAGAAAACTTCTTTCTAAGCATAAGATGCATCATCCAAAGGCTGATGTAGACTGTCTATACATACCCTATAAAGAAGGTGGAAGAGGTCTTATTCAGCTAGAATTTTCATACAAGACAACAACTATTGACTTATTAACATACATAGAAACAACAAAGGACTGGATGATACAATTAGTCAAACAACATGACAACAGAAAAAAAAAGAACTGTCAAAATATAAAGACCTGGAAATTGAAATAGAAAAAAAGTGGAAATTGAAAACAAGAATCGTGCCAGTGATAGTAGGTGCACTTGGAATGATAAAAAATGGAACAAAACAACATATTGAAAGAATCCCTGGAAACCCCAGCTTAAGAGATATACAAAGATTGTCTTGTTAAGTACAGCCCACACACTAAGGAGAATTTTGTCTATGTAACACTAAGGATGATAGGAGAGATATAAAAAACATGAAATGGAGCCATAACAACACACCATGACCTGCCTTAGGTCTTCCCACAGACTTGGTTGGTAGTGCAACCATAGCAGAAATCGAAATATGATGAAAAATGACAACATAATAATAACTATATATCTATGATCTACTTGTGTATTGACCACTTTTTAAAAGTAACTAACTGTAGAATGTACTTCCATTAATATTGACCATTTATATATATATATATATATATATATATATATATATATATATGACATAATTGTAAACGGGAATCTGTAAATTGTTGTATGGCATTTGTCCTCTGTGCCTTAATGAAAAGCTGCATATTATAAAGTAAAAATAAAGTACTACTAAACCATAGAAATGAATTAACAATATTATGTAAACACTGTAAATATTTCACTTTAAAATTTAATTAATTACAATGTTGATATATAACTTATGCTCTAATATTGCATAACCATTATTTTATTAATAATTAATGACAGGGCACCAGGGAGAAAAGCTCAGTAAAACTTTCACAAGTATAAAGAAAGTATAATACTGAGATTAACACCTAATGGCAGTAATTTGTTTTATGTTTGTTTATGTTTCATAGTCTGAAGAATGTATTTATGCCTGAAACAGACTGTCAATGCTTGGTTTTAATCTCAGTCTCCGCTTTTAAATCAATATCCACTCTGTCTGATATTGAGCACTTTTATCCATAAATATAGCATATCTTAAAACTATTTTTATTTGTCTATATTTCTGAATAATATCAACATAGAGATTAACTATTATGGGTTCGGTTTGAAATCCAAATATCATCTGAAGAAGACGGGAACATACAATGGTCGAAACAGGAATGTGACAATAAAGATGAGTACAATAGTCCAAACAATATCAAGACTGTAAATCTATTTTATTATATATATATATATATATATATATATATATATATAATCTATTTTGCTAGCAATTTATGTTTTATGCAAGTTTTATTAAAAATCAGTGAAAGTTTTACCTTGGTTATATTTTTAGCTATTTTTTCAATGCTTCTCCTAATTTTTCTTTGGTTAGTAGATGTGCATTGTGGTGCAGTGGACATTGGCTCAGAATGAGAAATTGGAGAGTTTTCAAGTTCAAATTCTGTTGAATTTGTTGCATTCACTTTTTTACATGGCTATCAGAATAGTATAAGGCTAGTGCAGTGGACATTGGCTCAGTAAAATGAGAAATTGGAGAGGCTGAAGCCCAAATTCCTGTTGAATTTGTTGGTATCTACTGGCATGCATATCAGAATAGAGGAAGTGTTGTGTGCAGTGGACATTGGCTCAGAATGGAGAAATTGGATAGCTAAGTTCAAATTCCTGTTGAATAATTTGTTGTATCTACTTAAGTATACATTTGGTAGAATAGAGTGAAGTGTTGTGGTAAAAAGGACATTGGCTCAGAATGAGAAATTGAGAGCTAAGTTCAAATTCCTGTTGAATTTGCCAGGCCTCACTTGCTATCAGAATAGAGGAAGTAAGTGTGGTGGCAGTGGACATTGGAATGAATGAAATTGAGAGCTGCTTTCCGAAATCTGTTGAATTTGTTGTTGCATTCACCTACATGCATATCAGAATAGATAAGTGTTAGCAGTGGACATTGGCTCAGAATGAGAAATTGAGAGTTAAGTTCAAATTCGTTGAATTTGTTGCATTCACTTACATGCATATGAAAATATAAGTGTTAGGCAAGACATTGGCTCAGAATGAGAATTGGAGCTAGTTCAAATTCCTGTTGAATTGTTGCATTCACTTGC
Organism: Ascarosepion bandense; assembly: GCA_037127315.1. Classification (NCBI taxonomy): domain Eukaryota; kingdom Metazoa; phylum Mollusca; class Cephalopoda; order Sepiida; family Sepiidae; genus Ascarosepion; species Ascarosepion bandense. The sequence goes on from JBBBDQ010000496.1 coordinate 2,163,041, forward strand.
TATATGCATATCAGAATAGAGGAAGTGCTAGGTAGTGATATTGGCTCAGAATGAGAAATGAGAAAGCCAAGTTCAGCCCCTGTTGAATTTGTTGCATTTCACTTACATGCATATCAGAATAGAGGAAGTGTTGTGGTGCAGTGGACATTGGCTCAGAATGAGAATGAGATGTCTAAATTCCTGTTGAATTATGCATTCACTTACATGCATACAAGAATAGAGTGGAAGTGTTGTGGTGCAGTGACAATGGCTCAGAATGAGAAATTGGAGAGCTAAGTTCACCCTGTTGAATTTGTTGCATTCACTTTACATGCATATCAGAATAGAGGAAGTGTTGTGTGTGCAGTGACATTGGCTCAGAATGAGAAATTGAGAGCTAAGTTCAAATTCCTACAATTTGTTGTATTCACTTACATGCATATGAATAGAGGAAGTGTTGTGGGTGCAGGGACATTGGCTCAGAATGAGAAATTGGAGAGCTAAAGTTCAAATTCTGTTGAATTGTCAGTATCTACTCACATGCATATCAATGGAGGAAGTGTTGTGGTGCAGTGGACATTGGCTCAGAATGAGAAATTGAGAGTTTAAGTTCAAATTTCTGTTGAATTTGCTGTATTCACTTACATGCAACAGAATAGAGGAAGTGTTGTGGAAAAGTGGTGGACATTGCCTGAGAATAGTGAAATTGAATGAAGTTCAAATTCCTGTTGAATTTGTCACCACTTATGCATATGAGAATAGAGGAAGTGTTGTGGTGCAGGGACATTGGCCTAGAATGAGAAATTGGAGAGCTAAGTTCAAATTCCTGTTGAATTTGTTGCATTCACCTACATGCATATCAGAATAGAGGAAGTGTTGTGTGCAGTGGACATTGCCTGAAATGAGAAATTGAGTTAAGTTCAAATTCCTGTTGAATTTGCTGTAGCATTCACTTACATGCATATCAGAATAGAGGAAGTGTTGGTGGTAGTGGACATTAACAATAGAAATTGGAGAGCCAAGTTCAAATTCTGTTGAATTTGTTGCATTCACTTACATGCATGTATATAATGAGGAAGTGTTGTGGCAGTGGACATTGCTCAGAACAGGAAATTGGAGAGCTGTTCAAAATTCCTGTTGAAATTTTGTTGCATTCACTTACATGTACATTTATTGAGTAAGTGTTGTGGTGCAGTGGACATTGGCTCAGGAATGGAGAAATTGAGAGCTTAAGTCTAGCCCTGTTGAATTTGCTAGCTCACTTACACATATCAGAATAGAGGAAGTGTTGTAGCATGGAGCATTGGCTCAGAATGAGAAATGAGAGTTGCTTCAAATTCCTGTTGGACTTGTTGCATTCACTTACATGCATATCAGAATAGAGGAAGTGTTGTATGCAGTGGACATTGGCTCAGAATGAGAAATTGAGAGCTAAGTTCAAATTCCTGTTGAATTTGTTGCATTCACCTACATGCATATCAGAATAGAGTGTTGTTGTGGTGCAGTGGACACAGCCCAGAATGAGAAATTGGAGAGTTAAGTTCAAATTCCTGTTGAATTGCTGCATTCACTTACATGTATACATCAGAATAGAGTGAAGCAGCAGTGGACAACAGAATGAGAAATTGGAGAGCTAAGTTCAAATTCCTGTTGAATTTGTTGCATTCACTTACATGCATATGAGAATAGAGGAAGTGTTGTGGTGCAGGAGCATTGGCTCAGAATGAGAAATTGAGAGCCAAGTTCACCTTGGTTGAATTTGCTGCATCTACTTCCTCACATGTGTATGAATAGAGAAGTGTTGTGGTACAGTGGACATTGGCCTGGTGGAATGAGAAATTGGAGAGCTAAGTTCAAATTCCTGTTGAATTTGTTGCATTCATCAGGTATGCATATGAGAATAGAGGAAGTGTTGTGGGTGCAGTGGACATTGGCTCAGAATGAAATTGGCTAAGTTCAAATTCGTTGAATTTGTTGCATTCACTTACATGCATATGAGAATAGAGGAAGTGTTGTGTGCAGTGGACATTGCCTCAGAATGAGAAATTGGAGATGAGCTAAGTTCAAATTCCTGTTGAATTTAAGGCATTCACTTACATACATATCAGAATAGAGCAGAAGGGTGGCAGGGACATTGGCTCAGAATGTAGAAATTGGAGAGCTTTTGCCAAATTCCTGTTGAATTTGTTGCATTCACTAGCATATATATCAGAATAGAGGAAGTGTTGTGGTGTATTGTCAGAATGAGAAATTGGAGAGCTAAGTTCAAATTCCTTGTTGAATTTGCTGGCATTCACTTACAGTACATGAGAATAGAGAAGTAAGCGGCAGGGACATTGGCTCAGAAATGAGAAATTGGAGAGTTAAGTTCAAATTCCTGTTGAATTTGTTGCATTCACTTACATGCATATCAGAATAGAGGAAGTGTTGTGGTGCAGTGGACATTGGCCTAGAAATGAGAAATTGAGAGCTAAGTTCAAATTCCTGCTAATTTGTTGCATTCACTTACAGTATAATTAACAGGAGGTGTTGTGGTGGTGGACATTGGCTCAGAATGGAGAAATTGAGAGCTAAGTTCAAATTCCTGTTGAATTTGTTGTACTACTTACACATATCAGAATAGAGGAAGTGTTGTGGTGCAGTGGACATTGGCTCAGAATGAGAAATTGGAGAGTCAAGTTCAAATTCCTGTTGAATTTGTTACCCACTTACAGTTGTTATCAGAATAGAGGAAGTGTTGTGGTGCAGGGACATTGGCCTGTAGTTTCAGAAATTGGAGAGCTAAGTTCACCCCTAAGCTGAATTTGTTGCATTCACTTACATGCACATCAGAACAGGAAGTGTTGTGGTGCAGTGGACATTGTTACTCAGAATGAGAAATTGAGAGCTAAGTTCAAATTCCTGTTGAATTTGTTGCATTCACTTACATGGCTTTAGAGAATAGAGGAAGTGCCGGGTGCAGTGACATTGGGCTCAGAACATAGTACTGACAAGTTCAAATTCTGTTGAATTTGTTGCATTCACTTACAGGCATATCAGAATAGAGGAAGTGTTTGTGGCAGTGGGACATTGTCAGGAATGAGAAATTGAGAGCTAACTAATCTCATGAATTTGTTGCATTCACTTACATGCATATCAGAATAGGAGGAAGTGTTGGGGTGCAGGGATATTGGGTCAGAATGAGAATTGGAGAGCTAAGTTCAAATTCCTCAGTTGAATTTGTTGCATTCACTTACATACATATCAGAATAGATAAGGTTGTAGCAGGACATTGGCTCAGAATGAGAAATTGGAGATGTAAGTTCAAATTCTGTTGAATTTGTTGCATTCACTTACATGACACGAATAGAGGAAAATGTTGTGGTGCAGTGGACATTGGCTCAGAATGAGAAATTGAGAGCTAAGTTGAAATTCCTGTTGAATTTGTTGCATTCACTTGGCATATGCATATCAGAATAGAGAGGAAGTACAGAAAGAGACATTGGCTCAGAATGAGAAATTGAGAGCTAAGTTCAAATTCCTACATTAATTGTTGCATTCACTTACATGCATATCAGAATAGAGGAAGTGTTAAAAAGTGACATTGGCTCAGAAATGAGAAATTGAGAGTTAAGTTCAAAATTCTTACGAATTTGTTGCATTCACTGGTTGCATACTTGTAGAATAGAGGAAGTGTTGTGGTGCAGTGACATTGGCTCAGAATGAGAAATTGAGAGCTAAGTTCAAATTCCTGTTGAATAAGGTATTCACTTACATGCATATGAGAATAGAGAAGTGTTGGTGGCAGCAGTGGACATTGGCTCAGAATGAGAAATTGAGAGCTAAGTTCCTGTTGAATTTGTTGCATTCACTTATACAAGGCAGAATAGAGGAAGTGTTTAGGTGCAGTGAGTATTGGCTCAGAATAGAAATTGAGGAGCTAAGTTCAAATTCCTGTTGAATTTGTTGCATTCACTTACATGCATATGAGAATAGAGGAAGTGGTTGTGGTGCAGTGGAGCACATCAGAATGAGAAATTGAGACAAAGTTCAAATTCCTGTTGAATTTGTTGCATTCACTTACATGCATATGAGAATAGAGGCGTGCTGTGGGTGCAGTACATTGCCTCTAGAATGAGAAATTGGAGAGCTAAGTTCAAATTCCTGTTGAATTTGTTGCATTCCTTACTTACATACATATCAATAGAGGAGGTGTTGGTGGTGTGTGACATTGGCTTGAATGAGAAATGGAGTTAAACAAATTCGAATTGCTGCATTCACTTACATGGCTATCAGAATAGAGAAGTGTTGTGGGCAGTGACAGTCATGAATGAGAAATTGGAGAGCTGTGTCTGGGCATTCCTGTTAACTTTGTTGTATCTTGATTTACATGCATATCAGAATAGAGGAAGTATGTAGGCAGGGACATTGGCTCAGAATGGAGAAATTGAGAAACAAGTTCAAATTTGCTGAATTTGGTTAAGACCACTTACGGCATATGAGAATAGAGGAAGTGTTGTGCAGTGGACATTGGCTCAGAATGAGAAATTGAGAGTCATAAGTTCAAATTCCTGGTTAATTTGTTGCATTCACTGGCACATATCAGCAGAGGAAGTGTTGTGGTGCAGTGGACATTGGCTCAGAATGAGAAACTGAGAGCTAAGTTCAAATTCCTGTTTTAATTTGTTGTATTCATTTCATATGCATATGAGACATAGGAGGAAGTGTTATGTGCAGTACATTGGCTCAGAATGAGAAATTGAGAGGCCAAGTTCAAATTCCCTGTTGAATTTGTTGCATTCACTTACATGCATATCAGAATAGAGTGAAGTGCCAGGGTGCAGTGGACATTGCTCAGAATGAGAAATTTGAGAGCTTTAAGTTCAAATTCCTGTTGAAATTGCTTTATCTACTTACATGCATATGAGAATAGAGGAAGTGTTGTGGTGCAGTGGACATTGGCTCAGAATGAGAAATTGGAGAGCTAAGTTCAAATTCTTGTTGACTTGTTGCATTCACCACATGCATACTTAGAATAGAGGAAGTGTTGTGGTGCAGTGGACATTGGCTCCAATGAGAAATTGAGAGCTAAGTTCAAATTCCTGTTGAATTTGTTGCATTCACTCTACATGCATATCAGAATAGAGTGAAGTGTTGTGGTGCAGTGGACATTGGCTCAGAATGAGAAATTGAGAGTTAAGTTCACCCTGGGTTGGTCTTGTTGTATTCACTTTGCCAGCACTTCAACAGAGGAAGTGTTTTTGTGGTGCAGTGGACAGCTGGTTTGGGGGATCAGAGAAATTGGAGAGCTTTCAAGTTCAGAAATTCCTGTTGAATTTTGTTGCATTCATCACATGCATATGAAAATAGAGGAAGTGTTGCAGGTGGACATTGGCTCAGAATGAGAAATTTGAGAACTAAGTTCAAACTCCTGTTGAATTTGTTGCATTCACTTACATGCATATCAGAATAGAGTGTGTTGTGGTGCAGTGGACATTGGCTCAGAATGAGAAATTGAGGAGCCAGTTCAAATTCCATGCTGGTTGCATTCACTTACATGCATATCAGAATAGAGGAAGTGTTGTAGGTGCAGGACATTGGCTCAGAATGAGAAATTTAGAGCTAAGTTCAAATTCCTGTTGAATTTGTTACATTCACTTACAGCGACATCGTAATGAGGAAGTGTTGGTGGGTGTGGACATTGGCCTGTGAATGAAATTGGAGAGCTAAGTTCACCCTGGTTAATTGTTGCACCACTTACATGCATACTGAATAGGAAGTGTTGTGGTGCAGTGTGAATATTGCCCAGAATGAGAAATTGAGAGCTAAGTTCAAATTCCTGTTGGCCTGGTTAGGATTCACCTACATGCATATCAGAATAGAGGAAGTGTTGCAGAGAAAGGGAGGCTGGCTCAGAATGAGAAATTGGAGAGTTAAGTCAAATTCCTGTTGAATTGCTGTATCCACTTTCATATGCGACATCAGAATAGAGGAAGTGTTGTAGCAGTGGACATTGGCTCAGAATGAGAAATGGAGAGGACCAAATTCCTGTTGAATTTGTTGCATTCACTTCTACATGCATACGAGAATAGAGGAAGTGTTGTGGCAGTGGACATTGGCTCAGAAAATGGAGAAATGGAGAGCTAAGCTCAAACGTGTTTAATTTGCTGCATTCACTTACATGCATACAGAATAGAGGAAGTGTTGTGGTGCAGTGGACATTGGCTCAGAATGAGAAATTGGAGAGCTAAGTTCAAATTCCTGTTGAATTTGTTGTATCACTTACATGCATATGTGAGAATAGAGGAAGTGTTGTGGTGCAGGACAGGCTGGCTCAGAATGAGAAATTGAGAGCTAAGCTCAAATTCCTGTTGAATTTGTTGCATTCACTTACATGCACATGAGAATAGAGGAAGTGCTGGTGGGTGCAGGACATTGCCTCAGAATGAGAAATTGAGAGCTAAGTTCAAATTCCTCTGTTGAATTTGTTGCATTCACTTACATATATATCAGAATAGAGGAGGTGTTGTGTGGCAGTGTGACATTGCCCAGAATGAGAAATTGGAGAGGCCAAGTTCAAATTCCTGTTGAATTTGTTGCATTCACCACGTACAGGCTCCAAAATATACACAGTGCAAAGTACATTGGCTCAGAATGAGAACAGAGAGTTGCCCACCCTGTTGAATTTGTTGCATTCACTTACATACATATGAGAATAGAGGAAGTGTTGTGGTGCAGTGGACATTGGCTCAGAATGAGAAATTGAGAGTTAAGTTCAAATTCCTGTTGAATTTAAGGTATTCTCCATCAGCATGTGCATATCACACACAGAATAGAGGAAGTGTTGCAGCAGGTGGACATTGGCTCAGAATGAGAAATTGAGAGCTAAGTTCAAATTCTCACAATCTTGTTGCATTCACTTGGGTATACTGTAACAGAGGAGGTGTGTTGTGGTGGTGATATTGGCTCAGAATGAGAAATTGGAGAGCTGGGTTCAAATTCCTGTTGAATTTGTTGCATTCACTGGCATAAAGGCATCAGAATAGAGGAAGTGTTGTGGTGCAGGATGGCTCAGAATGAGAAATTGGAGAGCTAAGTTCAAATTCTATGAATTTGTTGCATTCACTTACATGTATATCAGAATAGAGGAAGTGTTGGTGGTGCAGGACATTTGGGAATGGAGAAATTGGAGAGTTAAGTTCAAATTCCTGTTGAATTTGTTGCATTCACTTACATGCATATCAGAATAGAGGAGGTGGGTTGCGGGTGCAGTGACAGCTGGCTCAGAACAGAATGGAGAGCCAAGTTCCAAATTCCTGTTAAATTTGTTGCATTCACTTACATGCATATGAGAATAGAGGAAGTGTTGTGGTGCAGTGGACATTGGCTCAGAATGAGAAATTGGAGAGCTAAGTTCAAATTCCTGTTGAATTTGTTGCATTCACTTACATGCATATCAGAATAGAGGAAGTGTTGTGGTGCAGTGGACATTGGCTCAGAATGAGAAATTGGAGAGCTAAGTTCAAATTCCTGTTGAATTTGTTGCATTCACTTACATGCATATCAGAATAGAGGAAGTGTTGTGGTGCAGTGGACATTGGCTCAGAATGAGAAATTGGAGAGCTAAGTTCAAATTCCTGTTGAATTTGTTGCATTCACTTACATGCATATGAGAATAGAGGAAGTGTTGTGGTGCAGTGGACATTGGCTCAGAATGAGAAATTGGAGAGCTAAGTTCAAATTCCTGTTGAATTTGTTGCATTCACTTACAGGCATATCAGAATAGAGGAAGTGTTGTGGTGCAGTGGACATTGGCTCAGAATGAGAAATTGGAGAGCTAAGTTCAAATTCCTGTTGAATTTGTTGCATTCACTTACATGCATATCAGAATAGAGGAAGTGTTGTGGTGCAGTGGACATTGGCTCAGAATGAGAAATTGGAGAGCTAAGTTCAAATTCCTGTTGAATTTGTTGCATTCACTTACATACATATCAGAATAGAGGAAGTGTTGTGGTGCAGTGGACATTGGCTCAGAATGAGAAATTGGAGAGCTAAGTTCAAATTCCTGTTGAATTTGTTGCATTCACTTACATGCATATCAGAATAGAGGAAATGTTGTGGTGCAGTGGACATTGGCTCAGAATGAGAAATTGGAGAGCTAAGTTGAAATTCCTGTTGAATTTGTTGCATTCACTTACATGCATATCAGAATAGAGGAAGTGTTGTGGTGCAGTGGACATTGGCTCAGAATGAGAAATTGGAGAGCTAAGTTCAAATTCCTGTTGAATTTGTTGCATTCACTTACATGGATATCAGAATAGAGGAAGTGTTGTGGTGCAGTGGACATTGGCTCAGAATGAGAAATTGGAGAGCTAAGTTCAAATTCCTGTTGAATTTGTTGCATTCACTTACATGCATATGAGAATAGAGGAAGTGTTGTGGTGCAGTGGACATTGGCTCAGAATGAGAAATTGGAGAGCTAAGTTCAAATTCCTGTTGAATTTGTTGCATTCTATTACATGCATATGAGAATAGAGGAAGGAACAGAAAGTAAGTGGACATTGGCTCAGAAATGAGAAATTGGAGAGCTAAGTTCAAATTCTGTTGAATTTGTTGCATTCACTTATATATACATATGAGAATAGAGGAAAGAAAAGGGATGGCTCAGAAATGAGAAATTGGAGAGGTTAAGCTCAAATTCCTGTTGAATTTGTTGCATTCACTTACATGCATATCAGAATAGAGGAAGTGTTGTGGGTGCAGGGACATTGGCTCAGAATGAGAAATTGGAGAGCTAAGTTCAAATTCCTGTTGAATTTGTTGCATTCACTTACATGGCATCAGAATAGAGGTGAAGTGTTGTGGTGCAGTGGACATTGGCTCAGAATGAGAAATTGAGAGCTAAGTTCAAATTTGCTGAATTTGTTGCATTCACTTACATGCATATGAGAATAGAGGGAAGTGTTATGCAGGACATGGGCTTTCCCAGAAATGAGAAATTGGAGAGGCTAAGTTCAAAATTCCTGTTGAATCATATCTACCATATGCATATGAGAATAGAGGAAGTGTTGTGGTGCAGTGGACATTGGCTTGGAACAGAAATTGGAGATGTTCAAATTCCTGTTGAATTTTTGCATTCACTTATATACATATGAGAATAGAGGAAGTGTTGTGGTGCAGTGGACATTGGCTCAGAATGAGAAATTGGAGATGCGAAGTTCAAATTCCTGTTGAATTTGTTGCATTCACTTACATGCATATCAGAATAGAGGAAGTGTTGTGGTGCAGTGGATATTACTTCAGAATGAGAAATTGAGAGCTAAGTTCCAATTCCTGTTGAATTTGTTGCATTCACTTACATGGAGATCAGAATAGAGGAAGTAAAGTTAAAGGGTGGACATTTGGCTCAGAATGAGAAATTGGAGAGCTGTTCAAATTCTGTTGAATTGCTGCATTCACTTACATACATATCAGAATAGAGGAAAGGTTGTGGTGCAGGTGACATTGGCTCAGAATGCAGAAATTCAGAGAGCTAAGTTCAAATTCCTGTGTTTAACTTGTTGCATTCACTTACATGCATATCAGAATAGAGGAAGGTGTTGTGGTGCAGTGGACATTGGCTCAGAATGAGAAATTGAGAGCTCAAGTTCAAATTCCTGTTGAATTTGTTGTATTCACCATGCTTATACCAGAATAGAGGAAGCGTTGTTGTGGTGCAGGTGGACATTGGCTCAGAATGAGAAATTGAGAGGCCAAGTTCAAATTCTTAAGAATTTGTTGCATTCACTTACATGCATATCAGAATAGAGGAAGTGTTGTGTGCAGTGGACATTGGCTCAGAATGAGAAATTGGATATTGGAAAGTTCAAATTCCTGTTGAATTTGTTGCATTCACTTACATGCATATCAGAATAGAGGAAGTGTTGTGGTGCAGTGGACAATGGGTTCTCAGAATGAGAAATGGAGAGCTAAGTTCAAATTCCTGTTGAATTTGTTGCATTCACTTACATACATATCAGAATAGAGGAGGTGTTGTGGTGGCAGTGGACATTGCCTAGAATGAGAAATTGGAGAGCTAAGTTCAAATTCCTGTTGAATTTGGTGCATTCACTTACATACATATCAGAATATAGTGAAAGTGTTGTGGGTGCAGTGGACATTGGCTCAATGAGAAATTGAGAGCTAAGTTCAATTCCTGTTGAATTTGTTGCATTCACTTACATGCATATCAGAATAGAGGAAGTGTTGTGGTGTGCAGTGGATATTTGCCCAGAATGAGAAATTTGAGAGGTTAAGTTCAAATTCCTGTTGAATTTGTTGCATTCACTTACATGCATATCAGAATAGAGGAGGTGTTGTGGTGCAGTGGACATTGGCTCAGAATGAGAAATTGAAAGCCAAGTTGAAATTCCTGTTGAATTTGTTGCATTCACTTACATGCATATCAGAATAGAGGAAGTGTTGTGGTGCAGTGACATTGGCTCAGAAATTAGAAATTGGAGAGCTAAGTTCAAATTCCTGTTGAATTTGTTGCATTCACTTGCTTACATATCAGAATAGAGGAAGTGTTGTGCAGTGACATTGGCTCAGAATGAGAAATTGGAGAGTTAAGTTCAAATTCCTGTTGAATTTGTTGCATTCACTTACATGCATATCAGAATAGAGGAAGTGTTGTGGTGCAGTGGACATTGGCTCTGAATGAGAAATTGGAGAGCTAAGTTCAATTCCTGTTGAATTTGTTGCATTCAATTTCATGGCTTTCTAAGTTATGAGAATAGAGGAAGTGTTGTGGTGCAGTGGACATTGGCTCAGAATGAGAAATTGGAGAGCTAAGTTCAAATTCTTGTTGAATTTGTTGCATTCACTTACATACATATCAGAATAGAGGAAGTGTTGTAGTGCAGTGGACATTGGCTCAGAATGAGAAATTGGTGAGCTAAGTTCAAATTCCTGTTGAATTTGTTGCATTCACTTACATGCATATCAGAATAGAGGAAGTGTTGTAGGCAGGGATACATTGGCTCAGAATGAGAAATTGGAGAGCTAAGTTCAATTCCTGTTGAATTTGTTCCATTCACTTACATGCATATCAGAATAGAGGAAGTGTTGTGGTGCAGTGGGACATTGGCTCAGAATGAGAAATTGGAGAGCTAAGTTCAAATTCCTGTTGAATTTGTTGCATTCTCTTACATGCATATCAGAATAGAGGAAGTGTTGTGGTGCAGTGGACATTGGCTCAGAATGAGAAATTGGAGAGCTAAGTTCAAATTCCTGTTGAATTTGTTGCATTCACTTACATGCATATCAAAATAGAGGAAGTGTTGTGGTGCAGTGGACATTGGCTCAGAATGAGAAATTGGAGAGCTAAGTTCAAATTCCTGTTGAATTTGTTGCATTCACTTACATGCATATCAGAATAGAGGAAGTGTTGTGGTGCAGTGGACATTGGCTCAGAATGAGAAATTGGAGAGCTACGTTCAAATTCCTGTTGAATTTGTTGCATTCACTTACATACATATCAGAATAGAGGAAGTGTTGTGGTGCAGTGGACATTGGCTCAGAATGAGAAATTGGAGAGCTAAGTTCAAATTCCTGTTGAATTTGTTGCATTCACTTACATGCATATCAGAATAGAGGAAGTGTTGTGGTGCAGTGGACATTGGCTCAGAATGAGAAATTGGAGAGCTAAGTTCAAATTCCTGTTGAATTTGTTGCATTCACTTACATACATATCAGAATAGAGGAGGTGTTGTGGTGGCAGTGGACATTGGCTCAGAATGAGAAATTGGAGAGCTAAGTTCAAATTCCTGTTGAATTTGTTGCATTCACTTACATGCATATCAGAATAGAGGAAGTGTTGTGGTGCAGTGGACATTGGCTCAGAATGAGAAATTGGAGAGCTAAGTTCAAATTCCTGTTGAATTTGTTGCATTCACTTACATGCATATGAGAATAGAGGAAGTGTTGTGGTGCAATGGACATTGGCTCAGAATGAGAAATTGGAGAGTTAAGTTCAAATTCCTGTTGAATTTGTTGCATTCACTTACATGTATATCAGAATAGAGGAAGTGTTGTGGTGCAGTGGACAATGGAAGACTTGGAAGAACTGGAGAGCTAAAGTTCAAATTCCTGTTGAATTATTTGCATTCACTTGCATGCATATCAGAATAGAGGAAGTGTTGTGGTGCAGTGGACATTGGCTCAGAATGAGAAATTGGAGAGCTAAGTTCAAATTCCTGTTGAATTTGTTGCATTCACCCATGCATATCAGAATAGAGGAAGTGTTGTGGTGCAGTGGACATTGGCTCAGAATGAGAAATTGGAGAGCTAAGTTCAAATTCCTGTTGAATTTGTTGCATTCATACCATGCATATGAGAATAGAGGAAGTGTTGTGGTGCAGTGGACATTGGCTCAGAATGAGAAATTGGAGAGTTAAGTTCAAATTCCTGTTGAATTTGTTGCATTCACTTACATGCATATGAGAATAGAGTGTTTGTGGTGCAGTGGACATTGGCTCAGAATGAGAAATTGGAAAGCTAAGTTCAAATTCTGTTGAATTTGTTGCATTCACCCATGCATATCAAGAATAGAGGAGATGCTGTGGTGCAGTGGACATTAGCTCAGAATGAGAAATTGGAGAGCTAACGTTCAAATTCCTGTGGACTGGTGCAGTCTTTTCTGTACATCAGAACAGAGGAGATGTTGTGGGTCACAGTGGACATTGTGGCTCAGAATGAAATTGTCAGTTGATTCAAATTCCTATTTGAATTTGTTGCATTCACTTTCATGCATATGAGAATAGAGGAAGTGTTGGTGCAGTGGACGTTGGCTCAGAATGAGAAATTGGGAAGCTAAGTTCAAATTCTGTTGAATTGTTGCATTCATACAATAGCATATGAGAATAGAGGAAGTGTTGTGGTGCAGTGGACATTGGCTCAGAATGAGAAATTGGAAATAAATTCCTGTTGAATTTGTTGCATTCACCCATGCATATCAGAATAGAGGAAGTGTTGTGGTGCAGTGGACATTGGCTCAGAATGAGAAATTGGAGAGCTAAAGTTCAAATTCCTGTTGAATTTGTTGCATTCACTTACATGCATATCAGAATAAGAGGAAGTGTTGTGAGTGCAGTGGACATTGAAAATCAGAATGAGAAGTTATGGAGAGCTAAGTTCAAATTCCTGTTGAATTTGTTTGCATTCACTTACATGCATGAGAATAGAGGAAGTGTTGTGGTGCAGTGGACATTGGCTCAGAATGAGAAATTGGAGAGTTAAGTTCAAATTCCTGTTGAATTTGTTGCATTCTACCCATGTATGAGAATAGAGGAAGTGTTGTGGATAAATTGGACATTGGCTCAGAATGAGAAATTGGAGAGCTAAGTTCAAATTCCTATTGAATTTGTTGCATTCATAGTATGAGAATAGAGGAAGTGTTGTGGTGCAGTGGACATTGGCTCAGAATGAGGGTAGAGCTAAGTTCAAATTCCTGTAATTGAATTTATTGCATTCACTTACAATGCATATGAGAATAGAGGAAGTGTTGTGGTGCAGTGGACATTGGCTCAGAATGAGAAATTGGAGAGTTAAGTTCAAATTCCTGTTGAATTTGGTACATTCCTTACATGCATATAGGCAAGTGTTGTGGTGCAGTGGACATTGGCTCAGAATGAGAAGTCAGAGAGCCAAATTCAAATTCCAGTCGAATTTGTTTCATTCACTTACGAGCAAAATACCCTTGAGGAAGATATTAATCCATCTTTTCTTTCTCCATCTATAAGTCGAATAGCAGGATAAACTGGGTTCTGTAGCCTTGGTTGGCATCTAGTCTGCTTCCGATAGTAATGGTAACCTACTGTGGGAAAATCTTCTGCTTAGTCAGTCATTGATTGAAAGAGACATGGTCACCCAAATGTGTATTATGTATGGCAATTAACAAACAGCTTGCAATATGAAATCTCCCATATCTAAATACTTTTGGCTAACACCACTCACCATTTTCAAAGACATCTGTTGTTTGATCTGTGATCAGTTTAATATTTTAGATCTTACATTTTGTGTATTGTTCTTTATTGCATTTCACATGATATTAAATGTGGTCTGTTTATTAAATTATTTATGAGGGATATTTTGTATCTATGATTCGTCTTTGAAAATGAAAGAAATTTTCTCTTCATCTTTTGAATCAGTTTTTTTTTTTACTTCATTTCTTTCTCATGTTTGTTTTATTCTCTTTTGATTCTTCTTACTTTTCCGTTTCTTGTTATTTATTTGCCTATTTTCTAACCAGTTCTTCACTTTGCAGTTTTTCTTTTTTTGCCTTAATTTTGTCCATCTTTTAATTTTTCATTTGCTTTTTGTTAAAAAACTTTTTTTCTTTGCATTTTTTAAAAATTTCCCCTTTTCTTCCTTTATTTTTTGTTCTTGTTCTTATTTTCCAGTTTTTATCTTCTTTCTTTCTTTCTTTTCAAATTTTTCACACATTCCTTATAAAGACCTCCATTTCTTTCACCTTTCCCTAGTGATATTCAAATTACTTGCTTTTTCTTTCTGTCTGTCAATTATTCTTTGTTTTCACCTTTTCATAATGATGTTCACCTTTATTTCTTTCTTGCCCCACCTTTCCACAAGGATGTCTGTCCTTTTTCAACCTTTCCACGTTGATGTCTATTGTTTTCTACCTTTCCACAATGATGTCTGCCCTTTGTCCACATTTCCACAATGCTCTCTGTTCTTTGCCAACCGTTCCACGATGATGTCTGTCCTTTTTCCACCTTTCCATAATGATGTCTGTCTTTTGTCCACTTTTCTGCAATGACGTCTGTCCTTTTTCAACCTTTCCACAATGAAATCTGTTTTTTTTACTTTTCCACAATGATGTCTGTTCTTCTGCCGCCTTTCCACAATGATATCTGTCCTTTGTCCACCTTTCCACAATGATGTCTGTCTTTTTTCCACCTTTCTGCAATGGTGTCTACCCTTTTTCCACCTTTTCGCAATGATGTCTGTCTTTTGTCCACTTTTTCACAATAATATCTGTCACTTTTTCCACCTTTTTATGATGATGTCTGTCTTTTTTCTATCTTTCCACTATGATATCTGTCCTTTTTCATCATTTTTGCAATGATGTTTGTCCTTTTTACCTTTCCACTATGATGTCTGTCCTTTTCTTACCTTTTCACAATAGTGTCTGTCCTTTCTCTACCTTTCTGCATTCTTGTCTGTCCTTTGTCCACTTTTCCATAATGATGCCTGTTATTTTTCCACCTTTCCATGATGATGTCTGTCTATTTTCCACCTTTCCACGATGATGTCTGTTCTCTCTCTACCTTTCCATGATGATGTCTGTTCTCTCTCTACCTTTCCACGATGATGTCTGTTCTCTCTCTACCTTTCCACAATGATGTCTGTTCTCTATCTACCTTTCCACGATGATGCCTGTTCTCTCTCTACCTTTCCATGATGATGCCTGTTCTCTCTCTACCTTCCCACGATGATGTCTGTTCTCTCTCTACCTTTCCATGATGATGTCTGTTCTCTCTCTACCTTTCCATGATGATGTCTGTTCTCTCTCTACCTTTCCACAATGATGTCTGTTCTCTCTCTACCTTTTTGCAATGATGTAGGTTCTTTCTCTGCTTTTTCACAACGATGTAAGTTCTTTCTCCAACCTTTCCCGATGATGTCTGTCCTTTCTCTACCTTTCCACAATAATCATATTTCTTTCTCCAACTTTCCATAATGACATTCACCTCTTTTTTCTCATCTCTCTGCCTTTCTTTCTTTGTTCTTTGATCTTTCTCACCTTTATTTGTTTACTTTCTTCTCTATTCTAGCAAAAAGATGTCTTTATTAATAAGAACTAATAAGTCATAGAAAAGACTCAGTTGTTGTTGTTGCTGCTGCTGCTGTTTATTTCCACCCACACAAATGAAGGCAATATTCTTATCATTTCTTTGCTCATCTCTTTTTTTTTTTTGTCTAGCATCAAGAATGACACAAATCACTTGATGCTGTTGTCACTACTGCATCACTCAAACAAATAAAAAAGAACTTATCTGCTTTTGTATGAAGACATAATGCTGTTTTTTAATATATTGCTTTTACAAGGGGGTGCTGAAAAGTTCTCCCTCAGACATACTTCCCAAAGTCAATATTTCAGTAACAAATAGCTGAATTTTGACAGGAAAATTTAAAGAAACTAGAGAATCAAAGTGTGTTGATCTGCAGGCTCAGTATATATATATATTTGTTTTTCTTTAATCCGAAGTGGAAGAGTAGGAAGGTAAATTCCAAGAACCTGATCCTAATCAATATTAAAAATTTTTAACATTAAAAGTGATGCAGGCAGAGAGCTCAATGTTTTAAGAATACAGAGCCAATATAAATTAGAGAAAATTTTCAAAATTCAAAGGTGTCGGATGTACATTTTGACATAGGATCTCTAATAGAGACTCTACATCACATCAGCGACATTGTTTTTCAAAATGGTGAAGGCCCTGAGTTAGAGTGTAGAGGGATTTTTGGTTAACAACGGTCACAAAGTGGAAAAGGACAGAGCTGGTAGTCGCGGGGTTACAGGGTGTTGAAATGGTATATTTAGGAAGGGGAGGAATAGGAGTTCATTTTTTATAAAGATAGACAACTAAATGAGTTAAATTACTTTTTAAAGTTAAGATTTTGGGCTGTTTGAAGATGTGTATTTAGGCGAGAAGGAATGGTTTTCAATATAAGATTTAAAAATTTTTTTTTTAAGTTTATTTGATTAAACCTTTTAGGTAGAAGCGAGTTAAATGCCAATTACAGGAAGTTATCAGTTTAAAAATTATCAGAGAAAAAATACTAGAGAAAAAAATATTAGAGAAAAAATATATATATATACATATATGTGTTAACCAAGGAAAAAGGGGTTTAGTAAAAGAATCCATATTTTCTAAAGATAGGCAATTAAAGGAGCTTGGGATAGGAAGGTAGGGGAGTTAAAATACTTTTTAAAGTTAACGTTAGGGTAAAATTAAGATTAAAACTTAAATTGAATCCTTTTAATTTATATTCTAACATCTAGTTAACGGGGATTTAAATTCTAAATTTAAGTATTCGAATAATTTGCCTTGTAGCGGCACTTACAGATGAATTCCCTCCTAAGATTCAGTAGCCGGTGTTGGTGGGGGTATTTTAACATTGAAATTTTTTCCAGTAAACATAGACAGCACCTATCACGAAAATTCCTCGGAATACGGGCTGAACCTATCAGTTTCCAGGATCCAGCCCTTCTTCTTTCATTTTCCAGAATGCCCGCAAAAGGGCTGTCTGGTACCTCTGACCGGGGTTTGAGAAGGAGTACCTGTGGTTATACAGTCTTTGTTTGAAAGGACCGGTGGACATACCGATATAGGTCCGGAAGTCGTTTTTTTTGTTAGATGGAGAAATATGAGCTTCATAAATCACGTGGGTGGATTTGCATTTTCCCTCCACCAGGCAGGTGTCCACAGAATTACAGTTGCATTCGTTTAGAATTCCGGACCTAGATTCAGCATTGCGCAAGTTCACCAGAATTCTCCTATTATGGGAACTAATAAGGCTGTCTATATTTGGGGTGCAAGAATAAATAATTTTAAGGGTGTACCTATTAAAAATCTTCCGTAGAGGGTTACTGTTATTAAAATGTTTGTCTATTAACTTGAGAAAATATTTACCAATATTGATGTTAGTTAGTTTACAATAAGGGGAGTTAAACCAAATTATCTTTCTTTTTCTACAGTTACCTTTATTTTTATTTTTGGATGATTCAGAGTCTATTGTAGGTTTATTATATGTTAACTTGTTCTTATATCCACTTTTTTGAAGGGCCTTATTGTAAATATTTTTACTTGCATTGAAAGTTTTAATGTTGGATGATAATTGGTTGATTCTATTATTCACTATTGGGTATTTGTTTCATAATATTTTTGGGGTGGTTGGATGAAATATTAATATAAATGGGGGAACTATTTTCTTTGAGAAATGGTTGGCAGGATCCATCATTTAAGTTAAGGGTGATGGCTAGATAGTCTACAATTTTAAGATTAGAGGTGACTTCGACTTTAAAACCGAGGTACTTCAGGGCTCTAATTATTTTTTTGTGTATCCTATTTGTGTAGGGCCCATTGGAATTAGGGATAATTATTAATCCATCGTCCCGATATAGGCCTAATTGTTTTGGGTCTAAAAATCTGCTTAGAATATCTAAAATGTAAATTCCCACAAGATCTGCCACCTGGGCTGAATCATATGCTCCCATAGGGACATCAAAAAACTCCCCCGGCCCCTTTGTCCATGTGGAATCATCAAAGGAGAGAATGGATTTTCTGGTCGCAAAGATAATTTCGTAGTCCCTATCCAAAATGTTCACGTAATTTTTAGCAAATCTTAAACAACTCTCAAGAATGTCCCTTGATATAGAGTAATAGAAATCGACAATATCGAATTTAAGGAGGTGGATTTAGATTTGTTTTTGATGTTGTTAAACCATTGTATCGTATCTGAAGAACTTTTCCAAAGGTTTGGTTGTAGATTCAATAGTAGCTTCTCTGTTAGATTTTTTAGAATTTCCCTGGAAATTATGCCTAAGTCACTTTTTGTAGGATTAATTATCCTGGTTTGTAATTTGTTTCCCCTTCCTAAATATACCATTTCAACACCCTGTAACCCCGCGACTACCAGCTCTGTCCTTTTCCACTTTGTGACCGTTGTTAACCAAAAACCACTCTACACTGTAACTCAGGGCCTTCGGCCTTTTGAAAAACAATGTCGCTGACATGATGTAGAGTCTCTATTAGAGATCCTATGTCGAAATGTACATCCAACACCTTTGAATTTTGAAAATTTTATATATATATATATATATATATATATATATATATTAATAATTATACTATATAACATGTACAAGCTACAAGCAACTGAAAAATTTTACTTTTTGTTTTGACATTGAAATTTCAATGTCAAAATAAATGTACAATTATTCAGTACTTTGTAGTTTGTACATGTTCTAAAGTATAATTAATAATATATATATATATATATATATATATATATATATATATATATATATATTGATTGTTTAATACTTAGTTTTTGGTCCTAATAGGGTTAGACCAGTACACATTTGTATTAAAAATTGTTTGATACAATTATATCATAGAACTTTTGAATATATTCCATTTTTAAACGAGTTATTTCACTACCCAGGTTTCTACCATGAGTGGTGTCTTCAGGCAATTTTTAATAACTGATTTTACTTTTTTCCATTTTTCTTTTTAAGAATATATTTGAGCTCAACCAAAGACACATTTAAGACCAGGTGGTTCAATCACAGATCTACATTTAAAATAGAAAAATTAAAAAACAATACAAAATTGGTTAACCACATCTGGAAATTGAAATCAGAATATGAAAAAGATCCACACATAACGTGGAGCATTGTAAAAACAGCCAAGCCTTACAATGGTGGACAAATATGTAGACTGTGCCAAGAAGAAAAATTAGAAATTATGATATTCCCAAATAAAGACGAACTGTTAAATGAAAGAACAGAAATTATGACAAAATGCATCCACACTAAGAAATACCCATTAGGTTCATACAACCATGGATGAAAACGTCATAATTTGTTTGAATTTAAACAATGTGCATTCATAAATTCCCTGCCATGTGGACATTCAAATAAAACACCGTTACAAGAGTGTTCTTAAAAAGAAAAACGGTAAAAGGTAAAATCAGTTCTTAAAAATCACCTCAAGACACCACACATGGTAGAAACCAAGGTAGAGAAATAACTCATTTAAAAATGGAAAATATATATAAAAATATATGATTGAGCACTCTAGAAGAATGGTAAACGTTGAAAAACAGTAGCTACTCTGGCATCTTCGCATCATTCATTCAGCAATGAATTAGAACACTCTCAGCTATTGGGCATGTAAAATGATAATATACACAGTAAAAAGTCTGCCTCCTTCTACTGAGCACCCGTAGCTCAGAGGTAGAATCGCTGACTGACACCAATTCAGTTGGGTTTCAATCCTGGGTAAAGGGCAATTGGCTGTCTAGCCATGCTGATGAGCTGTGGTACAGTGAGGCGGATCTGTCTGTGGATGACTATATATATATATATATGTAGTGTTATGAACACTGGATAAGCCCTCAATTTTGATACGAATATTCTGGACAAGTTCTGAATTTTATTATGTACATGTAAAAGGCAAATCCCAATTTTATTAGGTCTTGATTTGTAACATTTAAAGCAAATTAAAATTGTTGTTTGGATTGGCTCTGTTTCTGTTAATTGTATTTTGATATTGATGACAGGTAAAGAAATGTACGAGAAGATAAAGAAAAGATTAGCAATGGCAGAAAGAATGAACAACTAGTGGTTTGAATAACAGAAATGAATTTTAATATATTTCCAAATTTCAACAATCAATATTTGGTAGCAGGGAGGGAAAATATTGTGTGCATGTGGTGTATACATATAAAAATTCATACATGTATTTAGGAAGGAGATTAAACTGTCTAAACATGTTAAAGATATTTGCCTTAATTGACCAAAGAATATTCAAAATTCTCACTCATGAATACCAGAAAGAAGACAATATTATTGCTTATGTATTTCAGAAATAAATAAGTAAAACTATTTCTGCTCAAATAGAATCGTCTTTGTGCTTCATGTGGAAAGTTGATATTTTTATTAGAAATGATTTCTTTAAGTAGAAGTTGATATTCTCACTTAAAGTTAGGGAAGCCAGAATTTAGATTCTTATTTTCTAGCAATGCTGGTCAGCAGGCCCGATTCATTTTCATCTTTGCTTTTTTGTGCCTGTTTTTCTTGTCACATGGATCTTCTTCCAAAAAAAAAAAAAATGGATTCTTTTTTTCTAACCCACAGGTGAGTATGTTTTCTAAGAAAAAAAGGTTTTTGCTTTTTCTAACTTTCTTGTCTGCCGAAGGGCTGTTAATGATTATTATTACTTAGATGTGCGTTGTGGTCCAGCTCGGAACGAGAAATCGGGGAGCCGAGTTCGAATTCCAGTTGAATTCATTGCATTCACTTACGCGCAAATACCCTTGGGAAAGGTATTAATCCATCTCTTCCTTCTAGTTATGGGTTAAATAACAGGACAGACTGGGTTCTATAGCCTTGGCTGGCAACCAGTCTACCACAGAAAGCAATGGCAACCTACTGCAGGATAATCTTCTGCCCAGTCAGTTCTGTCTCTTTTGAGACATGATCGCTGAAAGCGTGTATCACGTATGGCACTTAACTGACTGACTGAATATAACAGTTGGAATTAAGGTCATAAAGTGGGGGATCGGTTTTCTATTGTTATGAACTAATAAACTGATCCCCTACTAATTACTACATAATAATTGAATACATCTCTTCTCCCTCCACTTATGGGTTAAATAATAGGACAGATTGGGTTCTATATCCTTGGTCGGCAACCAGTCTACCTCAGAAAGCAATGGCAACCTACTGCGGGATAATTTTCTGCCCAGTCAGTCATGTCTCTTTTGAGACATGATCGCCCAAGCATGTTTCATGTATGGCACTTAACTGACTATTATTACTTAGTTTACGGTAGGTGTTTTCTTCTCTTTACCTATATGTGTCTTTTTCTTATCTATATGTGTATATGTAACAACAGTGTGTGATAGAAGAAATGTCATTAAAATTATGCAAAATGAAAATAACACTGACATCCCATTTTAGCAGATATATTTACCAAAATTACACAAAAATATCTTGAAATACTAAAGAGTAAATTTATTCAGTAAAATCACCATTGGCTTAAACCATGCAGTACTGATTCCTATGTCCTCAATGTCTATATCTATAAATGCTCTGCAGGGTGCGATGGATAAATTGTCGTCTAAATGATGCAAAAATGAAAATAACCCTGACATCTCATTTTAACAGATATACAGGGTGCAATGGATAAATTGTCATCTAAATGACGCAAATGAAATAACCTGACATCTCATTTTAACAGATATACAGGCCACAATGGATAAATTGTCATCTAAATAAGCGCAAAAATGAAATAACCTGACATCTCATTTTAACAGATATACAGGGTGCAATGGATAAATTGTCATCTAAATGACGCAAAAAGGAAATATGACATCTCATTTTAACAGATATACAGGGTGCAATGGATAAATTGTCATCTAAATGACGCAAAAAGGAAATAACCCTGACATCTCATTTTAACAGATATACAGGGTGCAATGGATAAATTGTCATCTAAATGGCAAAAAGGAAATAACCTGATGACATCTCATTTAACAGATATACAGGGTGCAATGGATAAATTGTCATCTAAATGACGCAAAATAACCTGACATCTCATTTTAACAGATATACAGGGTGCAATGGATAAATTGTCATCTAAATGGCTAAAAATAGAAATAACCCTGACATCTCATTTTAACAGATATACAGGGTGCAATGGATAAATTGTCATCTAAATGGCCCTTAAAAATGAAATAACCCTGACATCTCATTTTAACAATATATGCAGGGTGCAATGGATAAATTGTCATCGTGACGCAAAATGAAATAACCTGACATCTCATTTTAACAGATATACAGGGTGCAATGGATAAATTGTCATCTAAATGACGCAAAAATAACCCTGACATCTCATTTTAGATATACAGGGTGCAATGGATAAATTGTCATCTAAATGACGCAAAAATGAAATAACCCTGACATCTCATTTTAACAGATATACAGGGTGCAATGGATAAATTGTCATCTGGTAACCAAAAATGAAATAATAACCCTGACATCTCATTTTTAACAGATATACAGGGTGCAATGGATAAATTGTCATCTAAATGACGCAAAAATGAAATAACCCTGACATCTCATTTTAACAGACCATACAGGGTGCAATGGATAAATTGTCATCTAAATGACGCAAAAAATGAAATAACCCTGACATCTCATTTTAACAGATATACGGGGTGCAATGGATAAATTGTCATCTAAATAGCCAAAAATGGAAATAACCTGACATCTCATTTTAACAGATATACGGGGTGCAATGGATAAATTGTCATCTAAATGATGCAAAAATGAAATAACCTGACATCTCATTTAACAGATATACAGGGTGCAATGGATAAATTGTCATCTAAATGATGCAAAAATGAAATAACCCGCATCTCATTTTAACAGATATACAGGGTGCAATGGATAAATTGTCATCTAAATAATACAAAAATGAAATAACCCTGACATCTCATTTTAACAGATATACAGGGGTGCAATGGATAAATTGTCATCTAAATGACGCAAAAAGGAAATAACCCTGACATCTCATTTTAACAGATATACAGGGTGCAATGGATAAATTGTCCATCTAAATGACGCAAAAAATGAAATAACCTGACATCTCATTTTAACAGATATACAGGGTGCAATGGATAAATTGTCATCTAAATGGCCTTAAAAATGGAAATAACCCTGACATCTCATTTTAACAGATATGCAGGGTGCAATGGATAAATTGTCATCTAAATGGCCTTAAAAATGAAATAACCTGACATCTCATTTTAACAGATATACAGGTTGCGATGGATAAATTGTCATCTAACTCTTTATTAACTCCTTTCCTAACTGACAGTGTGAATAGATTCTGTTATTGCAGATTTTAAATGATGACTGCAGTTACTACGAAAAACAAAAATGTTTTAAAAATATTTTCATGCTGAAACTTCATTAAAGATGCAGTGGATGAATTGTCGTCTAAATTATGCAGAAATGAAGAGAACATTGACATCTTGTTTTAACAGATATATTTACCAATATTACACAAAAATATCTTGAAATACTAAAGATTAAATTTATTCAATAAAATCACCATTGGCTTCAGCCATGCAGTATTGATTCCTATGTCCTCAATGTCTATATCTATAAATGCTCTGGAGGATGCGATCTATAAATTGTCGTCTAAATTACACGAAAAATGAAAATAACACTGACATTCCCATTTTAGCAGATATATTTACCAAAATTAAACAAAAATATCTTCAAATGGCATCTAGAAGAAGACATTATTTGTCATTATGTATAATTATTATATTCCTTATATTTTATATTGATTAATTAGTGGCTTATGAGATGCATGTAAAAAAAACTTTTATGCATTCTATTATGCATTCTTGCAATTCCAGAAGAAAAGAAGAAATTAATATATTTAATAAATTCTAATATTATAGAAAAATGGAAGTCATATTACAGCTTTAAGAAGAAGTTTTCAAAGTTATGAATTAAATTTTTTAATATGCTCGAAAATGTTTGCAGTGATGATTATAATAACATGATCATAATAATGATATTAATGATAATAACGTACTCATAATAATGATTATAATAACATGATCATGATAATGATATTAATGATAATAACGTACTCATAATAATGATTATAATAACATGATCATAATAATGATATTAATGATAATAATATAATCATAATAATGATTATAATAACAAGAACATAATGATAATGATCATATTAACATGAACATGATAATGATAATAATTATAATAACATGAACATAATAATGATATTGAATATAATACCATGATCATAAAAAAGATTATAATAACATGAACATAATGATAATGATTATAATAATATGAACATTATAATGATAATGATTATAATAATATGGACATAATAATGATATTGACCATAATACCATGATCATAAAAAGATTTTAATAACATGAACATAATGATAATGATTATAATAATATGAATATTATAATGATATTCATTATAATAACATGAAAATAATAATGATATTGTCCATAATATCATGATCATAAAAAAGATTTTAATAACATGAACATAATGATAATGATTATAATAATATGAATATTATAATGATATTCATTATAATAACATGAAAATAATAATGATATTGTCCATAATATCATGATCATAAAAAGATTTTAATAACATGAACATAATGATAATGATTATAATAATATGAACATTATAATGATATTCACTATAATAACATGAACATAATAATGATATTCATTATAATAACATGAACATAATAATGATATTGACCATAATAACATAAGACATGATAATGTTAACAAATTTGTACTGAAAAAAAAAACTCTTTTGTCTTCTTAGTCTTCTCTGGTTGGGTATCACTTTAAACCATTCCACTTAATGAATTAATAAGAAATAAGAAAGGTGTCTCTGGGTAAATACTGGTTGTGGTGAGCAAATTCCAGTCTTCTTGAGCATTTTAGTTTGGTTCTTATTTATAATCACTGAATGGCATAGAATTTCTCTATTTCAGTATAATTATTTTTGAATTTTTGGCTAATAAGACAATTTTGGGATAATAGAGGCAATTTACTGTTGAGGGAATATTGGAAACATCACACCCCAAATTAGTTAAGTCAGGAATGGATAAGAATATGAAAAAAAGACAAGAGTAATAGTTAATTATTGAACTAATTAAGACAAAAGACTATTAGACTGAATATCTAAAGGTCTTAAGTTTTGGATACTCATATTGATATAAAGTTCATGACAACAGTCCAAACAATATAAATAATTACAATACTTCATTACAGAAGTATAGACAAATATATAAAGTTTAGTTATGGTTGAATATTATTTTAATTGGTTGGTCATTTGAGTATTTCCTTTATATTATAATGGTTTTGAATGAATAAGAATAATGAGTAGATATTTTTTTTCATTCGTTTATCTAATACAAGGCTCAATAACCATATAAAGTAGAAGGGTTAGCGAGTGGGATTACTGTAAGGGAAGAGAAAGGAGGAAGTGCATATTATGAGTATATGTAGGATAGATAACAGTTGACGTTAGACTTGAAGAGGACAGTATTGTAGTGGTTAAGGAAGCATCCTCTCGGGAGACTGTTTCACAAAGTAGCAGTTCTGGGGAAGAAGCTGTCTGAATGGAACTTACTCCTAACCAAAAAAACAGAAAGGTAATGGTAATGATTTACCACTGTAATGATTTACCACTGTAATGATTTACCACTGTAAACATGGCATGGTAGGTACGAGGTATGAAGGTTTGAACAGGTTAGACTAAGGAATGTAACTTGTTAGAAAATTAGCCATAGCATAGCAAGACAGTCATGGAAGCATTCAGTAACATATTGTTTGTGGGATAAAGGCTACAAGATAGATGTTAGATGTAATGCACTGTATCATGAAATTTTTGAAGGCCTAATTTTGAAACTCAGAGCCAAGACTAAGGTATGAAAAGTCTTTATCAGAGACATGTTTGCTGATGATACAGCATTAGCAACCCACACCCAGTATGAACATCAAACTGTTGGGACGCCCGCACCTATTCGGCTATAATGGACTATTCCATTACTATGTAAAGTAATGGTGGCATCTACAGAGAGTGTGCCGAGCAGCCAATCGACAAGTCAGTCGTAGACTTCCGGTGACGACCCGGAAGTACCCATTGCTCATACTACGTCTTATGACGGTTGGGATGATTAACCTTTATTCTTTGTATTGGATACTAATAACCTTTGTAAATACTATTTTCACGGAATACAATGATTAACCTATTCCTGTTGTTGAGTTATTTATTCTTACTCATGACATAACACAAACAATGATGGATCATTTCTCTCAGGCATGCAGAGACTTTGGGCTGACTATTAGCTTGAAAAAAACAAGTGTCCTGGGTCAAGGTACCGCAGCACCACCGGTTATCACCGTCAATGACTATGAACTGGATATAGTCCATCAGTTTACCTACCTTGGCTCTACCATCACTGGCAACCTCTCCCTGGACACAGAGCTCGATAAGAGAATTGGGAAGGCAGCCACAACCCTTGATGCCTTACAACACGTGTTTGGATGAACTCTAAGCTTACAGTGAAGACAAAGATGGCAGTGTACAACACCTGTGTTATCAGTATGCTGCTATAAGGCAGCGAGACATGGATCACGTCGTCATAGAGAGGCAGGTTCGCAGAAAGCAAAATGACAGCTCTGACAAACCAGAAACAAAGCATAAATGCAGCCTCTGCAACAAAGACTGCCACTCCCACATCAGTTTCTACAGACACCGATGCTCCAGAAAAGCAGACAATTAGGATACTATCCATGGTCAATCCTGACCAATAGAGACCTACTATATTCATTTTGAAGCTAATTTTAAGGGGGTGACATCATACCCAAGATTCAAAAATTAGTGTATGTACTGTAGATTACATATGCTAATTTTATATATTGTGTCTGATGTGACTCCCTAAAAATTAGCTTCAAAATTAGATCTTCAGAAGTCACATACTGGCTGGCTATTCATGTCTAAGGATGCCTGTATACTAGGGCAGCTAACTAATCCTCATTGCAGACGCCTGCTCAGGCACATTTGCACTTGTTCAACAACCACAGAGCTCCCCTGTAGTTTATACTGCAACTATGCTTAGCTGATCTTAGTTACAGTTTTTTGATCAAGGGAATGTGCTATCTAGCATGAACAATGGTCTGAACAAGAGTAATACAGAACCTTGAACAGCAGAGTTAAATAACGAGTACATCTGGTCACGGGTGAGGTCAACAAAAGACAAGGGTGATTGACAGATATATCTGGCCATAATGATGTCAAAGTGCAACAAAAAATGCGACAACCAGCTTGAAAAGCAATTGACTGCCAGGTGAGATTGACGGATGCATCTGGCTGTATGTCAACAAAACGGCAACCTGAAAAAGCAAAAATGCGTGAGAGTTTTAATGTAAAGTCTAAAATTTTTGGCTGAGGACACAGAGAACTCCCACTGGCTTCTGACTCCTGATGGCTCATCATGTGGATGACTCTCTCCGGCTTTGCTCCTGCTCCACACAAGCATCACTGATGAAGAATAAAATTATATTTTTATATATACTATGTATGAATTTACTCAAGCTACTAGACTAGCAACTAGGTCCCACCCTTTTACAGGGAAGCCAATAAAATGTAACTACAACTTCTACTCTTACAGCTTCTTTTCTCACATTTTTAGCCTGTGGAATTCCTTTCCATATACTTGCTTTCCCGACAGCTACAATCTCCAAGAATTTAAATGTAAGGTCAATAGTCATCTCCTATATGAGACTTGCATCCTTTCTCTCATGCTCTTTTCTTCATCCATTCCACTCTCATCACGCCAGTATTCACATACTTTTCTTACCCACTTCCTGCCACCCCCTATAACCTGTCCCTCTTTCTCATCACTTTCCTAGTGTGTAACTCTCTGCACGTCAGTGGCAGTGAGTCTGCCTTGCTTGGGGTGAAATGATTAAAAAAAATACATGTTCATCATTATTTGTCCAGAGACAGTGGCATAATATACTACACATACTATCCATTCTTTTCTTTAATCTTTTCTTTCTCCTCCTCTCTCCTCCTCTCCATCTTTTATCTTCCTCTCTCCTCCTCTCCATTCTTTTATCTTCCTCTCTCTTTTCTCTCCTTTAGTCTTTTCCTCTTTTTAATCTTCTCCTCAGTTTTATTTAAAAAAATCAATTATTCCTTTTCTCTCCCTACAATCTTCTCCATTCTTCTATTTTGTCTTCTTCTTCTTTTCTTTCTCTTTTTTCTTTTTTATACAGTTTTTCTCCTTCTTTTTCCCTGCCTTTTCTTCCTTTCTTTCTTTCTTTCTTTCTTTCTTTCTTTCTTTCTTTCATCTTTTTTTAGGATCTTCTCTTTTATCCTTTGCACAGTGCATACATTTTTCTCTTCATCTTATTTTTAATTCTCCCATTTGCTCATTTTTAGTTCTTGACTTTTTTCTTGCAAACTGTCAGTAAGTGTTTTTCTTTTTCATTTTACCTTCTGCTTTTTCCTCTCT
Organism: Ascarosepion bandense; assembly: GCA_037127315.1. Classification (NCBI taxonomy): domain Eukaryota; kingdom Metazoa; phylum Mollusca; class Cephalopoda; order Sepiida; family Sepiidae; genus Ascarosepion; species Ascarosepion bandense. The sequence goes on from JBBBDQ010000496.1 coordinate 2,191,906, forward strand.
CTCTCATTCTCACTCATTCTTTTTCATTTTACCTTCTGCTTTTTCCTCTCTCTCATTCTCACCCTTTTTATTCATTTTACCTACTGCTTTTTCCTCTCTCTCTCATTCTCACTCATTCCTTTTTCATTTTATCTTCTGTGTTTTCCTCTCTCTCATTCTCACCCTTTTTTTTTCATTTTATCTTCTGCTTTTTCCTCTCTCTCATTCTCACTCATTCTTTTTCATTTTACCTTCTGCTTTTTCCTCTCTCTCATTCTCACCCTTTTTTTTCATTTTACCTGCTGCTTTTTCCTCTCTCTCTCATTCTCACTCATTCTTTTTCATTTTACCTTCTGCTTTTTCCTCTGTCTCATTCTCACCCTTTATTTTTATTTTACCTTCTGCTTTTTCCTCTCTCTCATTCTCACTCATTCTTTTTCATTTTATCTTCTCCTTCCACTCTCTGTCTTTTTCTTTTCATTTTATTGCCTGCTTTTTCCCCTCTTTCACTCAAAATGTTTCTTTTTATCTTCTGCTTTTCTATCTCACATTCAAATTTTTTCTCTATTTATGTTACTTGTTTCTCTTTTCTTTCTTTTTATCATCTTTTTTTCCTTTTTCACTTTCTCTTCATTCTCTTTTTTTCTTTATTTTTTTTCATTCTTGTCTTTTTCTCTTGCTTCTATTATCTTGACTCTTTCTTAACCTTTGTTAATTCTTCTCTTTGTCATTGCCTTCGTTGATTCTGAATTTAAACTTAAAAAGTTGCGGGAAAGAAAAAATCTTCCAAAAAGCTCAATGGTGCAATGAGAACAGATGATATGGAAAGTTTTTCCAATAATAAAAAAAAAATGTGTGTTGTAGTATAATGGATATAAGCTCGGAATGAGAAATTGGAGAACTGAGTTCAAATTCAATTCAAGTTCATTTTGTACAATTACGCAGAAATACCCTTGGGAAAGGTACTAATCCTTATCTTCTCCCTCCAGTTATGAGTTGAATAGTGGGACAGATTAAGTTCTATAGCCCTGGTTGGCAACCAGTCTACTTCAAAAAGTTATGGCAACCTACTGTTGAAAATTGTATGCCTAGTCAGTCAGGTCTCGAAAGAAACATTGTTGCCTAAGTGTGTATCATATATGGCAATTAACTGACTGACTGAAGGTGAATATGGCAATAAAGATGAGGACAACAGTCTGAACAATGTAAATAGTGTAAATAATTACAATACCTCATCTCAGAAATATAGGCAGATATTGAAGGTGAATATGGCAACAAAGATGAGGACAACAGTCTGAACAATGTAAATAGTGTAAATAATTACAATACCTCATCTCAGAAATATAGACAGACATTGAAGGTGAATATGGCAATAAAGATGAGGACAACAGTCTGAACAATGTAAATAGTGTAAATATAGACTGTTATGTTGTGAGTAAGAATAAATAACTCAACAACAGGAATAGGTTAATTGTTGTATTCCGTGAAAATAGTATTTACAAAGGTTATTAGTATCCAATACAAGAATAAAGGTTAAATTGTCTCAACCGTCGTAAGACGTAGTATGAGCAATGGGTACTTCTGGGTCGTCACCGGAAGTCTACGACTGACTTGTCGATCGGCTGCTCGGCACACTCTCCTACGTAGATGCCACCATTACTTTACATAGTAATGGAATAGTCCATTATAGCCGAATAGGTGCGGGCGTCCCAACATAGACAGATGTTGAAAGTGAATATGGCAACAAAGATGAGGACAACAGTCTAAACAATGTAAGTAGTGTACATAATTACAATATCTTATCTCAGAGATATCAACAGAATTTCATAAATAACTTTAAAAATATGCAAAGGAAATTGCAAATGATCTAACATAAACATGGCTGTGAAGAAAACATCTGAATGGTAGCTCAGAACTCTTCAATAGGAACCGAAACATTTAAAGTTTAATATAGAGTCAGAATACAGCAAAATAGAAAATCTTGAGACAAGGATGCTATATCCAGTGCCATTTTTACTTATAGTCTTAGCAGGTTGAAGACTAGGACCTCAAATCCTCGGGGCCTCTAGCCAGGATGTATAATATTTTTGACACAATCATTGGCCTTTCATACTCATGCTGTCATAACACATTGTAGACTCTTCAGTGATTTTAAACATCTCTTATCAATCTCGTCTTTACTAAAATTGTTTCATTTAAATCTCTTCTACTTTCCTTTAATTGGGAGAATGGTAGAATATGAGGGGCCTCACAAGTGAAATAGCCTTAAGCCTCTCATCTAAATCCGGTCATGGTACTCGGCATTGTACTCAGCCGCCATTGCCCACCGGAACCATTTCTTCCGGCTCTATCGAAGCTGCTCGTCGAACCAAAACAGGTGCCTTTTCACCTCAGCACGGAACAAGTGTAAAAAAGTACTGAACGAAGCCAAGAGGGCATTTGCTACCAGAATTAGGCAACGCATAGCATCCTCTAAGTTTGGCTCCAAAGATTACTGGCGTCTCTGCAAAAGCGTGCTCAGCAGGAACAAGACTTCAATACCCCCACTAATCAATGAATTTGAAGTCCTCACCTCCCCAGCCGACAAGGCTGAATGCTTTGCCCATAGATTCTCAACCAATTCAACACTGGACTCGTTAGGAATACCTACACCAGACTTCCCACCCAGAACTAAGGCTCAACTAAATAACGTCCACATAACACCCTCGCTGGTCGCCAAGATAATTGCACAACTTGACCCACACAAAGCGAGCTGCGGTGACGGAATCCCAGTCATAGTACTGAAGAAATATGCCCCAGAACTCTCCTCTGTCCTTGCTAAACTCTATAACCTCTGCCTATCTGCTTCCTGCTTTCCTGCCTGTTGGAAGTCCTCCTGCGTAGTTCCTATATTTAAGAATTCTGGCGAACCCTCAGACCCCACCAATTACCGTCCTATTAGTCTCCTTCCAATCTTTGGCAAAGTTTTCGAAGCCATTATCAACGCCGAGGTGATTCAGCATCTCATGGCCAACGGGCTTCTCTCTGACAAACAGTACGGGTTTCGCTTCACCAGGTCTACTGCTGATATGCTAATGACCATTACCGAGTACACACACCAGGCACTCGACAAGAATGGTGTAGCCCGAACCGTTGCCTTGGATATCTCCAAAGCATTCGACAGGGTCTGGCATGCTGGCCTCTTGTGCAAACTGCGGAGCTATGGGATAACTGGACATCTGTTTGACCTCATCCAGTCTTTCCTCTCTAACCGCACATTGAAGGTGGTATTAAATGGGCATGCCTCCCAAAACTACCATACGAACGCGGGCGTCCCTCAAGGTTCCATCCTAGGTCCCACGCTATTTCTGATCTACATTAATGATCTCCCCGATACCATTAGATCCCAAGTTGGCATGTATGCCGACGACACAACAATCTACTCTCGCATCGATCAGAAACCAGGTCTGGATGACAAAGTGAACCTCGCTGCCATACTTGAAAGGGACCTCCAATCCGTAGTGGCCTGGGGTAGGAAATGGTTGGTAAATTTCAATGCCTCTAAAACAAAGCTGTTATCAACTAACCACCATAGACAATCGCATCTACCTCCCATTAGCATGGGACAGGCTAGCCTCCCAGAGAGTAAAATACTACGCCTCCTTGGCCTTACACTCTCGGCGGACCTCAAATGGAATGACTATATTGAATCCATTGCCAAATCTGCTGCTATGAAAGTCGGCTCCCTGTGGAGGGCCCGGAAATTTTTCCCACCTGAATCTATTCTGCACATATACAAATCTACCATCCACCCGTGTATTGAATATTGCTGCCATATCTGGTCGGGTGCCCCTGCTGCTCTCCTTGGGCTTCTTGACAAAATACAAAGGAGGATCTGTAACGTGGTTGATACTGACTTGGCAGACCGGCTGCAGCCGCTCTCTCACCGGTGTGATGTGGCTTCCCTGTGCCTCTTCTACAAGTACTTTCATGGCTTCTGCTGCGATGAGCTTAGATCACTGGTGCTGCCTAAGCACGAATTTACATGAGATACTAGATTAGCAACTAGGTCCCACCCTTTTACAGTTAAACAAATAAGATGTAACCGTAAATTCTACTCCAACAGCTTCTTTTCTTGCGCTTCCTGCCTGTGGAACTCCCTTCCACAAGTCTGCTTTCCCAACAGTTACAATCTCCAGGTGTTTAAATGTAGGGTCAATAGACACCTCCTATCACACTAACTCCCAACTATTCTCAGAACACTCTCATCTACCCAACCCTCATTCTCAGTATCCTTACCCGCCTATCACCCAGCCTCTGACATTTCCTATATTTAATCAGCCTTTCTCCACTCTATGTAGCCCCCTGCGCAGTAGTGGCAGTGACATGCCTTGCTTGGGGTGAAACGCTTATAAAAAAAAAAAATAAAAAAAAATAAAACAAGCTAACTCAGAAAAAAATACAAGTGTAAAACTGACTGGAGGGAATGGTGTTTTACTTAGAATCATGCAAAGAACTGAGATTTGACAATGCCAAGCATCAGTACAAACTAGAATCTATTGTAGAATATTTTCAAAAATATAACATTCGTTGGTACTTTGTAATTCAAACAGATTTCTGAAACCAGATTAGGTGACCAAATCTCATCATTGTAAACAAGAAGATTTCATAATTTTGTTTTTAATTTCCAGATGAAGAAATCTGAATATACTTTTGCCAGAAAATCTAGAATTCTGAATCAAATCTAATGTCAATAAGGAACTTTTTCTGAAAAGAAGTTGATCTGTGGTGAGCCCAATAATCCACCAGAACATCAGAGGAGCTAGTTACATCAGAAGGTTCACCTGGAAGTTGACCTCATAGCCACCAGGTGCACCTTGCCCAATAATTCACCAGAACATCAGAGAAGCTAGTTGCATCAGAAGGTTCACCTGGAAGTTGACCTCATAGCCACCAGGTGCACCTTGCCCAATAATTCACCAGAACATCAGAGAAGCTAGTTACATCAGAAGGTTCACCTGGAAGTTGACCTCATAGCCACCAGGTGCACCTTGCCCAATAATTCACCAGAACATCAGAGAAGCTAGTTACATCAGAAGGTTCACCTGGAAGTTGACCTCATAGCCACCAGGTGCACCTTGCCCAATAATTCACCAGAACATCAGAGAAGCTAGTTGCATCAGAAGGTTCACCTGGAAGTTGACCTCATAGCCACCAGGTGCACCTTGCCCAATAATTCACCAGAACATCAGAGAAGCTAGTTACATCAGAAGGTTCACCTGGAAGTTGACCTCATAGCCACCAGGTGCACCTTGCCCAATAATTCACCAGAACATCAGAGAAGCTAGTTACATCAGAAGGTTCACCTGGAAGTTGACCTCATAGCCACCAGGTGCACCTTGCCCAATAATTCACCAGAACATCAGAGAAGCTAGTTACATCAGAAGGTTCACCTGGAAGTTGACCTCATAGCCACCAGGTGCACCTTGCCCAATAATTCACCAGAACATCAGAGAAGCTAGTTGCATCAGAAGGTTCACCTGGAAGTTGACCTCATAGCCACCAGGTGCACCTTGCCCAATAATTCACCAGAACATCAGAGAAGCTAGTTACATCAGAAGGTTCACCTGGAAGTTGACCTCATAGCCACCAGGTGCACCTTGCCCAATAATTCACCAGAACATCAGAGAAGCTAGTTGCATCAGAAGGTTCACCTGGAAGTTGACCTCATAGCCACCAGGTGCACCTTGCCCAATAATTCACCAGAACATCAGAGAAGCTAGTTACATCAGAAGTTTCTCCTGGAAGTTGACCTCATAGCCACCAGGTGCACCTTGCCCAATAATTCACCAGAACATCAGAGAAGCTAGTTACATCAGAAGGTTCACCTGGAAGTTGACCTCATAGCCACCAGGTGCACCTTGCCCAATAATTCACCAGAACATTAGAGGAGCTAGTTGCATCAGAAGGTTCACCTGGAAGTTGACCTCATAGCCACCAGGTGCACCTAGCACCTCAGAGGATGTCAGTGCCTATCTCCAACTTGTAAACAGATCGTTGATCCAGTTGATTTTAGGATGTGCACATCCGGGACTGCCTCATGACAGGAAGTGCCCTACCCAATTAAGAAAAAGCTAATCTCTCTCACATCATCATGAGAAGAAAATCAATGTTCAAAGAAAATTCCCCAAAACTACTAACCCTTATATATTGACATGAACAAACCAAGTCTAAAAGAGAATAAACAACTTAATGCTTTAAAATTTTAGTATCTTATTGTTATTAGTCTTTACAATGATAATGTTACACTTTGATTTATTCAATTTATTTTAATTATAGTTGTTATTATTTGCACTATTTATATTTAAACTATTGCCCATATTTTTGTTGTTATTATCTGTTGTATTGCCGAGGTGGATACGATACACACAGAAACTGTGTCGCATAATTATTAAGCACAAAAAAAAAAAGATGTACACAAAACAATACAATAGTTACATTAAGAGACAAAACAGAACTTACAACACAGAGAGAAGGGATTTAGATGGCAATAGTCGCCGATTTAATCAGTCCGAATATTACATGAATGGCACTCAAATATTACATCTCGAATGCTACTAGTTTTTACTTGACTAGACCATTTCAGACCATGATTATTTTCATCATTGAGAGTGCTGCAGACGTGTCAGCCACTCTACATCATTATCATAATGTTTCAGCCTTTTTGCCCTCCGGCTTTCCTCAGATTTATTGATTTGAGTAACCTACCGGGAATTCTGAAATTAATATTTTATTTAATCTGCAGTCGTACACTGTTCTCATTTCATTGTCTATATCTAGGGATATTGTTTAGTTCTTATTTTTTTGTACTGTCCAGCTATTCAATTTCTGGTTAAATCTCTAGGTTGGGAAGTGTGTATTTGGGCTCAATAGAAACAGGTGAGCAATAATCTTACAGTTTAATACAATATTTACTCATATATACACTGCTTAGTTAAGTAAAATATAATACACATGCTGGAAGGTCTAGATGATAAAATCCCATTTACTGGATGAGTTTTATCTAATATTGACACACAAGCATATATTGTTTAGTTGGGAAGGATATAAGACACATGCAGGTAGATATAAATGACTAGCAGTATAGCCCGGCATTGCTCGGATGTAATGAAAACTTTAAATCTAATCCATGGTCCTGGAGCTCAGACTCAGCCTAAAGAATATTTGTGTGAAGTTTGGTGAGAATCGGATAAAAATTGTGGATTTGTATAAAGGGCATACAGACAGATAAAAAGACACACCCACAAACACCTTTTATATATATATATATATATATATATATATATATATATATTATTGATTTTCTGCACTATTGTAAGAACTGCAACCTTGAAACTTCTGAATAGCGTTTCTTATGTCTTTATCTATGAGTGCATCAAATTCGATTAAAATCAGATCACTCCTTCTATAACCCGATTTTTTCGATTTTCGATATTTATCCGGGGTACCTCGACACAAAACCTAGCTAAGAACACTCGCAGACATTTATAGTACAACTGTGTAAATTTTAAAGAAAATCAGTTCAGTCGTTTTGGAGTCTATAGGTAATGGACACACAGAGACACAGACACACAGAGAAAGTTCCATTTATAAATAAGTTTAGATTAGATTAGATTAGATTTAGATTAGATCATATTTATTTGGTGTCACAGTTTTATGTGATATTGACACAAAAGTACATGTACAGCTAACTTGGGTAAGATATAAGGCACATATAGGTAGACTAGCACTATAGCCTGGCATTGTTTGGGTGTAATGAAAGCTTTAAAACTAATCCATGGTCCTGGAGCTCAGACTCTTTGGACGTTGGCACAAAAGCCTAAAAAGCAATAGTTGTTTCCAGTTAAAGTGAAACTGTAGACTGAAAGAAAAATGAATGGATGTAAGTCAAATTCTGAATTCCTGGTATCGATATCAAATTTCCTGCACTATTGTAAAAACTGCAACCTTGAAACTTCTGAATATCGTTTCTTATGTCTTTGTCTATGAGTGTATCAAATTTGATTAAAATCAGACCGCTCCTTCTATAACCCGATTTTTTCGATTATCGATTTTTGATATTTATCAGGGGTAACTTGGCACAAAACTTAGCTAAGAACACTCGCAGACACTTATAGTACAACTGTGTAAATTTTCAAGAAAATTGGTTCAGCCGTTTCGGAGTCTATAGGTAATAGACACACACAAAGTTCCATTTATAAATAAGTTTAGATATAAATGAAAAACTGCATTTATTAGATACTATTGAGCTACATATTTGCATTTACACATGGACTGACAACTTTCTATGCATTTTATTTTCAACATTTTAAGTAGCAAATAAACACAAACAAATCTTTTAGCGTTATATATATTAAGGACATTTTTTTTTTTTGCATAATTATCCTTTCATGGAGTGAATATTTGTTTGTTGCATTGGAAAAAGCTATGAACAGAATATTAAGTAAAATCATGGCTCAGTCAAGGGTTTTGTATTTTTTTAATCAGCAAGAATAAAGTTGTCAAATGCTCAGTGCGTTTCGGGCAGAGATGATCATGGTTGTCCACATATTGTTCTTTTAATTATCCCTGAATTGGGAATGACATGATTGCCTTCTCCATGATTTTGAATTCAAATTTTTTCTCCTCCTAAAATAGCTGAAACTCAAGAGCCTAGTTTATCTTGATACTACAATGAGGGAAGATATTGATTCATGCCTTTCTCATGAGAGTTTGTGCAAAGGTGAATGCAACAGATGAGGCTGAACTTTGAAGTCCCTAAGTTCATTTACTGTACTGTTAACAATGACTTTCCTTGAACCTGCCCAAATTACTAAATTTAATATATTTTGTAATTTTGTTGAAAGATGTCAGTTCTAATCATTGTTAATTTAGCTGCTCTCTGTGACTTTTTATTTATCCTGCTTCAGTGTATTTCCTGGATGTTGAAGCCAAGGATTTTAACCTGATATTGTTGGAGTTTTTGTGTATCCCTGTATACTAGTGAGCTAGCCATGAGCTGACTCATTTTATAATTCACCAATAGAAGGATTAACCAATCAGAAGGCTCAAAATATTCAATGCAACATGTATAAAAGGCAACCATATTTTCACAAGTATTGGCGATATAGTCCGATTCAGTAGAGTGACTGACTCGTGAGTGTTAATCTTTGATGTTGTTTCATTGAACAGATTATGTACTATGTTCTATATTCATAAACTATGGTGGACATGGTCAACAAATATAAGTTTCCAAAATTGACCCTGGATCTTCCAGGTCATAAGTTATGCTTTTATTTTACTTACTTTTATGTTTATATCATTGAAACTTAACAAATTGAAACTGAGATGAATATTTAGAACTGGTGCATCATTGCAGCCAGTACATTCACAAGGTCAACATACCATTCAAAACGGTGTTTCTTTGAAGTTAGTACATCCGTGTTGCCAATGTGTACTTGTGGCAAGTGCATTCTTGAAACTAGTGCATCCTTAATATCAGCCTGTCCTGGAAGCCAGTATAACTTAGAGGCTAATGTAATCTTCAAGCCAGTGTGTGCTTGTGCCAACACATCCTAGAAACCAGCACAAAGTTATGGTCAGTATATCCTTGAGGCCAGTATATCAGTCAGTCAGTTAAGTGCCATACGTGATACACGCTTGGTCAATCATGTCTCGAAAGAGACATGACTGACTGGGCAGAAGATTATCCAGCAGTAGTTTGCCATTGCTTTCTGCAGTAGACTGGTTGCTGACCAAGGCTATAGAACCCAATCTGTCCTGTTATTTGATTCATAGCTAGAGGGGGAAGAGATGTATTATATTAATAAGTATTAATTAGTGGGGATCAGTTTATTACTTCATAACAATAGAAAAACGATCCCCTACTTTATGCCCAGTAGAAGCCTTAATCATGATTCCAACTATTATATTCAGTCAGTCAGTTAAGTGCCATACATGATACACGCTTGGGCAATCATGTCTCGAAAGAGATGTGACTGACTGGGCAGAAGATTATCCCGCAGTAGGTTGCCATTGCTTTCTGCGGTAGACTGGTTGCCGACCAAGGCTATAGAACCCAATCTGTCCTGTTATTTGATTCATAGCTAGAGGGGGAAGAGACAGATTAATACCTTTCCCAAGGGTATTTGTGCATAAGTGAATGCAATGAATTTAACTGGAATTTGAACTCAGCTCCCCCATTTCTCGTTCTGAACCGGTATCCACTGCGCCACAACTCACATCCAGTATATACTTCGGTATATATCCTCTCAGCCTGTGTCCTTGTTGCCAGTGCATTCTTGAGTCCAGTGTATCCTTGAAGCTCAATGTCACAAAATGTAGTAGTCGAAATATGTCAGTTTCAATCTTTGAAATCTCTTCTGCATTCTCTTACCTTTCTACTTTTGCAGTTTTTTGAACTGATGTTAATATGTCTTGAGAAGAAAAACATACTATTTAATATAATTGATGAATCTTGACAAAATACAGTGAAGAATCTGTAACGTGATTGATACCGACTTAGCTGTCCGCCTGCAGTCACTCTCTCACCGGCATGATGTGGCTTCCCTGTGCCTCTTCTATAAATACTTTCATGGCTTCTGCTCTGATGAACTTAAATCACTGGTGCCTCCTAGGTGTGAGTTTGCACAAGATACTAGATTGGCAACTTTTACAGTGAAACCGATGAAATGTAACCGCAATTTCTACTCCAACAGCTCCTTTTCTCGCACTTCCCACCTGTGGAATTACCTTCCACATACTTGCTTCCCCGATGGCTATAACCTCCAGGAGTTTAAATGTAAGGTCAATAGACACTTCCTAACACACTAACCCTTCCATTCTCTCCAACTCTCCCCCTATGTACATCCTAACTTGTCTATCGCCCTGTGTAACCCCCTGCGCTATAGTGGCTGTGGAATGCCTTGCTTGGGGTGACATGATTAAAAAAAAAAAAAATTAAATCATTGAATTATAAATTTAAGCAAATTATTTTTTTTTTTTATTACACAAAAGTAAGATGCTTGCTGAGTGTATGTGCTTGGTGTAGATGCTAAAATTGTTTTGTTAGATGTCTAATGTAGGTTTGATTTTGGGTACATTTTATTTTTTTTTTTACATACACACTGAAACGTCACTGTTTCTAGTTCCTAATTCTAATGAAGGAAAATCAACCTTCAGAATAATTTAGCGACAAACATGCAATCAACTTCTCTTTGCAGGTGCACATGATGTGCATATTGCAAATATTCATCTCTCATTTTTGTGATCTCTTCTTTTTGTTTTTTAAACTCTCTGTACTCTCTCTTGAGGATGTGTGTTGTGGTACAGTGGATATCGGCTCGGAACGAGAAACCAGGAGCCAAGTTCGAATTCCAGTTGAATTCATTGTATTCACTTACGTGCAAATACCCTTGGGAAAGGTATTAATCCGTCTCTTCCTTCCAGTTATGGGTTAAATCGCAGGACAGATTGGGTTCTATAGCCTTGGTCGGCAACCAGCCTACCGCAGAAAGCAATGGCAACCTACTGTGGGATAATCTTCTGCCCAGTCAGTCATGTCTCTTTTGAGACATGATCGTTCAAGCATGTATCATGTATGGCACTTAACTGACTGAGTGAATATAATAATTGAAATACTGATTAAGGCTTCTACTGGTCATAAAGTGGGGTATCTGTTTTATATTGTTATGAAGTAATAAACTGATCCCCCACTAATTACTACTTAATAATATAATACATCTCTTTTTTCTCTAGCCATGAGTCAAATAACAGGACAGACTGGGTTCTATAGCCTTGGTCGGCAACCAGCCTACCACAGAAAGCAATGGCAACCTACTGTGGGATAATCTTCTGCCCAGTCAGTCATGTCTCTTTCGAGACATGATCGTTCAAGCATGTATCATGTATGGCACTTAACTGACTGACTGACTCTCTCTTATTTTTTATTTCTTTTTTTATCCTCTCTCTTTGTTTGTAGTCTTTCTTTCTTTCTCATCCTCATCACTTTTTCTCTATATCTTTCAACATTGTTAGCTTTTTTCTCTCTTTTACTTTCTGTATTTCTGTCTTATTGGCCTTTTCTTTCTTTTTCTTTCTTTTTTCCCTCCCACATATCTTCTCCCTTTGTAATATAACAATCTGGCCCCACCCAAGGAAGTGATGCAAGCGATGGTGTTTCCCGTCGGTGAAGGGGTCGGCGAACGACAAGACAGGTGTTTGTGAAATACATCCTGTCGAGGCCGGAGCGGATGTCGTTTGACCTTATTTTCGACAGCGGCGGAAATGACTACGGAGGCAAACAGAACAGGTGTCTCTGGGAATTACGTGGGCGTTGCGTGGGCGAGGCAAAACCGGAAGAAAAGTCCCGGTTCTAGAAGACTATATAAAGACCTTGACACACGGATTCGCCAGCAGAGAACGGCCAGTGGAAGCAGAGAGACACCTCAGTCAAGACTACACTCCCGTCGACCCATTCTATGTGCGCTCTCACTCTTCCATTCTCTATTCCACACGGGTTCGTCGTCAAGAATAAAAATATAACCTTATATTTTTATATATGCGTGTTCTCGTTATTTTGTCGTCGTACGGCGATATATAACACCTTTACGTGTAGATTTCTTTTCTTCCTTGCATTCGTTATTCTTTGTCTTTGCTATCCATCTTTTAGTGCCGTTATCTTTTGTCTTTTTTTTTTACCCGCTCTATTTTTTTTTTTTTTTTTTTTTTTTTTTTTAATCATCTCACCCCAAGCAAGGCATTCCACTGCCACTATTGCGCATGGGGCTACATAGGGGAAGGTAAAGAGAAGGAGTGGTTAGACATAGGGAATGTCAGGAGGAAGGTGACAGATGAGTAAGGATAGCGAGGATGAGGGTCGGGCAGATGGGAAGAGTGCTTGATAGAATGGGAGGTTAGTGTGTTAGGAGGTGTCTATTGACCTTACATTTAAACTCCTGGAGATTGTAGCCGTCGGGGAAGCAATCGTTTGGAAGAGAATTCCACAGTCGGGAAGTGCGAGGAAAGAAACTGTTGGAGTAGAAGTTACGGCTGCATTTTATCGGTTTCACTGTAAAAGGGTGGGATCTAGTTGCTAATCTAGTATCTCGTGCAAATTCGTATTTAGGGGGCACCAGTGATCTAAGTTCATCGGAGCAGAAGCCGTGAAAGTATTTATAGAAGAGACACAGGGAAGCCACGTCTCACCGGTGGGAGAGAGACTGCAGGCGGTCTGCCAAGTCGGTATCTATCACATTACAGACCCTCCTCTGAACCTTATCGAGAAGCCCGAGGAGAACAGCAGGGGCACCCGACCAGATATGGCAGCAGTATTCAATGCATGGGCGGATGGTAGATTTGTAAATGTGCAGGATAGATTTAGACGGAAAAACCTTCCGGGCCCTACACAGAGAACCGACTTTCATAGCAGCGGATTTAGCAATGGATTCGATATAGTCATTCCATTTGAGGTCCGCTGAAAGTGTGAGACCAAGGAGGCGTAGTGTTTTACTCTCTGGGAGGCAAGCCTGGTCCATGCCAATGGGAGGTAGGTGAGATTGTCGATGATGGTTAATTGACAGTAGCTTCGTTTTAGAAGCTACTGTCAATTTCCCTCTTGTATTTTTTGGCTGTCTCTCTTTTACTTTCTCTACTTCTCACTTTTATTTTTGACTTCTTTTGTTTATTTCTTTTTTATTGCTTCTCTTTGCTTGTAGTTTTCTTTTCTTTTTCATCTTCATCCCTTTTCTTTTATCTTTGATATTTTTGACTTCTTTTGTTTATTTCTTTTTTATTGCCTCTCTTTGCTTGTAGTTTTCTTTTCTTTTTCATCTTCATCCCTTTTCTTTTATCTTTGATATTTTTGACTTCTTTTGTTTATTTCTTTTTTATTGCCTCTCTTTGCTTGTAGTTTTCTTTTCTTTTTCATCTTCATCCCTTTTCTTTTATCTTTGATATTTTTGACTTCTTTTGTTTATTTCTTTTTTATTGCCTCTCTTTGCTTGTAGTTTTCTTTTCTTTTTCATCTTCATCCCTTTTCTTTTATCTTTGATATTTTTGACTTCTTTTGTTTATTTCTTTTTTATTGCCTCTCTTTGCTTGTAGTTTTCTTTTCTTTTTCATCTTCATCCCTTTTCTTTTATCTTTGATATTTTTGACTTCTTTTGTTTATTTCTTTTTTATTGCCTCTCTTTGCTTGTAGTTTTCTTTTCTTTTTCATCTTCATCCCTTTTCTTTTATCTTTGATATTTTTGACTTCTTTTGTTTATTTCTTTTTTATTGCCTCTCTTTGCTTGTAGTTTTCTTTTCTTTTTCATCTTCATCCCTTTTCTTTTATCTTTGATATTTTTGACTTCTTTTGTTTATTTCTTTTTTATTGCCTCTCTTTGCTTGTAGTTTTCTTTTCTTTTTCATCTTCATCCCTTTTCTTTTATCTTTGATATTTTTTTAATCATACCACCCCGAGCAATTGAAAAAAAAAAGAAAAGTGAAAAGATTGGAAAAGAGAGAAACCACATCCTAAACAGGAAACAAGGGATGAGCCTCTTCACCTGTTCAATAGACGTGGGTGGAGTGTGAACCGGGCGATAGATAGATCTATCTTCTCCAATTGAAAAAAAAACAAAAAACAAAGTGAGAAGATTTGAAAAGAGAAAGCCGGAAACCACGTCCTAAACAGGGAACAAGAGATGAGCCTCTTAACGTGTTCAATAGACGTGGGTGGAGTGTGAACCGGGTGATAGATAGATCTATCCTTACTATCGTTTAACTCTGTTATCTTTTTTGTCTTCCTCGTAATCTACTTCTCACTCTTTCCTTTTCTTTCTTTCCTTTTCTTTCTTTCCTTTTCTTTCTTTCTTTCTTTCCTTTTCTTTCATTTCTTTCTTTCTTTCTTTCTTTCTTTCTTTCTTTCTTTCTTTCTTTCTTTCTTTCTTTCTTTCTTTCTTTCTTTCTTTCTTTCTTTCTTTCTTTCTTTCTTTCTTTCTTTCTTTCTTTCTTTCTTTCTTTCTTTCTTTCTTTTCTTTCTTTCTTTCCTTTCTTTCTTTCCTTTCTTTCTTTCTTTCTTTCTTTCTTTCTTTCTTTCTTTCTTTCTTTCTTTCTTTCTTTTCTTTCTTTCTTTCTTTCTTTCTTTCTTTCTTTCTTTCTTTCTTTCTTTCTTTCTTTCTTTCTTTCCTTTTCTTTCTTTCCTTTCTTTCTTTCTTTCTTTCTTTCTTTCCTTTTCTTTCTTTCTTTCTTTCTTTCTTTTTCTTTCTTTCCTTTTCTTTCTTACATTTTTATCCTTACTATCTATATCATGTGTATTTGTCTCTCTTTTACTGTCTCTTCATTTTTAACACACTATCTCTTAAACTATTTTTTAAAAATTTTTTTCAAATCTCTTTTCTTTTCTGCTCTTCCCTTTTAAATTTCTTGCCTTTTTCTGCTTACTCTCTCTCTCTCTCTCTCTCTCTTGCTCATTTTCTTCTTCTTTTAATCACTTACCCCTTTTTTTCTCCTCATCTGTGTTCCCACTAAGTTTTTCAGTTATTGTTGTCAGTATACTCTCTTTCTCTTCCTTTTTCTCATCTTTTTTTTTCTGTTATCATCTTCTCTTTCTTTTTCCAACTCATTTTTTGGTCTAGTCTCTCTCTGTTCTTTTCTTATTAAAAACTCATTTTTCACTTTCTTTTTCTACCCCACCTCTATCATGTCTTTTGCCTCACCCATGCAATATTTTCATTTTTTCTCTTTTCTTCATTTTTTTTTTCTCACATTACCTTTTATCTTTCCTTTTTCTTTCTTTCTTTCTTTTTTCTTTCTTTCTCTCTTTTTTTGCAATGCACCATCTCTATTGCACTCTATCTTTCCTCCTTTCTTCCTTATGTCAAGCTTCTTTTTCATCTTCTATCTCCCTCTTATCAATCTCTAATCTTCCTCATGCAACATTAATTTTTTTCTGGTCATTTTTTCTCACCTTTTATCATTCATTTTTCTGTCATTTTCTATCTCAACAGTTTTTACCTCTATTTCCAATGCCCTGCTTCTTTTTCACTTTCATTTTCTGTCCCCCTCTGTCAGTCTTTAACCTCCCCCGACACAACATTATTTTTTTCTCAAGTTATCTTCTATCTTTTTTAATTCTTTCTCATTCTGTGATTCTGTATCTCAATCACTTTGCCTTTCCTCCTTTACTGTGTGAAGTTTCTTTTTCCTTTTCCTCTGCCAAACTTCTTTTTCATTTTCCACTGCCTAACCTTTTTCCTTTTCCACTGCTTAACTTCTTTTTCTTTTCCTCTGCCTAACTTCTTTTTCATTTTTTTCTGCCTAACTTCTTTTTCTTTTTCCACTGCCTAGCTTTTTTTTTCTCTTGCCAAGCTTCTTTTTTTTCCTCTGCCTAAATTCTTTTTTCTTTTCCTCTGCCTAACTTCTTTTTCTTTTTCCTATGCTAACTTCTTTTTCTTTTTCCACTGCCTAGCTTTTTTCCCTCTGCCAAGCCTCTTTTTCTTTTCCTCTGTCCTTTTCTATCCCCCCCCCCCACTTCCAGTCTTTAACCTCCCTCAACCACGCAACATTCTTTCTCCCTTCTTTCTATAAGACTGAAAGAAAAAAAATGGCGGACAGAATGTGATAATCTGGTGGATTGGCCAATATGAAGATAATGGTGATTGTTAGCACAATAAACTTTGGCATCTTTAGATAGAAAAGCTTCAGGAACATCACGTTGCGGTCTTTTGAAGATTAAGTTTCAAGATTGAGTGTAAAAGATAAAATTGTCTCTTTTGCAATTTGTTTCCATTTGTCAATCCACTCTTTGATTTCTTCTTCTTCATGTAAACACATACAAGTGCATGTGTAACCACAAGTTGATGCACATATAAACACACTCATATAGTCAGATATAATGTTCCTATCTATTTATATCGAGTTGAAATACCAGTCTGTCTTAACATGCACACAGAGGCATAAATATCTATTCCATTTATATAAAAGCTACCTCATAATTTTAACTTTATATCAAGCTATTTCTGTCTTTCAATAAATAATTATACATCACTCACTTCTCTCTGTGGATCTATACTGCAGCTTGGAAAATGGAATCGGTAAATTAAGTTCTGGCACTGCTTCTGTTCACTTAACACTAGTGTTATTGGAAAAGGCATGAAAACACATCTTCGGGGCATGCCTGCAATAATGGTTGATAGAAAAGAGAATGGTTAAATGAACGCTTCTGTAGGCCATTCTATAAGGGAAGTGTCTTTAATTTTTTTTTATTTCTGTTGATGTATTCTTTTTGAGAAAACCCAACGCAACCTAAAAAATTTGTCACTTCAAGAAACCCAGCCTTGATGAGTGATGAAATCGCCACTGTGTCCTCATGAAACTTTGAAGTTGACATGAACCTGCTCAGTTAAAGTGACAAATTTTTTGCACTAAAACTATCAACACTCTATCTACACCCCAATATCAAACTGACATTGCTTCTGTTCACTGAACACTAGTGTTATTGGAAAAGGCATGAAAACACATCTTTGAGGCCTGCCTGCCATAATGGTTGATAGAAAAGAGAATGGTTAAATGAACACTTCCGTAGGCCATTCTATAAGGGAAGTGTCTTTAATTTTTTTAAATTTCTGTTGATGTATTCTTTTTGAGAAAACCCAACGCAACCTAAAGAATTTGTCACTTCAAGAAACCCAGCCTTGATGAGTGATGAAATCGTCACTGTGTCCTCATGAAACTTTGAAGTTGGCATGAACCTGCTCAGTCAAAGTGACAAATTTTTTGCACTAAAATATCAACGCACTATCTGCACCCCAATATCGAACCCTTTATGATGAAAAGCATGGTTGTCAAAATACCTTTTATCCTTATAACTACTGAAAAACAACAACCTCAGTGCCAAACATTATCACAACTAAACACAATATATATATGTATATGTATATATATATATACACACACACACACAAACTATATCTGCTATTTGGTGACTGTTATCATTGCATAGCAATGTTTAATGTCAACACAAGATAACATCATCTTTGATGGTGGATGTTTTTATGTTAACATCTGTGTAATTTCTCTGAAGATGGCTAATGTGAGCTGAAAGCTTAGAACCAGCATAATAAAAAATATCCAAATGTTGAACAATTTTTGTCTTTATTTTCACCTGAAATTAAAGCCAAAATACGATGTTTAGAACGGCTCATGATTAAAAAGAATAGACATTCATTGTCTCTTATATTTAACAGTATATGTTTAGAAAATCATCTGCTGCCTTGATACACTAATTATATACATATGTATATTAATAAATATACATATTATCCTATGTCTATGGGATGACTCAGAGTTTCATGCACTATGCAATCATCAGGTACATATGTACACCCTCCTCATATGTATATTTATTATTTATGTCACTATATATATATATATATATATATATGCAGTTGTTTATTTGCTTAATTTATAGAGTGTTTAAGAGAAGTGGATATAGAAATTGGCAGTTTCTATTTCTATCTCTCTCTCTTTCACACTCTCTATATTTAGCCACACCCACACACATGTGTGTGGGTGTATAGGTTGATAGGTATAGGGAGTTGGAAAGAAGGAGAGTAAATCTTTGAATTTCTACATCCACATATATGTGTATATAGATAGATAGTTATAGAGTTGATGAGAAAGAGAAAAAGATAGAAATTCCTAATTTCTATGTAAACACACACGCACACACACACATATATATATATATATATATATATAAATTTCCATCTATCTATCATACTATGTTGGTCTATCCTCCTTCTTGATCTATTCTCATCTATCTGTCTATCTATCTTGGCTTATTTCCATTTATCTATCTATCAGTCATGGTCTATTCCCATTTATATATATATATACATATATATATATATATATATATATATATATATATATATATTAGTCTATTCCAATCTATCTATCTATCTATCTATCTATCTATCAGTCAGTTAAGTGCCGTACGTGATACACGCTTGGGCGATCATGTCTCGAAAGAGACATGACTGACTGGGCAGAAGATTATCCTGCAGTAGGTTGCCATTGCTTTCTGCGGTAGACTGGTTGCCAACCAAGGCTATAGAACCCAATCTGTCCTGCTATTTAACCCATAACTAGAAGGAAGAGATGGATTAATACCTTTCCCAAGGGTATTTGCGAGTAAGTGAATACAATGGATTCAACTGGAATTCGAACTCAGCTCCCCGGTTTCTCATTCCGAGCCGATATCCACTGTACCACAACACACATACAGGGTCGTGAATGGAGCTCGAAACCATATGTGCTATATTTACAATCAAATGACTGTCGCCTAGTCCTCTCGGCCAAGCTGATCAGCACATCTATCTATCAGTATCCACTAAAAATAATATTTAGAATTTTTGTGTGTGTATATATACACACACACACACGTATATATATATATTAGTCTATTCCAATCTATCTATCTATCTATCTATCATGGTCTGTTCCTATCTATCTATCTATCTTGATAGGTGCCTAATTTCTATGTCCACACACACACACACACATACATATATATAATTATAAATAATTTGTTTTTATTTAAAATTAGTTTAATTTACATTGTGGCATGGAAATTTCTATGTTTCGAGATGTAAAGTTTTTTTTATCTCTTCAGCAAGCATTGTTCAACTAACTTTAGTGAAAATGATTTACATTTGAATGCAGAAAACAATACGTTTGCTTATCAAAGTGTTAATATGGAGTGGAGAAGACAGAAAATTTATATCTTATGGGTGTGTTTAATTTAACTAATCAGAATGAAGGTCGACTTTGAAAATTTAAAATATAGGTTAGAGGTTAGGGGATGTGGGGTAGTCATACATGTTAGATGAAAAATATTCTTTTTTCAGCTTGACCGTTTTCTTCCATCAAGATGTATACACTCTAGTTCATATATACAGTACTGTGCAAAAGTATCAGGACAAGAACTATTTTATCTGTTATGAGGCATATTGATAAAAAATAAACAATTTAATTAAAGCAATTTTATTTGATTTACTCAACAAATGCTTTAACAAGAAAAAAATACTTGTTACAAAATAAATTTAATATTTAATATGATAGCCTTTTGCTTTGATCACAGCCTTCATTCTGTCAGGCATTGACATCACAAGCTTCTTTAATGTATCTAATGGTATCTCCTGCCAAGCAGCTTGTATTTGCTCCCAAAGTCTGTTGTGCAAAATAACATTAGATTTATCAAATTGAGAGGGGGGAATAAGAAAAAAGTCATATTCAAGGATAATAGAATAATGAGTAGTTTCAAAATAACTTGTTTAATAGGAAATAGGAAAAATGAAATATAACTTCTTTTTAATACATTTCTTTTATGCCTAGTTTTAAATAATCAATATTTATTAGCAATTTACTTGGCTTTTCACCATGTATTTGAATTTCAGTGAGGTTTTTTTAGGAAAATCACCCCTGTACTAATACTTTTGCACATTACCGGTAGTGTGCAAAAGTGTTAGGACAGGGGTGATTTTAAACTTTATTTTGATGCCTCATAAAAGATAAAATAGTTCTTATCCTAATACTTTTGCACAGTACTATATATATATATATATATATATATATATATATATCCTCTCTAGTATAATAAAGACTTGTGTATTTGTATATATGTATATATATATGTATTTCTCTCCTGTCACACAGATGGAGAGAGAAACAATAGCAAGGTAATGTCGACTCAGTTCATTCTCTTTACTACTAGTTATGAAAGCTCTTGCTGCATGTTTACTCTTTAACGGTGCCTTGTTAGTTTTTTTAAAATAATTATGTCATTGAGTAGTGAAAAAAAAAAAAAATATATATATATATATACATATATATAGTCATCCACAGACAGTCCTATTAGTATGGTTAGACATTTGATTGTTTCTAGCCAGGATTGAAAACCAACTGAATTGACATCAGTTGGTGATTCTATCTCTGAGCTATGTGTGCGCGGTAGAGGAAGGCAGACTTTAGCTTGTTTCATACAATGTAAACACATACCAGTAGCCAAGAATGTTCAAATTCATTACTGAATTACTGTTTTTAAAGTCTACCACCTATCCATAGTGCTCAATCGGTGTGCGAGAGTATAGCCATCTGCAGACAGTCCTGTTTTGCTGTATTGCAGCTCATCAGTATGGTTAGGCATCCAATTGCTTTTATTTATATATATATAAATATATATATATCCTTTCTATTATAATAAAAAGCAATATATATATATATATAACCCTCCTGTTGCATTCAATGGTTTGGATTATTATTTTTTTTTTATGTCTTAATGTAAGATACTCAATAGTAGATATATCAATATATATGCTGCCATCATTTTAGACATCATATTGATATAAATATTTTGTTTTGTCATCATTTTTGATGGTATGGGCCCACTCATTTATTATGCTCTATGATATATGTTGTATTGAGCACTTTTTAAAAAAGTAAATGCCAGAGAACCCGGAATTTTAAAACTGTTGGTTCTTTGCACTTGGAGACATATATATATATATATATATATATATATGAGAGAGATAGAAACTCATTTTTTATATCCACACTGTATATCCCTGAAGCACTCTCTATAAATTGCAAAACAATATATATATATATATGTATATATAGAATGGGAGACTTTGAAAACAGTAGCTACTCCGGCAAACACGCATCGCTCATTCAATAATGAAATAATGAATTAGAGCACTCTGGCTATTGAGCATGTATAATGATATATGCGCTAAAAAGTCTGCCTTCTTCTACCGAATGCTTGTAGCCCAGAGGTAGAATCGCCAACTGACACCAATTCGGTCGAGTTTCAATCCTGGGTAAAAAAGCAATCAGGGTCTAACCGTAATGATGAGCTGTGATACAGTGAAACAGATCTGTCGGTGGATGACTATATATATATATATAATTATATTGTTTCAAATATAGTATTTTTATGGGTGTTGTGATAATAAATTTTCTCTGTTACTGAAGCATAATTGAAATCATTTTGTGTGCTGACTTTTAATAATATTAAAATGATGAAGAATTCTCAATTTGGGGTAAAATTACTTGTAGATATGTAGTGTCAATATAAAAATGAACATGGTGATTTCTATACTCAAATTGATTCTTTCCTACCCTCCCCCTGTCTTTCTTTCTCTCTCTCTTTGTGAATATATATATATATATATATAGAGAGAGAGAGAGAGAGAGAAAACCACTGATAGTGATCAATTTGGGACTTCCTCTTTTAGATAATAATTACTGACTGAATACTATAATCAATGGATAGGAAAATTAGAATTTACAGTCTTTGTAATAAAATAATTTATATCATCAAAATTAGTTTGAAATTAACTGATTTGAATTTATTTTTAATTTTTTTTAATACTAAATAATGTATTTAGATGAAAATAATTTCAATAAGGAAAATTAGCTCACATTAATCAGGCATATGACCAAATTCTGATGAATAAGTCAGGCAGCAGAATTAGATCGGAAATAAGACAAAAACAGGTTGAAAGCCAAGAAAATATTCACTCCTGCATAGTGTGTACCTTCAGTAAGTAGATCTGGTGAAACCCATCTCTCTCCAGGTTAAACCCCAACTAATGTCCACCAAGTTGAAAGCTCGTCTTGGTCACAAACATGTGGGGCCTTTGAATCTGTAAGTCTAACCTGGCCATTGACTTCAGTCTATGAAACCCTCTGCCAAGTGGTTACATGTATAATTATGGAGCAGTCTACCTCATTGTGTTAGATTGCCATTGATGTGACAAATGTAGATGGTTAGGGAGTGGGAAGGAGGAAGCAAGGTCACTGCAAAGTTGAGCATCCTTGCTGGGGGTGAAATGATTAAAATAAATGAACAAAGACTGAAAGGAGATATTTAAATATGTCAGCCAGTTAAGTGCCATATATGATCCACACTTGGATGATCATGTCTCAAAAGAAACATGACTGACTGGGCAGAAGATTTTTCCCACAGTAGATTGCCATTACTTTCTGTGGTAGACTGGTTCCCAACTAAGGCTATAGAACCCAGTCTGTCCTGTTATTTGACCCATAGTTAGAGGGAAGAGATGGATTAATACCTTTCCCAGGGATATTTATGTATAAGTGAATACAACGAATTCAACCGGAATTCAAACACGGCTCTCCGAATTCTCATCCACTGCACCACAATGCACAACAATAAGTACTGATATATAATGCGAAATTTCCTGCAGATATATTGCAGTGTAATAAGAACCTTTTGCTTACTGTCTGTAGTGTGTAAAATACATTTCCATAAATAATATACGTCTTTTCAGCACAATTCCTCTTGGTTATTACTGACTGTCTGTCTGATTGTGTCTTTGCCTCTTTCTAGCCGTGGCCATCTTGAAATGTATTCTGGCTTGAAAATCTATGGGTATTAATATCATTATTGTACTCTGGTTCATGCAGATTTGATATTGTTTGGTTTCATGAGCTGATGTTGCTTCATGACAGGGCATTAATCTTTTCTTCATTATGATGACGGTTACTTCTGGAGGGAGGAACAATCAGTGCATAAAACAGAAAGAAAAATTACCTTTTCTTGCTTCTGATTGAGGTTTGGCTTTACTTTATATATTTGTTCTATGTTTGGCTACGAGGATTTGTCATTTATTTTTGTCAAACTGCCTCTGGAATATGTACTGATCTCATCAAGCAAACAATGAAAATTCTCCTTTTTCATCTCTTAATCCTTTCATTCCAAGCAAGGCAATAAAGCCACTAAGATGCTAAGGGGTTACTGAATGTGAGAGAAGAGAATAGGATTAAAATAAAATATTATTAAGGAGAGAGAACAATAAAAAAAGACAGAAATTAAGAAGACAGATGAGAACAATTGAAATTGAATTTACATTTTTGAAGATCTAAGTTGATTGGAATGCAAGAAGCCAACAGAGTTTCAGGCTTACGTCCATATCACATTGAATACACCGGTTCTTGCTCGATCACCGAAGTTAAGCAACATTATACCTGGTCAGTACTTAGATGGGTGACCACTTGGAAATACCAGGTGCTGTAAGTGTTTAGTGACGGATGTGCTTGCTTACGGTCATATCACGTTGAATACACCGGTTCTCGTTCAATCACCAAAGTTAAGCAACATTGAGCCTGGTCAGTACTTAGATGGATGACCGCTTGGGAATACCAGGTGCTGTAAGCGTTTAGTGACGGATGTGCATTGTGGTGCAGTGGATATCGGCTCGGAAAGAGAAATCAGTGAGCTGAGTTCGAATTGCAGTTGAATACCCTGCATTCACTTAAGCACTGGTACCCTTGGGAAAGGTATTAATCTGCCCTTGGGAAAGGTATTAATCTGTCCCTTCCCTCCAGTTATGGGTTAAATAACAGGGTAGGACTTGGGGACCCTGCCCTTAAAAAAAACAAAATCCCAATGAATCTTGATACTCGAAAAGAAAAAGTATTACTAGACACAAAAACTTATATATAAAAAAAAACAACAATAAATTGTTAAAAAAAATGGTATTACCAGCAATAAATAAATAAATAAAATTCAGTTAGCAATAAATGACCCCCCCAAGGTTGATATGCCATAAAAACAAAACAACCAACAACAGAATTTCACAAGTAAGAAGTTCTAAAGAAAAAAAAATACTGTTAGCATAGAACTTTACAGTTGTATCTTGCCATTTTAACAGTAAAATGTTGAGCCCTAGCTGCTAATCTGGTACTGGGGCTAAATTCGTAAAGTCTAAGCATAAAAGAGAAAAATTCATCAAAATAATTTCCATGAAAATCTTTATAGCTGTTACAATAGCGGAAAAATGATTGAATCTGGGATGCCAGCTCAGTACAAATAACATTGCAGATTCTTTGTATTTTTACTAAGAATCTCTAAATGTATAACGGAAACACTAAAACTGATGTGTCAATAATATTCAAAACATAGATGAATGGTAGACTTATATGTAAGATAAATTCTGTTATCATAATGTTTCAGCCATTGTACCCTCTGCCCTTCTTCAGGTTGATCTTGGTAACCCTTAGGCAATTTTAAACTGAACTCTTTATTCAGTTTCCAGGGCTATATTGTTTTTTTTAATCTTGATCAGTTATTATTATTTATATTATTTACATTCAGACTAATATCTTCATCTTTATTGTTATTATTACTACAATTTTTTGAGTATTGCTCAAGACCTGATCAGTATTAAAAAAAAAACAAAACAGCATATCTCTCAACATGAACAGCAGAATGAGAACAATTTATTTTTGTAGATTAAATGAAGTGTGAAGTTTGAAATACCATGAGGTTATCCCGATTGACTGACACCTGAAGAAGGCCAGAGAACATAACATTAAGAAGAGAGAAGAAAAAACAAAGAGGAATTAAGAAGAGAGAAGAATAAAAGTGCAAGAATTAAGAAGACAGAAGATAACGATTGACATTGCATTTAAATTTATGAAGATCAAAGTTGTCCGGGAAGCAAGAAGCGGGAAGAGATTTCCATAAGTGATAAGTATAAGAAAAGAAATTGTTAGCAGAGAACTTACCATTACATCTAAACATTTCAACTGTAACATGATGAGACCTAACTGCTAATCTAGTCATCATTTATCCATCACACCCAATGGTGCATAGGGCAGCAACATTTTGTTGCTGTTTCTGTAACAAACTGTTGTTTACGGGGCAAGGTTGTTAGCCCTGCACCCAACCCCCAAACCTGGAGGACCAGTGGACCATTCTTGGTCCTTACGTTTACATCACCTGGTATTCCCAAATGGTTACCCATTTAAGTACTGACCAGGCTTGATGTTGCTTAACTTCGGTGATCGGACAGGAACTGGTGTATAGCTGTAGACTAATCTAGTACTGAGCTTTAATGCATAAAGTTTCGATACCAAAGAGGAAAGCTCATCAGAACAATTCCCATGAAAATATTCATAGAAGAGGCAGAGTGAAGCTATGTTACAACAATAGGAAAGTGTTGGAAGCTGAGATGCCAGGTCAGTACCAAGAACATTGTAAATCCTTGTTTGTATTTTATCAAGAATTCCTAAATATATAGCACCAGACCAGATCTGGTAAAAATATTCAGCTCATGGTAGACTTAGAAATGTTTAAGATAGATTCCATAGAGAAAATTGTCTAGTATGACAGTCAACATTCCTAGCAGCAGACCTACCAATTGGAAAATTTGATACTCGCAGGACATTGAAGGAAAGAGGGACAGAGGGAAACTGTGTGTAATCTGCTTGTGTGAATGGATGGCAGAACAGGACCTGGGAAAATAGTGAAAATAGAAAACTTATTCAGAGCTATGAAGGATCATATATTGTGGAGAGCCGTGGTTGTCCGCATCTTGAAGGGACATGGCAAATAGAGGAAGAAGAAGCTTTTTCGGTTTGTTGACACTGCTGTATATTTCATTTTTTATTTCTGTAATCTCATTGAGAACAAAATCATTATAACTATGTAGGGTACAATAATCAGGTTAAACAAAAATGCTATAGAACTACTAGTACAACTAATAATAAATACTATAGAACTACTAGTACTACTAATAATAAATGCTATAGAACTACTAGTACGACTAATAATAAATGCTATAGAACTACTGGTACAACTAATAATAAATCCTATAAAACTACTGGTACTACTAATAATAAATGCTATAGAACTACTAGTACGACTAATAATAAATGCTATAGAACTACTGGTACAACTAATAATAAATCCTATAAAACTACTGGTACTACTAATAATAAATGCTATAGAACTACTAGTACGACTAATAATAAATGCTATAGAACTACTGGTACTACTAATAATAAATGCTATAGAACTACTAGTACTACTAATAATAAATACTATAGAACTACTAGTACTACTAATAATAAATCTGAATAAATATTTCTAAAATATTATAAAACAAGATATTACTAACTATATCAAATTAGAAGTACATATTAAATGAGAAGAAGAAAAATTAATCAATAATCACACATGCACAACAAGTCGCCCAGTTCAAACTCCACCCACGTCTATTGAACAGGTGAAGAGGCTCATCCCTTGTTTCCTGGTTAGGATGTGGTTTCCGGTTTTCTCTTTTCCAATCTTTTTACTCTTATGTAGCCCCCTGTGCATCAGTGGCGTTATTGCCTTGCTTGGGGTGATATGATTAAAAAAAAAAGTTACTTGGTGAGAAAATTGAAAATGACTTGAGAAATTGAAGTGATTGTAATTAGAAGGTACTTTCTCCCCCAAAATAAAAAAGAAAAAAATCATGTTTAAATTTTTAATTGCCACAACATTGATCTGTTTGAGATAAACCATTAATTTTTTTTTAAAGGGAGCTAAAAGCATCTACTTTAACATACAAGCACTTACAGTGTTATGCTTAACTTTCTTTCATTTACATGGCAGAAAGTACTTTCTTGTATCGAAGGCCTCGGTTACTTGATTTCCTCAAACCAAATTTTTTAAAAGTAAACTTTCTTCTTTTGAAAAAACATTTTAATTAAGGCTGATATCATCTCTATTACAATTCTATCTGGTCTGTTTGTCTTGTCTGTTGGTACAGACTTTTTCTAAAGCTGACTTGTTCCTTTGTTGCCCAAACAGAGAATGATTTTTAAATGCTAATTGGTTGTTCTTTTCTCCAAGTTATTCTGAAACCCATTTTCGTTTGGTTCTAAGTTTTTCCTAGGAATTTTAAATTAAAGCATGCTAGCAGTATAGTTGATTGATTTCATGAGGAATACAACGCTTTTAAGATTTCTTTATTATTGTTTAAAAAAATAATGCAGCTTATAGTCATATCATATTGAAGCACCAAAGTTAAGCAATGCAATTACTGCATGGAAATGCCAGGTGGTGTAAGCTTGGATCCACAGATGGTATAATGGCTAACAACTCAGAGTTGTAATTCAGAGAGCTGTTTTGATTCTAGTTTGTTATATACACTTATATGCAAATTACTTTGGGAATGATATGAATCCACCTCATCTCTCTCCTAGCTATGAGTTAATTAGTAGAACTGGTATCAATAAATCATTACCTCAAAAAAAATATCTTACAATTTAAAGATATTTTCTGGCTTTAAATAAGTTTTTGATGTTGATAAGATATAAAAAACAAATCTGTCATTAAAATCAAAAGATATTGCTGGGGATATTTATATCAACTTCACGTTTATCTGTTTCATAACCAAATGATTTGCCAATTTCATTTGTGTATGTTATGGTACCCACCTATGAGAAATGGACTCTTCCTCTTCTTATATGTAATTACCTTCGTGACTTCCGGAGAGCAGTTAATGAAGACAAGTTTAGAGCAGTTAAAAACAGTTAACAAAGGCAGTTAACAGCAGTGGATGACAGCTACTAGTCAGGCAATAAGCAGCATAATAATACCTCCGGACTTACTTATTTCTAGTTTACGTATTATTAACACTTCCTTGGAATATCTTGTTTATTGCTATACGAATACACTAGTTTGAACCTACCTTCTGTGTTCCATGTCTTACTTTCGACACAAACCAATCGCTACAACTTTGCGGCGAATTTTCGCCACAACTCTACCACAGTGTACTTATAAAATATTGGATCTTTTTGGTAATCTCCACCCTCATCTGTGTCTACTTGCCTAAATGCATCAACTAATAGGCATTCATTTTCATCCATTTCCCACGTGCCTGCTCATTTCCATTGATGAGAAGTCCTTGCAATTCCAGTCTCCTGAAACAGAAATGTTACGTGATTTTATTCCCATAAGCAGAAGATTGCTTGTTCTCATAATGCCATTGGGACGGAGATGCCTTTGTCTGAATTCTTTATTTGTATTTATTTCAGTTCTCCATAAACAGAAAGGAAGAGATGCATATTTAGAAGGACGGATTTTCTGTTTCAACTTTTCTGTTTTTGTGAAGGGATTACAGGGTGAGGAATAATTAGAAACAGAAACGTTAATAATGATAAGTAGAAAAAAAAGAGTAATCAGCAGGACAGTAGGTAGTGATTGTCATTGCGCTTAAATTTTTGCAGATTAAAGTTGGCTGGAAAGCATGGAGCTGGAAGGAGTTTCACAAGGGAGAAGCACAAAAATAGAAATTGTCAGCAAAGAACTTATGGCTACATCTAACCAGCTCATCTGTAAATTGATGAGCTCTTGATGCCAGTCTAGTACTGCATTTAAATTCAGAAAGTCTAGGTGCCATATTGAAGAACTCATTTGAACAATTACCATGAAAATATTTATAAAAAAGACACAGAGAGGCAATTTTACAGTGCTGGGTAAGTGAATGAAGCCAAGCTGGCAGATCAGGATCAATAATATTGCTGATTCTTCTTTTGGATCTTATCAAGGATCTCAAGATAAATAGCAGAGGCCACTAAACCATATATGGCAACAATATTCCAAGCATGGACAATTGCTAGACTTATAGATATGTAAGATAGATTCTGGGGAGAAAAATTATCTTGATCAACACAGTGAACCTACATTCTTAGCAGCTAACCTAGAAATGGATTCAATATAGTCTTTCCACTTCATGTCAGTGGAGAATGTTAGCCCGAGAAGGCATATCAAGTCACTTTTCTGGAGCTTAGCATTAGCCATGCTAATGGAAAGCAAACAGGTTTCTCAGATGATTAATGAAGAGAAGTTTAGTTCTGAAGGTGTTAAAATTGACACACCATCTTTTGCTCCACTTAATGACAGTCTTGAAGTTGTTTTGGACATTAGCCGCCATTTTGATCATGTTGGACTAATCAGCCTTACTATCGAGGCAGGAATAAATGATTGTGTAGTCAGTATAGATGCCAAGTTGGATGCTGATAACATCAGGAAGGTCATT
Source organism: Ascarosepion bandense (assembly GCA_037127315.1). Taxonomy (NCBI): domain Eukaryota; kingdom Metazoa; phylum Mollusca; class Cephalopoda; order Sepiida; family Sepiidae; genus Ascarosepion; species Ascarosepion bandense. The sequence goes on from JBBBDQ010000496.1 coordinate 2,221,788, forward strand.
ATGAATATTAAAAACAGTGTAGGACCAAGAATAGAGCCCTGGGAGACATCTGTGTTAGCATGAAAGGATCTAAACGAGTGGTCTTCCAAGATAACTTTAATTTCATATTTGATAGGGAAACTGAATCAGCTCAAATATCTGTCCAGATATACGATAACCTTTTAGCTCATAGAGAAGACCTGTATGCCAGGCCTTGTCAAAGGCTTCTGAGGTGTCCAATGCTACTGCCCAAGATTCACTATTTTTATTTAGCGCATGATAAGCTCTTTTCACAGTTATCGTCAGTATATTGCTTGTCTGAGTATAGGTCGTGATGAGAGATGATGAGCCTATACAGCATTAAGTAGTGCCTTTAGGAGTTTCCTAAATAGTGGTAGAAGGCTAACAGGTCAATAGCTGGAAAGGTCAGATGGCTCAACAGAGTTCTTAAAAACTGGAACAACAGATAATGACTTCCAGCAGGCAGTAAAGCAGGAGGCAGTAAGGCATTTATCAAAAAGTTTACAGAGTGCACTTTTAAAAAACTATTGTGGATATCGTTATGTGTACATGCTTTGTGGGGATTTAGGTTAGAGATGATAGCAGAAACTATGGAATGGGTTATATGCATATCACTCAATAGAGACTCAGTTCTAGGAAGGAATTTAGGCAGAAATACTCTAGATGAGTCAAATTTAGAGTTTAAGAAGAATTTAAAACCTTAGTGGTGAAAT